>JASPKZ010002317.1:1320000-1834895 GCA_030220185.1 Diploptera punctata
CTTCTCTTATATCTTCATTTCTAATTCTATCAAGTTTTGTACATCCTTTAACATGTCTGAGGAACCTCATCTCCGCATTTGTATTTATGTTTCCGTTTTTTTTTTTTTTTGTCCCAAGTTTCACATCCATACAATATTGTGGAAATTACCATAAGTTTATACATTTTTAATTTTGTTTCCTTTTTAATTGTATTCTTGAAAGTTCTTTGTATTGTTCCGTGTTTGGAGGCTCAGAGGAAGCAGCCCTTCCATGATCCTTGTCCTGCGAAGCGCTCGTAACGCTTCCAGGATACACTGCCTTACTGAAAAGCTTCATAGAAATCAGCCAGACTGTCATAAAAATAATTATTCCCTAATTATAATACTGTTGGACCATTTTTTTGTGTAAAAGGGCATATTTTTTGTAAATTTTAGTTATAGGCCTAACTACATATTGTTGTGCATATTTTGGTGATTTTTAGGTCATAAAATTCCTAGCTCTAGAGACCATATAGTAAAAGTTTCTGAAGTAGTTTTCGACAATGACTTTAAAGTAGTAGTTACGAATGTACACTCCATAGTAATAATATTGAAATGAAGTCACGGTTAGCACTCGCAGAAATAAGAAAACCAGGAAGAAGTTATTTGACTTATGAGATTAAACCTGAAGGTTGTACGGATTCAAGAAAGATTCGAACCTGTATTATGAAGCTGTGAACGTGATGCGCAATGGAGATGTGATTAGATTTTTCTGAGATTCTCCACACGTCTCCACTTTAATATAAACTTTGTCTTTTTTGTGTCGCCCCTTAAAAAAAAAACTCAGGCGATGCTAACACAATTCCTTCCCTCAACTACTCCAAAAGTAGACTATATTATGACATCATTACTTGAAACGCAAAAACATTAATAATAATTTATTGAATAAACATTAATTTTATGTTTTCAATAACTACAATCGGCCACGGTGGACTATTGGTTATGCTCCTTGCCTCTGGTCCCGAGGGTTGCGGGTTCAAACCCGGCCGGGGTCGATGGATTCTTTTTAGGATGGATCCAAGGAGCAAGTCCTCCGGGAAGGACTTTAAGCCGTGGGTCCCGAGTCTCAAGATTTTCAGGCTCGTAAAAGATCCTTAAGCCTGAATGAAAAGGCATCTAAGCAACATTTACCGAATTTTCCCGTCCTAGTACTACCTTGGTTTCCTAGAGGCGGAACGCTGACAACGGACCACTCAAATGACATCTATACGAAAACAATTTAACTAAATTAGTATGGTTCAAATTCTTCCCTGTAGGGGAGAGCACCTAAATCTATGTTAAAGAAAACATGAGCTTACAAGAAGAAGAAGAAGGAACTACAATGAGCGCACTCTGGAGCTCAAATCTTAAGCTATTGTTCAAAGTCGCGACTTATACGCAAGTTGCTAGGCTTAGATATAGTCCCGAAACGCCATAATGATAACTAATTCACTGGCACATGGCAGGCGCGGACATAAGCTCTCCATACATCCTTATCCTAATCTAATGTTTTCCAATCATTCCATGTATAATTTACGTCCCTCAAATCATGGTTCAAGTTATTCTCCTACCTCATTCTTGGCCAACCCACAGGGCGCTCTCCCTCTTGTTTACCTACAAGGTTTCCATGCCCCTCTTTCATTCCCAATTCGTGCCACATATCCTGCTTATCGCAGGATTAACTTTTTTTACGTGTGTTTTCCTATGAAGATCAGGTACACCACTGTTATTGTCTTCTCCATTCGCCTGTCTGTTCGTCTCTATTTTATTCAAAAAAAAATCCCAGATTTTTATTCTCAAATACTCGTAATCTTTCTCCTCCCTTAAAATAAGAGTCTATGTTTCTCATCCATATAACTGGGAGAATAACAGTTTTATATATTTTAATTTTAACGTTTTTTAGAGTAGTTGGGACAACAAGAGTCCCTGTATTGCATAATAGTATGAATTTCCAGAATTGAGCCTACGTTTAATTTATTTTTGCACCTCCCTCATTCCTGTTTTTAATTACTGCTCCTAAGTATTTGAATTCAGCCACTTCTTCAAAATTGTCCTCCATTTGTTCATAACTGTCCATTTCTAATATTTCTATGTGTGATCATATATTTAGTTTTATTTATATTTACTTCCTTCCCCAATAATTTCTTAGTGTTACTCATAGTGTGTGCGTGTTGGCCCTTAGTATATCCTCGCTATCGCCTAATAATACATCATCAGCATAAACTAACAGCTTATTAATAACATTCTCTAAAGATTTGATGGTATACGCTAGTACAACATTGAATTGCAGAAGAGGTAGTGCATCTCCTTGCTTTAATCTATTCTGAATTTCTAAAGTATCTGAAAACTGTTTGCTACACGCATCCTACTTTTTGTGACTTTTAAACACATCCGAATAAGTGTAACTAACTTTTTCCAACTCCAGCAGAACTTCTGCCTCTTAACTGAAACATATGCCTTTCTGAATTCTATATATACGCTAGTTAATGCATAGTGCCATTATATTCTCATTTATTTTCTAAAATCTATTTTATATTAAAAATCTGGTCTATTGTAGACGTATTTATTCTAAATTCACATTGATTATCACTTAATATGTCATCAATGTAGGGAGTAAATCTGGATACCAATATATTTGTTAGAATTTTGTGCCAAGTTGAAAGCTGTTGCAATCAGTTTTATTTCGTTTTTTATCTATTTATACGATAATCGATTATTTCCAATCATTACGAAGAAGCGAATGATCTTGTCCATCAATTTTCTCCCCCTGATTTTATCAATTCGAATTGAATCCCATATGAACCTGATGATTTATAGGCCTGCATCATTAATATTTTTTTATTGTCATTTCAACATCTAATGCGCTTGGTTCTTTGACTAAAATATCTGCTCTCTTCAATGTCCTGTTATAGATGTATATTTTTAATAGCTGGTTAAAGTATTTTTTCCTAAAAATACTCGAGGAATCTGCAATAATTTCAACATTTTATTCCCAATTATGTTTGTTCTGGCCTGAAACCCTTTCCTCTCTATCCTAATGTCCTAATGTTTCTATTTTTTTGCATTAATTTCAAGATCATTAATCTTCTCTCTCAAATATTCTCTCTTTTTCTATTTAAAATCCTGGCGGTTTCCCGTCTGATGTTAATCAATTGTTCTGAATTTATTTTATTTGGCTCGTGTAACCAATTAATTTTTGCTAGCTTTTTTTTTTCTTTACAATGTCGGCACATTCCTCATCAAATAATTTCTTGTTTTGTCTCCTTTTTTTTAAATAACATATTGCCTTCTGATGCTGACAATATAATAGTACCTCTTATTGTCTCTCGTTCTCTATTTAAATCAGTTTCTTTTTCCGGTTGTCACATATTCATCTGAAGATTCCAGTTTTAAAAATAATAACCATATCCCATTCGTCTTCTTTAGTACGAATGTATGAGTGAATCCTTCTCTTTAATTTTCATTTTGACTCGGAGGTGGCCCTGTAATTGAGGTGATCACTCATCCGGGGAAGCCTTCTATGTTCTTGTGTACAAAAGTGTGTATAATCCAGAGTTTCTTCTTCTTCTTTGGTAGGCGACTAAAACCTCATTGAAGTTGTGGTCTCCTCAACAAATTTTCTCCACCTGGATCTATCCTGGATACAGACTGGCCAAATTCTAATTTTCATTTCTAATATATACTTTATAACATCATCCTGCCATCTGTTCTTCGGGCGTCCAGCTGTTCTGGTGCATATTGGTTTCCATTGTATATTCTTCTTACAAACTTGTCTTCCTGCATTCTATTTATATGTCCAAACCAGCGCAGTCTTTGAGCTTTAATGTGGTGTATTATATTTTTTATTTTGTATTAGATTATCTAATTCAGAGTTCGTTCGTATACGCCATTATATATTTCTCTAATTGGTCCAAAAATTCTCCGTAATATCTTCCTTTCAAAGAGTAATATTTTTTGTTTATCAGACTCCTTCAGTACCCACAGCCATAAGTTACAATTGGTCTTAATCAAGAGTTTAAAAATATCATTTTTGACAAATGACGTTGCTATAAGATTCGGGAGGCGTGGAGCATGAAAAAACTACCCAAAAAAAGGAGATTAAGAAAAAATATACATTTAAATACAATAAAACACCATAACCAGTATTTTTTTTATATTCTGTAAATGTTCAGCTTTGAAAAATCTTCATGTATATGTATGATTTTTGTCATGGCAAATTTCAGTGCCTATTAAGTAGGATCGATGAAGATTTGTAAACATTTTCCAAAATCTAATGAGTGTTTTTTTTAATACTGGACATGCTCATCTTTAAAAACAAGCTCTGCAAATAATTTGTTTGTTATTGTCGTATGTAGGGTAAGCGCTCAGTTGGTAGGCCAAGAATGGGATGGGAGAATAGCGTTAACCATGATTTAAGTGAAATAGATTATACAGGTGATGATTAGAAAACATCTCAGAATAGGGATGTGTGGAGAGCTTATGTCCGCGCAGTCATGAAACTAAGGGTTCGATGATGACAGTGAGTTAGTTTTATATATGACCATAACTAATTTACTTCAGAATTCGCTAAAAACAGATCTTAATAGCCACAAGTTCATATTTTACACTCCATAGTTCAGCTCTCTGGGCCTAATATAATACTTTAGACAATACTTATGTATATAAATATGTTTACTTTTTCAGGATGTTCAAAAAATAAATTATCTTAACTTAGGCTTTCACGGCCGAAGTTACATTTGTTAGGACTATTTAACGAGTAAAATTAAGCTGTTTACGCACAAATCATTATTTAAATATAGTTATTTAAAATATTTATATATTTAATGTAAACGGCGATGTTTGAAAACAAATGAGAAACGATTGGTACGCTTCATCTGCTTCTTTTGTTCAACACTGCAACCAGATGATATTATTTATTGCCATAGGAACGCAATATTGTAAGAATGCACTCTAGTGGAGAAAAAATTAAACACATCAAACTGCATATTAATTCATTTCTGATGTCCTATGACAATTATAATTTTCTGGAATGTTATTACCTGGGAAAAAATACATTTAAGAAAGTGCAAACAGTGGTTTCTTTTTTTAGTGGTATAATCAATTGCTACAAATATTTTATATTAACTCCTGCATGCTCTACGTGTTGACATTCATGCACTATACATACAATCCGGTAGCCGTGTTTCTTAAAGAGTCAGTCACTGCAAAATAATACTATGACCTATTCAGAATGTTAAAAAGGAGGTACTTTCTTTATCATGATAAACGTTACTTGGTAAATTCTACGCGAAACACGACAGTGATTGGTTGTAAATCAAAAATCATTTAAATGTGATTGGTCATTGACTCCCATTTGGAGCATGAGTTAAATAGTCATAAGTAATGCCACGAGTGATTTCCAATTTATCTAGAGGATTTGGAAATCAAGAGTGGTATTTGTTAGGACTATTTAACGAATAAAAGTAAGCTCTTTACTCACAAATCATTATTTAAATATAGTTTTTTTAAAAGATTTATATAGTTAATGTAAACGGCGATGTTTGAAAACAAATGAGAAATGTTTGGTTATCCTTCTTTCGTTCATCATATTATTTATTGCCAAATGGGATCGAATATTGTAAGGATGCACACTAGTGGAGAAAAAATGAAACACATGAAACTGTAGCCTGTATTGTATCGAACATTATAAGTTATTATTTTTTTAGGAAACAACTCCGTAAAATAATTATTTAAAAACACATTTACTGAACACACAATTATCAAATGTGTAGTTCGAAGGAATCTGTTCATTATTTGCTACATTCAGTGTATTTGTTCGAGAGTCAGTCACTGCAAAATAATGCTCTGACCTGTTCAAAACATTAAAAAGGAGGAGCTTTCTTTAATATGATAAACAGAAGTAAGTTAGATAAATATCGAGTTGAAACACGACTGCTGTTGGTTGTAAAACAAAATTCATTGAAACGTGATTGGTCATTGACTCTCATTTGGGGAATGAGTTAAATAGTCACCATTAACTTCATCAACAACAACATTTTGGAATGGACACATCAGTCTATTCCATTCCCATTAGAACTGTTACCTCCAACGAAGTTAAAAAAACTATTCTGAAGTATAATTCATAATTAAAACAAATTAAATAAAAATACACAATAAGATACACTGAAAGTACAATAAATTCTAGTCTTAATAATGTAGACAATAAATGCTTTCGATCAACATCTCTTCTTCTTTTAGATAATAATGAAAAGCTGCCGATATGTTCGGGAAACGATTTACCTCCATCCTATCAAAGTGACCCATACACATATTTTTGTAATTTTTCATACGTTACTGTATATACCGGTATTCTATTTCAAATTCCTTTCTTATATCTTCAATTTCCATGAAGCTTCTCAGTAAGACCTAGAAGACGTTGGGCTGATGCATTATGAAGTCGGAACGGGCAATTGCCTAATCCCTGGAGTGCTGATGATGATGATGATATCTTCAATTCCCCGATATTAAAGTTGTGTTTTATTTCTTGTCCAGTTTCTTCATTGCAATCCAAAAAATTACTGGGCTTTTTTTTTTCTATTTTCAAAATAGGCCACTAAACGTGAACAAATTAAGGTGAAGTGTTGTAAGATAGAACTTATTAACGACGCGCTTTAACAAATGAACAGTGCTGATGAATAATTTGCAATATCAAGTCACTATCATCGCAATTAAATATGGGCGTAAAGTTGCCGATACCTCTCATTTCAGGCTTGAGTTTCTTTTACACGTCGTGGGGCTCACATCTTCACTTGTTTGCAGAAGTAAGATACAGCCTACTCTACATTTTTACGCCCATACATATCCACTGGTCTCGAATCCGCGAAACTTGGAACCAGAGGAGAGCATGGTGATGTGGAGGATGTACAAGTACCTACAAGTGCAACTATTAAACTAAGGGAAAAGGAAGCCAATTTTATAATTGCTAGGCGGGTAAATAAATTACTCCACACAAATGTAATTGCTTACAGATCGGTCTTACATAAGTAGTAATCCTACAAGATAAGAAACTAAATATCTGCAATATATTAATGATCGAGTTATAAGGAACGTAACTAAGTAAAGTTTAATACTGACTATTTAACTCATGCCCCAAATGGGAGTCGACCAATCACATTTCAATGATTTTTTATTTTCAATCAATCAAGTCTTTTTCACCTCCATTTTATCAATTTAATTTTAAAAATCAAGCTCCTCCTTTTTTAACATTCTGAATATGTCATAGCATTATTTTGCAGTGACTACATGTGGCTACCAGATTATATATATATATATATATTACATCAATGTTACCAGATAGTGCTTGCGGGAAATAATATAAAAACATTTGTAGCAATTGATTATACCACAAAAAAACCACAGTTTGCACTTTCTTAAACGTATTATTTCCCAGGAATTTACGTTCCAGAAAAAATGTAATTGACATATTTACATCATAGAACATCAGAAATTAATTAATAACCGATAACGTTGGTTATAAATTTCTCCACTAGGGTGCATTCTTACAATATTGCGATCGTTTGGCAATAAATAATATGATCTGGTTGCAGTGATGAACAAATGAAGCGTAACAATCGTTTCTCATTTGTTTTCAAACATCGCCTTTTACATTAAATATATAAAGTAAAGTAATCCCACTACAGGCCTCGGGAGGCCCTTGGGGTAGTAGGAGGTTAAGGCTCCCACTTTTTCTAGACAATCGGCAACTTTATGTCAGACGGGTTGTCAACCTGCGTGACGGCCGTTTTTTACCCCCAGAACAAGCGTCTGGTACTCATTTCCGTTAGAGGCTGAGTCGATCCCAGGGTCGTAGCGCCGCCAGAAGATTTGGATCAGTTTAAAAATCGTGACTCCATCGGGGCTTGAACCATCGACCTTCCGACTTGTAGCGCAGTGCCTTAACCACTACTCTACGGCGTATAAATATTTTAAAATAACTATATTTAAATAATGATTTGTGAGTAAACAGCTTATTTTATTCGTTAATTAGTCCTAACAAATGTCACTCTTGATTTCCAAATTCTCTAGATAAGTTGGAAATCACTCGTGGCATTACATACGATAAATCAATAAGGAACATAGAGGAGGAGTTTAATTTGTTCCAGATAAATTTCAAATCTAATCAGAAATACTAGGAAACCTGAGTGTTTTTTTTTTCAATCTCAGCATATTACAGATATTAGATTTCTAAAACACTGCTACCGGTAACCTATTATTATTAACAGATATGGGGTCACCGCTGTAGTTCGGGGTAACGTAGTTTCCAGGGTGAAGATTTTTCCGAGACAAATGTCAGGGAAATTTAAATTACAAACCATCCCCGAAAATCATCTGGTCATCACAATCATCAATATCATATTATCGTTGTTTTGTATGAATGTGTGAGTTAATAATGTTTGTTTTGTATCGGAGGTGGCCCTAGCAACGAGCTGATCACTCATGTGATCCAAAGTTTCATATCCTCTCCTGACAGGCTATGTCCTTGTAAGATCCGTGTAATGTGGGGGCATGAAAAATTACCTAAAGAGGGGAAGATTAAACCAAGGTAAAGAGAAATAAATAAGAGAGATTTCGAAAGGTCGCAAATACTAGGCACCAGGACATTCGATAAGTAATGGCAACTCTGCTATAACATCACAAGGATTTATTTAGGTTACTTTTGACATTACGAACTTATTTATAGTCTCTTGTCAAGTCAACTACACGTTGCCAAATCCTTGGAAGACGCGTACCCCATCTGCAGCACCACTTCTGGATATCTCTCTCATCTGATCGACGTTTTCTGTATATCAACTCTGTATCGAAGTCAAATGCCTCGTAGAGATTCTTTGATTTTTATGAATAAGTTATAGTCACAAAGGCTCCTGTCTACCGAATTTGGTGGATGTTCGAGTATTCCCCAATTCCACCTCCTAAACAAATACTACTGAACATCTGTTTAGGGCCATATTACTGACAATATGTGAGAGAAAAATTGTTCACAATATATTGCTATTTCGAGATTTTCGATATTACTGATTTATACAATAAAGGCTACTCAACAACATACTACAACATTACATTGGTCACGCCTAGGATCGCAGATTAACAATTGAATTGCCATGACCTATCGAATGCCTTAGTAATATTTGAAATTAATCTAATACAAATTATACTCCCACTTTGTTTTCCTTATTGATTTTAAGTATCAGATTTTACTTAGGTAAAGTTCCTTTTTAACTCTGTCACTTTGCAGAATACTATTCGCATCTCCTTGGGACTTTGCTGGCCATTCTCTCCTGGAATGGGCGGAATTGTGCCCTCTGAGGTTGGGACGCCTCTAAGGAGGAATTTCGTTATCCCTACGATACGATGAGTGATAAATAATTATAAAACATAAGGAGAGTATTTAAACCTATACTTCTAAATTCCAATCATTTGCGATCTTTAAGGAAAAATCCCTATGGTCTGATCGGAAATCGAACAAGGGGCCTAATGAACTGTAGCCAAAATCTCTGACCACAAGACCATGAGGCTGGTTATCCCATTGCGAATTTCAAAAGCATCTAAAAAATGTTTGAACCACTTATCTAGGGGTAATATGAAAGTAGTTATAATTGAGTGGTGTAATCAATTTTACACCTGTAGCATGGGGATTACCATTGTTTTTTACAAATTTATAAAATTATCTATTATCTGCGGTAATAGTGTTATTAGCATTAGCTGTCATTTAAGTAAATGCTATATCTTAAGTATCGTTAGCATTTTTTGATATTATGCACTTTTTTTCTGATTTATCTACAGCATGTTCCATCACATTATTGTGATACTCCGTGCTCGGGTTTTGCTTATGCAGGGCGATTCAAAAGGTTACGCACAAATTTCAGGATCTTGCAGAGGAGTCGAAATACAACAACTTTTGATTAGTAACATTGTTCTGGAAAGTAATCCTCGGTCAGAACAAGTCTGGGAAAGTCAGGAACTTCAATGCGAGTCTAAGCTTACTTTTCAGAGAGGCACTGGGTTCGATACAATACTGTATGAATTTATGAAGACGGTCCATCTGTTGTCATACGGTTTAGTGCTGTACAGTACTTGTGTACTCTTCAGTTCACATCCGATAGTCATTCGAGCGCTCTGTAGGTCATTTTCATTTCAGTACGGTATCTGCAGTGTATTGTAGAGGTCCACTACAGCATTACTTTGAAGATTTGTGATTTTGTGAAATGGAATACAATAAACTAATATTCTTATGTTTCATAGATATGAAGAAAGCTTTTGATAGAGTACAGCTTGAAGATGTTGTACATATCTTGAGAGAGAATGAAATTCCTAATGAACTGAGTAGAACAATAATATCAATTAACACACACTGCAAACAGTAATCAAAGTAAAAGAACAGCAAACTGAAGAAATAACGCTCAGAAAGGGCATCGGGCAAGGTGACTCTTTAAGTCCATTCTTATTTAATATTATAATGGACAAAATTATTGAAAACATACCACCATATTAATAAGTTACGCAGATGATGTCGTTCTCCTTTCAGAATCTGAAGATAATTGACAAAAATCTTTATATGAATTTAATATAAATGCCAGAAAATACAATATGGAAATTAACATGAATAAGACAAAATGTTTAACAATATCAAAAGAACCAGTAAGATTCAAATTAAAAGTGGAAAGAAAAATTGTTAGAACAGGTATCAGAATTTAATTATTTAGGTGTATTAATAACAAACACTAAAAATGTGATAAAATAAGTAAAGTGACAAGCTAATAAAGCAGCACAAATATCAGGATATATAAAAGATTTAATTTGGCGCAATAAACATATGTCAATAGAAAACAAAACCTGCATATACAAAACGATAGTTAGACCAGTTATCGTATATGGGGCAGAAACTAGGACTGATACAACAATAACTAAACACATAATAAGCACATGTGAAATGAAAATCTTAAGAACTATTCAGGGGAAAACATTATTTCATAAAATACACAACACAGAAATTAGAGAAAAATGTCATATCCAAGACATAACCAAATTTATTATAGATAGACGAAAATATTGGAAGGGTCATATAGAAAGAATGGAAGACAACCGACTTGCAAAAAGAGCTAAAGAAGATAGACCAATGGACGGGAGAAGAACAAGAGGGAGGCCAGCCAAGAGATGGATAGACAGTGAATGCACATCCAATACGTCTTCCTCCGAGGAGTGATTTTGGAAATAAACAGGATGAAAATCCTACAAATTAAGTTTAAGAAGAAGAAGAATACACGTTGTCAGAACTTCGACACATGCATTTCATGTATGGTAAAGCAAATGGTAATGCACGCAAAGCTCAAGGTCTGTAAAGTGCACAATATCCGTCAGACGTCAACCACAACCTCGAACGTTTCAAAATGTTCACCGCCGACTCGGGAGGCACGTTCCTTGTGTTCATGGCATCATGTAGGCCGGCCACATACTATTCGAACAGTCACTATGGAAGAGGAAGTTCTTGCTCACGTGGAAGAACATGCCTGTATTCAACGTGGTGGTAGGCATTTTGAATACCTAGTGTTGTAAAACCAAATTGGTGAATAAATTTAAATTTGCTTAAGTGTTTGCACAAAATAATATCTTGTCCAGACATTCCAGGGCTTGTACTGACCCTGAATTACTTACCAGACCATAAGTTACTAATCAAAAGTTGTATTTCGACCCCTCTGTAAGCTCCTGAAATTTGTGCGCAACCTTTTGAATTACCCCTATACAAAGTTATTTACAAATTATATAGTTTAGTGTACTTTAGGCCTATGTGTAATGAAATAGGCACCTCGTTCTTTGAGGCTTCCGGTGCTCACCCCAGAAAGAAAAATGGACTCAACAACATAATAATTATTACAATTCTACAGCTTACAATCTATTATGTCACTGATATCGTATCCTGTTCGTTCCCAAAAAAAAAATAGTCAAGTATAATTTAAAATTCTGACCGGGATTACGTAATCGCTTGAATAGCAGTGCCTCGGCACTGTTATTTGACTATTTAACTCGTGTCCCAAATGATAGTCAATGACCAATCACGTTTCAATGAATTTTGTATTACAACCAATGACATTCATGTTTCATCTCGCTCTTTGTCAATTTCTCTTTGTCAGCCCCCGCTTTTGTGATAAAGAAAGCTCCTTCTTTTTTTTAATATTCTGTACAGCTCAGAGCATTACTTTTCTCCAACAAATATATTGAATATAGCAAATAATGAACATATTCCTTGATTTTACTGAGTTGTTTATTAAAAAAATAAATGAATAACCTATAATGTTGATTATAATATACAGTTTTATATGTTTAATTATTTCTCCACTAGGGTGCATTCTTATAATATTGCGATTCTATTTGAGAATAAATAATATGATCAAGTTGCAGTGAATATACATAACCTCGCATTTCTGATTTGTTTTCAAACATCGCCGTTTACATTAAATATATAAATATTTAAAAATACCGGTAACTATATTTAAATAAGACTTCTGAAATAAACAGCTTAATTTTATTCATTAATTAGTCCAGACTTGATTTCAAATCTAGATAAATTGGAAATCACTCGTGGAATTACTTATGATAAATATCTGTGATAGGTACTGGGCACGTCATTATCGGTCAAATTTCAGATCACAAAATGTCACTGTAAGATTCTATTTTGGAGTTATTTTACTCTTGTATTCAAATAAATATTTTCACTACACCTTCGCTCATTTACAGTCAATAATAAATACGCGAGCCTAACTAACTAATTCACTGGCAGTATCGAACCCGTAGGTTCATGACCGCTCTCCAAACATCCCTGTCCTGAGCAATTGTTTTCCAATCATCCCCTGCATAATCTACTTCCCTCAAATCATGGTACAACTCATTAAAATCATTTGATGGAGGTTGAAATGAGTATTTTCGAGGACCAGGTTTGTATAATATATTCATATTTAGGAAAAATTAATTAATGGTGACAATAGAACTATCTAAAAACATTTATTTTTTTATTTTTTGTTATATGATTTATTGTGATTATAGTTATATTAATTTAAGTAGCTTAAAGGTTAATGCTATTCTCCCATCTCGAGCCTACATTTACAAAAAAATGGCTTTGCATGGGAAAGGTATATTCATTATTTAACTGGAATTTTCATATCTTTCAAAAAGGAAAATTAATATTTCATACTACATGAACAGAAATAGGAAGAAGGAAGACATGGATTAGTATTATATGCAAGTTATTAATCTGCTTTTATTCATTTTATTTTCTGAAATTATCCTTTTTCATCAAAAAATTTTTGGACCAAAGAGAGATGAACAGACAGGTGAATGGAGAAGACTACATAACAATGAACTACATGGTCTTTATAGGAAGCCAGATATAATAAGAACAGTTAAGTCCCATAGACTGCGATGGGCAGGACATGTTGCGCGTATGGGGAATGAAAGACGTGCATGGAAACTTCTTGTAGGAAAGCCAGAAGGAAAACGCCCAGTTGGTAGACCAAGAATGAGGTGGGAGAACAACATTAACTATGATTTGAGGGAAGTAGATTATACAGGAAATGATTGGAAAGCATTAGCTCAGGATAGGGATGTATGGAGAGCTTATGTCCGTGCAGCCATGAACCTACGGGTTCGATAGTGCCAGTGAGTAAGTAAGTAAGTAAGTATCCTTTTCATCAAAAATGTTAACTAGTGTATAATTGCTTGAAAGAAATAACTAGAATATAGGCCTACTAGATAACTGTAGAGTAAACTAGAAATTGAATATGTATTTTGCAATTCTTGATACCGGTATCTATTAAAGGATGTCACCGATACGTAGCAACAGACGGCAATACAAGTTACAATCTTATTTTTAAAATCGATATGGAGTGGGAGAGAGAGAAGGGGAGAGAAAGAACAAGAGTCCAGTTTTACCTTAGAACTTCATGCATTATCAACATGTATAGCCATCTAGCGATAACACTCGACATTTGAGTAGATATAAATATAACAGCATAGAGAGATGTGTCACCAATGCTTGGTGGTATACGAGTGGAATGAACTGGCCACTAAGCGGAAAAAGTCACAGCCTTTGTACGATGTTATGGGCTTCATCATTCCCGTGTCAGAGTTGTCAGACCGACTTTGTCACTCACTTCTACACTTTCATGAAGATTTTATTCTCACTTCAAAACCTCAAAACTAGCAGAAATAACATTTATAATAATAGTAATATTAATAATTAAATAACAATTATTATTATTATTATCATCATCATCATTATTATCATCATCATTATTATCATCATCATCATCATCATCATCATCATCATCATCATCATCATCATCATCATCATCATTATCATCATCATTATCATCATCATCATTATTATCATCATCATCATTATTATCATCATCATTATTATCATCATGATCATTATCATTATCATTATTATTATTGTTTTATCATTATTATCATTATTATCATTATTATCATTATTATCATTATTATCATTATTATCATTATTATCATTATTATCATTATTATCATTATTATTATTATTATTATTATTGTTGGCGGCTCCATAGCGCAAGCGGTTAGACGCTCGCCTCTCACCGCTGGGGTCCCGAGATCGAGTCTCGGTCACTTCATGTGGGTTTCGTGGTGGACGAAACGGAGCTTGGGCAGGTTTTTCTCGGGGTTTTCTTCCGTTTTCCCCTGCCACAATTTCATTCCACCATTTCCCCATACTCGTCTCATTCATTTCGTTCATCTGCCTCTGTGATGGTGCGTCAGGCGTGGTCGGTCGGCACCCTTGTCATTCACAGACCTCTGTATAAGGGGCTTTATCTCATCTCATCGCATCCCTAGACACGATCCTGAGTTGTACACCAGTTGAGGATATTATTTATCATTATTATTATTATTATTATTATTATTATTATTATTAAATTCCGAACTAATCTATTTAGTATTCCAAGTGACACAAACACCGTTTAACATTTCATGTGATGTATTTCTTCCTGTATGTACAGTGCAGTACACTACATGCAATCCTTTTTTTTATATATATACAATCCCGTTTCTGCTCTCTTCTCTTCTCCTCTCGATTTATGCATTATTAATAAAACTTGAAGTTATTTAATATTTTCTTAGAAAAGCTGCCAGTAGACCTACCAGTAAATTATAAATGTAATTAGAACTATTAACAAAATGTAATATCTCTCATTTTCTGTGAAATTAACAAACATTCTCTATACAGAGTGAGAATTATTTAAACCGAAAACTCGGAGGTTGTAGGGGACACCAAAATTTTTTCCCTAATATCATTTTTTTTCCCCCTATCAGGATTATTTAAACCGGTAGAGAGCTTATTACGCTCTTGAGTTGCCTATGACTGCAACTGCTGTTGCTGGTAGGAATTGTTTTGTCCTCCAGTGTAGTAGTGAATTGTATCTGTTTACTAATGGAGCGATACACCTGGAGTGAGTACACTGATATGGTTGGTGCGTACTACGGACGAGAATTTGGAAATCAAGAGTGGCATTTGTTAGAACTATTTAACGAATAAAATTAAGCTGTTTACTCACAAATCATTGTTTAACTATAGTTATTTTAAAATATTATATATTTAATGAAAACGGCGATGTTTGAAAACAATCAGAAATGTGAGGTTATGTTCATTCACTGCTGCTTGATCATATTATTCATTGCCAAATAAGATCGCAATATTGTAAGAGTGCCCCCAAGTGGAGAAAAAATGAAACACATCAAACTATATATCATAATCAACATTACGGGTTATTCATTTATTTTTTTTGGTAAACAACTCAGTAAAATCAAGGAATATTTTCATTATTTGCTATATTCAATGTATTAGTTGGAGAAAAATAATGCTTTGACCTGTTCAGGACATTAAAAAGTAGGAGCTTTCTTTATCACAAAAGCAGGAGCTGATAAAGAGAAATCGATAAAGAGCGAAGTGAAACACGACTGTCATTGGTTGTAAAACAAGATTCATTGAAACGTGATTGGTCATTGACTAGCATTTGTGCATGAGTTAAATAGTCAACAACAATATCCTAATCGCCGTATCCCGCATCATACGACGTTTACTGCTGTGTACCAATGTCTGCGTGAGACCGGGTCATTTAGCAGATTACCTGGACAGGGACGCCGTCGCACAGTAAGAACGCTGCGATTTGAGGAAGCTGTCCTGCAGCATGTGGAGCGAGATCCTTCAATCAGCACTCGTGCAATTGCGCGTAACATGGGAACAAATCAGATGAATGTAAGAAACGTCCTTCCTGAGCAATTCTTACATCCATTTCACTTACAGCGTGTCCACAACCTGGAACCAGTTGATTATGTATCCAGAGCACAGTTTTCGCAGTGGTACCTGGAACAGTGTCAAATGCATCCTACATTTTCATCCTCTGTGTTTTTTACATATGAAGCAACGTTCGGGCGTGATGGAGACTTCAACATGCACAATGCGCATGTTTGGAGTGAGGATAACCCACATGCCACAGTTACTCACGCACATTAAGTGCGGTTCTTCGTTAATGTGTGGGCCAGTGTTGTTGGGGACTGTTTAATTCGGCCATATCTCCTAGCTAGGTCATTAAATGGCAGGCACTATTACAATTTTCTCGCCAGAGCATTGCAAGAATTGCTGGAAGACGTCCCGCTCCCTACAAGGCAACGTATGTGGTGCCAACATGACGGAACGCCGGCACATTTCAGTCGTCATGTGCGTCGATTCTTGAACGAACGATTTCCAGAAAAGTGGATTGGCAGAGGTGGTCCTGTACTATGGCCTGCTCGATCCCCAGATGACCCCTCTGGATGTTTTTTTGTGTGGGGAGAGATGCGCAACATTGTTTACACAACTCCTGTTGCATCAGAAGAGGATCTGGTTGCCCGGATAGTAGCAGGAGCAATTAACGATACTCCTGGAGTTTTGGTCCGTGTTAGACAGAACATGATCCGCTGTGTAACCTTTGTTTACATGTCAATGGAGGCATTTTTGAACCTCTCCTGTAATTTAAGTAATTGCGTTGTGTTAACGTGTTATCTCTTCGTAATAAAAATGCAAAAGCGTTTGTTGGTTTAATTAATTTGCCCGCCAGAGAAATCTTCCTCTTCCGGCTTAAATAATTCTCATAGGAAAAAATAACATCAGGGAAAAATACTTGTTTTGGTGTCCCTTAAAACCTCCCAGAGTTAGTCGGTTTAAATATTTTCACTATGTATATCAAGAAAATAAATATGAATATTATTGTAATAATATTAATTATGTTTTGAGAAGAATGCAAACGTTAGTTGTGTCCACATAATATCTCTGTCAAGAACAAGACAAGAAACTTGTTCATAGTATTGATGTTTTTTGAGTAATGAGTGTGAGAGTATAAAGAGATATTGCCCGAGGAGTAATTTCCATCAAGACTATAGTCTATATTAATCAGTCACCACGATCTATGCCTCAGTTCCAAGGAATTTACTCCATTTTACCATGCTTCTAGTTAATATCAGAGTTCTTTTTTGTATATTTTCTTTCTTTCTTCTTCTTTTTCTCTACTTCAGGTGGTAGGCATATCTGACTGTTACTCCATTCATCTCCTCAATGGTCGTCTTGATTCCTTTGGCTTAGTGCAATAGTGCCTGTTTAGCTATGTACATCTCGGTTGCTGATTTAAGTGGCCTGTCCACTTTGTTCTACATTTATTTACGTTAATAGGGTATTTAGTTCTTACCTTATGACGACAGAGTTTCTTCTGTAATTCATATAAAGATGGCAATCTTAAATAATTACAAATAAAGATATCATGTCGATAATGTTTAATACTGGAAGGCGGTTCAGGACTCTCCAGTCTCACAAATTGAAACGTCTCATATATATTATATATACCATATAAGATTATGTACCAAAAATTACAAAATATTTCCCAATGTACTAAACTAATTAATCTTCTCAATCTCTGTGAAACTACTACTCGAAGATATTTATGCACCATGTGCCAAAGATATCGGTGGAATAGTCGGATGTACCGCCTGTGATCCAAAGTGTAGTGAGACATGCAATAAATTGATTAAAATTGGAGAAAATCTCTGGAGAAGATAGAATCATAAACGAGTGCTTAAAATCAAGTGACAGGCCTCTAATAATGACGATCATGAACGTGTTCAGTGGAATACTGGAAACAAATGAGATACCACTCACAAGGGCAACAGAGCACAATGATTATCCTTCTGCATGAAAAGGGCAATCGAGACGATTTGAATAAGTATGATATCTAATCTATATAAATATTTACTAATCTCTTACTAGCAAGGCTGGCCAAATTATTAGAATTATGCTAAATGAATCAGATCTTAAAATTAATGAAGTAGGTAAAAAAATGAACGCATCTAAAGGAGACTATTTTGAGAAGAACCATCATGTACAGTGCATGTTTTGAATAAAGCGGTGGATTCTTTCCACTGTTTGAATTTAGTAATCGAGTTCAATAATTCGGTAATTTTATATTTATTGCTTGTAGCTCACATTCTGTACATTCTTTATTTGTTGTATGTACAATCATTTTATTTAGCTATAACTTCCTGATAACGTATGTTTCCTTACTTTCTCTGATAGATGTGAAATTCTGGACAGACGAGGTTAGGAGAGAACTCCAAAAGATTGTGATGGGTTGGGTATGGGAGAAAGGGACTGAAAATCGCAAGAATGTGTGGAGAAAAATAAGGAGGAGGTACTTAGATATAAACCAACAAGATATCTTCACCGATTGTACGGGAAAACGATCACTGTTTTTACAAAGAGACCTAAAACATGTTTGGGGAAAAGAATCTTATATACTCAACCTAGGATTTAAAAGAGATGTCAGGGCTTGCTTGGTTTAGGATAGGGGCATGGGAATTTCTAAAAGTTAGCGACGATCATGATGTGCGAATATATCCAATGTGCGGGTGCTTTGAAGACGAGATACACATATTAGGAAAATGTAACGATTTAGCATATTGGAGGTGTCAGTTATTACCGGAAATATTTCTAAATTCAAATCCTGAACGATTGGCATGCTACGAGTTAATGGTAAATCCAGAAAATTGGATAAACTTGGGTAAATGTCTGGACAAAACGCGGAAAATAAGAACAACACTCATTCATGAATAAATACATGTTATCAAAATGCAATACCATTAATTCTTAATAATTCTACATAACTTAATTAATATATAATGTCATTGTATTTATTATGTAATTGTAATATTATTGTGTTTTCTTTATGTAATTCTAATATTATTGTTTTCTTTTTTTATTTATACTATTACCAAATATTACTTTATTGTAACGGACTGTCAAGAGCACGTACGGCTTACTGCCCGTGTGACCCATATTTGTAAATAGCATTGCATATATCTTACTTTTAGTCTAGTAAAGTCCTATTACTACTACTTTTTCTGGCTTGGATGTTGATGGCTTGTTTTGCAAGTTGATCTTCATTTTTATTTCTTGCTGTATTTACATGCGATGTCTCCATTCTGATTTAACGGTTGCTGTTAATATTCCAAGTATTATTTCGACGTCTTATTTTCTGATATCCTATTTTTTGTAGAAAATTTGTTATAGATCCAAAATTTCAATTTGCAAAGACACAGTAATGAGAGTTCATTTTTTAGTAAAGGAAATAATTTATTTGCTTTTCAGGAAATGGAGATTGAAATACTATGAAATCATACAGCGGCTATATCGTGACGCCACTCTGACATGGGAGGTCCTGGCGACACCTGAATTACGGCGCCCGTGCCTCTGGGACACCGGCAGCCTGCGCGCCACGTAACACTTACTAAGGTAAATTTTAATCACAGTACACTATATTACTTCCATTACAACAAAAATTGAAGTGTATACTTGTATCTAATAAAATGTTACCGGTATACTGTATAGTCAGAATAGCAAGTCATTCCACTGTCAAGACAATATGATACCAACGGATCTTCACATTGGTAGAATGAATCAATGAAAAATATTTTCTTTATTATAATTTAACCTCTCACTTTGTAGAAACTTTAACATGCCCCACGTCACCTGTATGTTACAGCGACATGACTTCTCGAGAGAGGATTTTAAACTCCAAACCACACACATACTTTCTTTTTACCACAGAAAGAATAGAGGTGCTCCGTGGATGAATATGAACTCAATTCCAGGGCCACCTCCGACGCAGCATCAACATTTAAGACAAGACACATCCTCACACATTCATAATATATACGGCAAATATATTGTGAATGATTATGGTGGCCAGATGGTGTTCGTGGACTATTTGGACCTTAAAATTGTCTGGCATTTGTCTTGCAGGTGAGGAAAACCCAGATAGATACATCCGATTGGGGATCGAACCCGGGTACGCTGCGTCGAGGCAATGGCAATACCACTAGACCACATCACTGGACATCAACAACATTTTTTTCATTCAATGACCCAGGTTGTCATTTCGACATTTCTGGTATTCTCTCCTGGCATTGGCGTATTGTAACCCACTTCTGAGTTGAGCGCCTGGAAGGTGGGGTTATACTGTCCCGATGTTATGATGAGTGATGATATTGGTGCGCCAGGATAGTCCTTAATCCTAAGCTTAATCTACGGAAAATATGAATGGTGAAAATTATGATAGTCATACGATGTTCGGGAAACATTTGGGCCTTAAAGTTTACTGATATGTATCATACAGGTGAGGAGAAATTCCAAAAATAAAACTCACCTAGGAAACTTGCCCCGACTGAGAATCCAACCCGGGCCTGCTACCTCGAGACCACAACGGTGGACACATAGCACTATTAAATAGCATGATGTAACAATAACAAAATGTGCTAAAAGCTATAACAGTAGAAGAGTAGATGATAGAAATTATTTTTAAATTCTTTAAGACATAATTCGATCCTTTCATGTTATCATAAAGAAGACTTCACTTATATATAGTTTCCTGTTATGTCTATATTCATCGTTTACTCGGTTTCTCAAGTTCTTCGATCACTTTTTTAGCATGTTAAGATTTTCCCCCCTTCAAACCCATATACAATAATTGCGGAAAACAAATTTTATGTTTAGAGTTGGTTCACCATCATGTGGGAAGGTTATTATTTTGCCAATTTCCGCGTGAATTTGAAACGGCTTTGCAATTTAATATCTAAGAGTTCACCTAGTTTTCTTCCGATAATTCACAAACCTTCAAGTTCTCGGTCAATTCTTAACTGGTCCAATTTCACAAAATTCACTGATCAAAACGCATAAGCTATTCGGAAATCTCGAAATACAAAATGTAAGAAAATTTCAGTTTTCATATTTTCACTAAATTTACTGTGATCACAAAACTGTATCGTACTCGTTCCACTACAAACAATTGAGCATTATTATCACAAAATAACTTATCAAAATTGTATTCGCTCCACAGTAAACCATTAATTGTCCTCGCTCTTCAGATGCATTCTCTTATATTGTGAGTTTTGTTAGCCTGTAAACCTGGAAACTCGAATGAATGGTCCAAAGGAAAAGTCTGATTTCTGACATCGTGTCCGCAGAAACATTCCGTGATTACAACCTAGTATAGCATCGCAGTCAGTTGATGAATTTATACGAAACTTGTGTCATTAGAAAGAGAAACTCAAAGAATTTATAATTGTTTATTATGACATAAACAACAGATGTTGGCACAAAAAGAAAAAAAATCCCTCCTTTCCTGATATTACGCTTGCCATTAATAATAATAGAAAGGAGCACTAGAAGAGCATTAGTTTCGAAAGTCGTATGTTCTTTTTCACTGATAACTTGTATTCACTCTTTGCTGTATTCACTAATTGATTCTGTTCTGTTTTTACACACTGTGATATGATAAAGTTTGCACTTATCACCGAATAGTGCGCATCTGCAGTCTTCAGTTGGCTGATGGATTTTTTTTTATTTTCGCAGATTTTATGATAAAGCCATGTATCGCTAGTCTGGTTACAACGTGTCTTTGTGTCTGACATTCTCTTGTCCAGTTTCTGTCTGTCATGGCACACTGGAGGTGTAAAATTCCTCATTTATTTCCTTCCGTTTCTATTCTCTGGTTTGTACTGCTTTTTGATATGGTTCTATAGATGAAAGAATATATGCTATCCTGATGTATTTTATGAAATATGTTTAATAAGTTCATATATCAGTCTGGATGGTGCTGTTTTTCCAGTTCTAATGGTTCTCTTCATGAAGCTTGCTTTCACTTTCTCTATTTTTGAGGTCGCTGATTGTTAATCTGTGTCATATGATATCGATTCCAACTATGAGAGCTATTGTTGTGTGGAAAAGTGTCATTGCAGTGTCTGTTATTTACGCTTGTCATTAAGGCATTGTTGGAGACAAACATGGTGTGTTAAATGGTATGATGTGAATGCAGCATTTAGAGGGTATTCATGTACACGATGTTTTAAATCATTGACTTGCAGGAAGATGTATTGGATGCTCTGGGAACCAAGGTAATGTATTTTCTAGCTAGCCTTTGAAGTCTCCTGACTTTTAATCAACTTACCTAAAGAGATTTAATTTATTTTTAATTATCTTAATCCATATATCGCATTTCACCTATTTTAACTATCAGTAATTTCTTTTTATGGGGGTCACAAAAGAACCTTGTCCATATACCTCCACTACCTCAAAATCTGCAAGAGCTCTTGACTTCGCACCACTACTGTCATCGAATCCATCCCCATATATATGTTGGAGTGTGTGTGAGAGGAGTAAGAATATCGCCTTTATGTCTTCAGCGTGACACATGGAACACGCATTCAGTGTCTTTAAAGTAGGTACTAAACATTTTTTAGTTTCTCTTTCTAATGACATCAGTTTTGTATAAATCCCACAACTGACTGCAGTGCTATACCAGATTGTAACCACGAAATGTTTCTGCGGATATGGCGTACTTTACGTTGCAAAAAGTCCGAAAAAAGTGCATTACAATACTGGGTACTGTAATATTAAAAAAAGTGACTCAACTTTCGCCAACATTTGAATTAACTATAGAAAACATATCTGTTAATTTCATAAGTAAATAAGTGAAGGTAAAAATAGAAATTATATGGACATATATAATATTTTCAGTATTTCATTATAAGCTGAATGAAAGTAGAAGATTTCACGTCACAAGAAAGTGTTTTTAATAGTTGTGATACAATTTGCATTTTATTATGTTAATATTGACAGTATTGATTGAAACGACTTTCAGTTGTCTATTGTTATACGTAATAACGCAATTGGCTGACTACACATTTATAAGTTTATGCAATGATTAATTTATCGTCACCAGGATCTGCTATTAGGGGGGGGGGTGAGTGGTGTCCCCCTATGATTTATATTTACTAAATTTATTTATTTAAGAACTACATTTTTATTTTTATTTGTAATCCTTTGCTTAAAGTTAATGTGATTTCTTTGTTACTAATGTTACATCATGATACTTCATTTCGGGGTTAAACGCTATAATGTAGCTTTCATATGTGTGTGGATAGATATTATGGAGTGCGTTGAGAACTCGTATCTATCTACTACAGGGTCTTCAATTTAAGTTCAAACCCTAGCATCTGGCAACCGCTTGTCGCATGATAATCTCAACAAATAAATGTAATAAGTAGCTGTGAAAGTAATTAGAGATTCTAATTGAATAAAATTGATTGTTGTGCTGTTTATTCCTTACAATATAGCATTATAATTTGTGACTTTATAATTCAATGTAACATAAGTTTATCCTAGTGAGTGAAAGAAAAGGCCTCATAATCTTAATTCCACCAGGCTAAATGAATAGATAAAATGAAATATGTTCAAAATTACCTCATTCAGCTTCAATTCAACGTTCGCACCGGCGAAGAGATTTTAAAACGCGCTATCGAATTCCTGTTTTCAAATGTTGGAGATCACCGTTCGAATATTTTCTTTAAGTTCCTCTAATGTTCGAGGATTTTAAATCGTGGCTTTATTTGGGACAGTTGCGTTAGGGAATTGACGGCAAAATTTACGGCTACATATTTTGAAAGATTTCTTCTTTACATTTGTCATAAGTAAACACAGTCTCTGTTCAGTGGTATACACCATGTTAAACTAAAATTGCCACAGTTATAACTGAACACAAATTCACAAGTTGATTTAAAAAAAACTTCGTAAAACAAGTCTGTGCCTTACAGTTAAAGAACTAACACTTAATAGGGGTAGAAATAATGTGAATAGAACCTACTTTGCCGCCCACCCGCCAGTTCACTAACCGGGAAACGCGGGTGTTTTGACCGCTTGGCCTGCCGGTTGGTTGCAAGGCGCTAGGGTTGAGCCTTTATTTGAAGGCCCTACAAAATGTGAACCGCATGTGCGGTTGCCATAATAACACATACCGGCGGCTCTTAATTTAGAGATGTCTGAATCTCAGACACACAATTTGACATAATTTTGTTCTGTAGTATCGTTCTGTTGGTAATTAATATTATAGTATTCAATCGAGACTTATAAACATTTACATATTTTTAAAAATATGAAATTATTCATACATTAATTGCCAGCTTGCTATCAATCTTTTAGGAATTATTATTTGATTATTTTTGCAATATTCAATTAAGTTTCGAAAATGTGTTATACGCTTAATAAAAATAATAGCCGTGGTGAATTTAATAAAAATAAAAGGCCAAAGAAGAAAGTGAAAATGATATGCGCAATCCATAACGAATAGCTGGTCTTTCATTTGAGTAATTGTGTTTCATATACGGGATTTTACCCCTTCGAGCAGAAGTAATAGTACCAAATGTCACAAGGTTTTATTGTCTCACTATGATGGTTGTCCAGCGGCTCGCTTTGTTTCCCCGCAACTGTTATATATAATTAAATACAAAGATACCGACTACCGCTACTATGATAATTCCGCATGTTAATCATTGTGAAGCATTGTCGCGCGGCACCCGCTTTTATATAAACGTCATCATAATGAAGCGATAATAACAATATTAATTTTTAATTTTAGAAATTGTTATAATATAGGTAACATTTGATAAATCTGTATATTTTTATTTAACAGGCATTAATTACACTTTATATTGCTCTAACTTAGTTTTTTTGTTTGTACAGCTTATGTAGAAATTACAACTCATATTTAGGTCCTTGTCCTTATGTCCCTATGTATCTAAACTGTTTAACTTGATAGGAAACGTAATAATAATAATAATAATAATAATAATAATAATAATAATAGCTTTATTTTACCTGGCAGAGTTAAGGCCTTAAGGCCTTGTCTACCACCCAACCAGGTTTAAAAAAAATACAAACAAAAAAAATAGTCTTAAATCTAAATTACAATATATACACTGGTGTCCAAAAGTTTAGGATAATTTGTAAAACGGAAAATCAAAATGCTTAAAGAGGAGCAAGGAGTAAAAATTATTTATCAAAACGTTTCTCAGTACATTTAGTTTCGTTTACATACTAAATTATAATCTCTCTTCAACAATGAAAAAATTAATAGCAATTATAAATGAAAATTGCATTGTTGCAGTTAAGCCCTGTTCCATAAATCTTCATTTTTAAAGAGAGTTATGATATAATCAGATGTAGTGTAAGAACAGATTGCAGTAAAATGGCAAAAAGACAACATCTGGGACCCTCTCCTTCGGGGTAGAATTATTGGGCGGCTAGAAACAGGACAGACACAAACTGAGGTCTCCATAGCACTTAATGTGCCACAAAATGTTATATCTAGGTTATGGCGACGGTTCCAAGAGACCGGAGACGTTAGGCGAAGACCAGTGGGAGGTCGTCCAAGAGTTACAAATCCTCAACAGGATCGATATCTTGCGTTAACTGCAAGAAGAAACCGAACAATATCTGCCAGACAACTGAGTTCAGAACTTGCGGCCGCCTCAGGTATCAGAGTATCCAGACAAACTGTCTATAGAAGACTCAGAGCTGCTGGTCTGTATGCTAGACGGCCTGTAGTGTGCGTCCCACTCACCCTTGATAACAAGAGAGCACGTTTACGGTGGAGTCAGGAACATCGCGACTGGACTCTAAATCAGTGGAGCAGCGTGCTATTTACAGACGAGTCCAGATTCAGCTTGAACTGTGATTCGCATCGCGTGACTATCTGGAGGGAGCAAGGAACTCGTTACAACCCCATGAACATCATGGAAAGACATCCATTTGGTGGCGGTGGTCTCCTGGTATGGGGAGGTATAATGATGAATGCACGCACAGAGCTTCACATCTTCGCAGGTGGCACTGTTAATGCTCAGCGGTATAGAGAAGAGATCCTGGAACCTCATGTAAGACTTTTCAGGGGAGCTGTGGGTCCAGAATTCATATTCATGGATGACAATGCCCTACCTCACAGGTCACAACTGGTGGATGAGTTTCTTCAGGAGGAAGATATCCAGCGTATGGAGTGGCCAGCGAGGTCTCCGGATATGAATCCTATATAGCATGCATGGGATGCCTTAGGGAGACAAATTGCATCTCGTCAGCCTCCTCCGAGGACACTTTAAGACCTTCACATTGCTCTTCATGAGGAGTGGAATTTGCTGAGCATCGAACTCCTGAACAACCTCATCACTAGCATGCCACGTCGATGTGAGTCTTGTGTAGCTGTCAGGGGTAATCACACCCCATACTAATCATTTGAACCATTGTTGTTCAACTTTTATGTTCGAATTCTGAAATGCAGTTTTCGTTTGTTGTGAAAATGACAAGTGAATGACGTATTCATGCCATTGTTTCTTTCGTGCCATGTTTCTAATTATCTGTGACATACCCTTACCAAATTTTGTATTATTCTGACACAGATGCTTTATAATAAGTCGGCAAATGAACTAATTATCCTTAACTTTTGGACACAAGTGTATATATATATATATATATATATATATATATATATTCATTCATAGTGTTCTGCTCAAGAGCAGGTCTTTCACTGCAAACTCAGCATTCTCCACTCTTTCCTTGACTCAGCTTTCCTTTTTGTATCTCCATACAAACCATTTATTTTAATATTGTCTATCATCTGATGTCTTTTTCTGCCTCTAACTTTCTTTCCGTTGACCATTCCTTCTAGAGCATCCTTCAGCAGGCAGTTTCTTCTTAGCCAGTGGCCAATCCAATTTCTTTTCCTCTTCTTTATGAGTTCCAGCATTGTTCTTCTTTCACCCATTCTGTCTAGCACATCTTCATTTCTTACTTTGTCTGTCCAGTTTATACGTTCCATTCTTCTCCATATCCACATCTCAAAAGCTTCCAGTCGCTTTTCCTCATTCCGTCGTAATGTCCACGTCTCCGCACCATATAATGCTACACTCCACACAAAGCACTTCACTAGCCTATTTCTTATTTCTCTTGCCAAAGGTCCGCAGAAAATGCTTCTCTTCTTGTTGAAAGCTTCTTTTGCCATTGCTATCCTCTGCTTTACTTCTTGACAGCAGTTCATGTTGCTATTGATAGTACAACCCAAGTATTTGAAGCTCTCCACTTGCTCAATGGCCTCATCTTTAATATTCATGTTTATCTTCCTTTGTTTCTTTCCTATAAACATGATCTTCGTCTTATTTATATTTATCTTCATCCCATAATCCTCGCACTTGTCATTCAGCTCCATCAGCATGTTCCTCAATGTCATTGCATCTTCTGCTAGCAAAGCCATATCATCAGAAAATCTTATGCACTTTAGTCTTCTTCCTCCCATGTTTACGCCTCCCGTATTACTGAAGCAGTTCTTCATTAGGTCTTCCAGGTAGATGTTGAAAAGGGTAGGTGAGAGAGGACATCCTTGCCTCACCCCTCTTCCAATTTCTCTTCCCTCTGACATTTCTTCTTCTATATTCACTTTTATTCGCTGTTTTCATATAAAGACTACTTATGAGCCTCCTCTCCTTCCAATTCACGCCAATTTTCTTCAAGATCTTCAGGAATTTATTCCAATTTACTCTGTCAAAGGCCTTTTCCAGGTCAACAAATACTGCATAGACGTCTTTATCTTTTTCTATATATCTTTCTCCTATTGTTCGTATCAATCCAATTGCATCTCTTGTATCCTTTCCCTTCCTGAAACCAAACTGTTCTTCTTCCAATTCGCTTTCCATCGTAGAACGTAAACGTCGATTTAGTGTTCGCAGGAGAATCTTTGCAGAGTGTGATATCAAGCTGATAGTTCTGAACTCTTTACATTTCTTTGCATTGTTTTTCTTCGGTATTGGTATTAACACTGTCTCAGTCAATTCTTCGGGCCATTCACCTTCTTTATATATCTTGTTGCATTAACGCAAAATTTCCTTCTTTCCTTCGCCCAAGCATTTAACTAATTCAATGGGGATTCCATCTACTCCTATTGCTTTACCATTTTTCATTTCCTTAATTGCTAGTTCAACTTCTTCCTTCAGAATTGAAAATCCTTTTCCATCTTCTGATACGTCTTCTTCATCTTCTATATCCAAGTTAGTTGGACGATTTCTTGTCTCATATAGCTCTTCTACATATTTTTCCCATGTATTCATAATTCCCTGTTTGTTTGTTATTTCTTCATTATTTTCGTCCTCAATCAGCCGCATCGTTTTCCTGCTCTTCTTTCCATAGTCCAAGCCTTTAACTTCCTTGTACATTAAATCATATTTTCCTTTCCTCTCCAGATTCTCTAGTTCTTCACATTTCTGCTTCATCCATTCTTCCCTTGCCTTGTCAGTTTCTCTTCTAAGTTCGTTGTTTAGTTTCCTGTAATTTCTTTTGGCTTCTTCTGTATTGCTATTTTTCCATTTTCTTCTTTCTTCCATCTACTCCAACATTTTTTCTGTGACCCAAGGTTTTTTAATATTCTTGCTCTCTTTGTATCCTATTGTTTCCTCTGCAGCTGTCTGTATAGAGGTTTTCAATGACTCCAGTGTTCCTTTGTATTGCCATATGAGATTTCCATGGTAGAGGCTTTCTCCTGAAAATTTTGTTGGAATTTTCTCCTTTCCTCTTCAGTTTTGAGTTTCTCCAAGTCAAACTTCTTTGTTGCCTGTCTTCCTCTTATCTTCTTCAGGCAAATATCTACTTCGCCTATTAGTAGGACATGGTCTGAATTGATATCTGCTCCTGGTAGGGTCTTCGCATTTTTCAAGCAATTTCGGAATCTTTCCTGTATCATTATGTAGCCGATCTGGTATCGTTTGTTGTCCATAGGGCTTATCCATGTGTATCTTCTTCTTTTATGCTGTTGAAACTTTGTATTTCCAATTATCATTGAATTCCTTTTACAGAAACTCACCAGTGATTCACCTCTCTCATTCCTTTTTCCTAATCCATATCTTCCAACTGTACTTCCATCCTGTCCTTCTCCAACTACAGCATTCCAGTCACCCATTAGGATAACACAAGCCCCCTTCTTCTCTTTCTCAATAATCTCTTCTATCTTGTCATATCTTTCCTCCACTTCTTCATCTGCTAACCCACTGTGGGGCATGTAAATTTGCACTATCACCAAGTCCACTTGTTTCCCTTGTAACCTCACCATTATCATCCGATTATCCACATAACGCACTGATATCACTTTTTCTTTCACACGTGGTCCTAATACTACACCGACACCATGATTTCCTTTAGAATCACCACTGGAATAAAACATTCTAAATTCATCACTCACTAATTCACCACTTTGTTCCCACCTCACTTCTGATATTCCCATCACATCCACTTTGTTTCTTCTCATTTCTTCCTTCAAATTATATATATATATATATATATATATATATATATATATATATAAATGATTACAAGTTATGAATACAATACAATTAATATCTATAATTATTTTGATTTTCTCTATATTTAACGAATTAAATATATAATATGTACAAGATATATAAGAAAAACGAGGAAAAGATTAATGACATAGTATAAATTTAAATAAATAGAGAAAAATTAATTATTAGACAACAGGTAACTGTATAAGCGTGACTTAAAGGTACCAAGTGTGCGGCAACCCCTGATATCTTGAGGAAGGAGATTCCAGGAGCGGGCAGAGGCTACTGTGAAGGAAGTAGAATAGGAGGAAGTGCTATGAAGAGGAATTGTTAGCAGACTGCTATCTTTTGACCTAGTGCCAATATTGTGGTAAGAGGATAACTTCTCAAATCTCGACGCCAGGTAAATAGGGATGTAGGAATTCAGAAGCTTGAAAAGTAGTGAAAGAGAGTGCAATTTACGTCTGTCAGTAGACGGAGCCAAGAGAGGTTATTAAAGTGTTCGGAAATATTATCTGCTGCGATTAATCAGTGTTGCCAGGTTAAGGAATTTATCCTGCTGCGCGGCGTAGGGATTTTTTTAATCGAAAGGGATTATCAGATTTCTTGTAGAATGTAGAGATTTCTCCATTTAGCTTTTTGTTTATCTCAAGCGGAGACCTTTTATTGAAATTTAATCAATAGTAAATATTATTTTCTTTTTCTATGCTTCCATTAATGGTGTCTTTATTAGATGTTTCTGCATTATTAGATTACCGGTAATATAATTCTTCCTCCGTTATATGACTGAGCCATTAAGTTTGACAGTAAGTGTATCGACCAAAAAGTGTACTCAATCCCTTTGGCTTCTAGAAGTCTTAATTATAATGCATAAAAATTCATTGTATCACATGTTGGCTAACCTAGGCCCTGACACCCCCTCACAATCTCAATCCATCAGCCACCATTGGATTGAATCTATATAGTCGCAACAATAGCGCTCAATCAGTAACGAATCAAGAAAAAGGGCTTATTAAACAACTATTGAATGAAAAAAATTAAAATATCCGATTTAATTTTTCAGATATATTTTATTTGTTATAGGGCGGTCCATATATTGTTGTTTGTGCTTATTTATATCCTTGAATTTTTAGAAATTATAAAACAACGTAAACACTACTCCTGTTAACGTAACGATATTAAGTTTCTCAGAATAATTTGGCGACTGACTTTTACTTGCATGAAACCTAGTGTCAAGAGTCTTCCAACTTAGGGGACCGACTGGTGAATTTCATTTTTTTTTTCATCTGATTGTTTTGAAAATTTTATCACATGCATTATGTGCTTATATAAGACTTTCCGTGAATTTTGGTGTTTATAAGTAGAATAGTTTCAGAATTGTGATTTTTCAGATCTATTTTGTTTTAATATTCTCTTAAAAATGCTCTTTACGATGCATTTTTAAATAGTCTCTGATGACATTTTATATTCAGAGTCTTTATGATTATACTAAACATATTTGCTATGCAAAAAAATCATATAGGAAGGATGCTGCTTATTTTTCACTTTTTTGGGAAAAAAATAATTTTTTTATCCACTCCATGAATCTCCATCTCAATTTAAAAGAGCACTTGTGTCTTAGACTAGTAACTGCATAGCAAATGTTATTTAGCATATATTGGGGAGTCTAAGCACAAATTTTCATTGTGATAGCTTAAAAATTGCATCGTAAGGAGCATTTTAAGTTTTGGAAAATGTCAAAAAAATGGAAACGGAGAAAAAAACACATATTAAAGTTTAAGTAGTAGCGCTGACCACACGTGCGAGGGTATTTAAAACTCCTACGTCACGGACTCAATTTTGCTCCTATAATAAAAAAAATACATGAAAATGAACCTAAATAATCATATTTATTAAAAAGAAAAATAAACAAAAAATGCATTTTTTTTATAAATTTTCACCATTCGGTGCCCTTAAACTGACACGAAATTACGGTAGTAGTTTCGGGACAATTCTAGGTTATGTGTATCATTTTATTTGGATCTATCTGCATATGCAATGGCGTAACAACCCAATGTTGGGCTTCAGTCTCTCCTTTGTTAGACGTTACTAGACCAAATTAATTTAGTTACGCTTATTTCCCAAATATATCAATGAATGGTTTGAAATAAACACACCGACCCAATTAGACATCTAGCAGGCAACTAAGGTATTACTAGGATGAAAAGGTCGGTAAATGTTGCTTACAGATCTCTTTTTCAGGCTTAAAGATCTTTTACGAGTCTGAAAACGTTCAGACTCGGACCCACGATTTAAAGTCCTTCCCGGGGAACTCCATGAATTTTCCCATCCTAAAAAAATCAATCTACACCGGTCGGGTTTGAACCCGCGATCCTAAGGACTTCAGATACATTTAAAACTCGGCCTAGAAGGAAAAATACTATGAAATATCTTGATCTTGCAACTCTTACAAAATTAAAATTTACACAGAATAAAAAAGGACGAATTATAAATATATTTGTTTATTTATTTATTACACAGTAACTGGAATTCGCCAACAGCTATCGCTTCCAATAAAGTTTTAGTGAACCCTAAAATGATTTTTAACCATGCCATGATCCAGAATCAATTTTTACGGTATTAAATATATGATTTTCTATAGTTTAAATGTCTTGAAAGGTTGTTAGAATTTTCAAACGCATTTAACATAAAAACTATCAAATTGCAATTTCCATTCTACATTCCTGGTAGGTAGTGATAATGTTATAACTTTTGTGTTACAAAGAATATAGTTTTATCAGAATGTTAAATGTGTGTGGATAAAAGGAACGTTTAAATCATGAGCCGTCAACTTGTGTGGAGGCTCTTAGAGGTCGCATATGGTACGGTACAATACTAGAGAGGTCAGTTCAGGTGGAATGTAATTGTTATGTTTCCCAAGAGAAAGATTTTCCAAGTGCAGAGACGTGTTACACATGTTTATTGCAGGTACCACCATTTTACGTGTACTGTTTTGGGGCAAGGTGTCGTCACATATTAAATTTATAGACAAAGGCCTACTCTAATTTCTTAAAGAGGGATTCATATAGGACGATTGTTTAAATTAAGGAGATTTTTGCCGATGTTTGTCTGTTCTATGAAGTTACATATCCATATGTCACAAAGTGGTTCCTAGATTTGACAGTTTTATTAAGGAACATTCTTAATCTAACTCGGTTAACAGCCAAATCATGTTTCCATCTTTCTGGACATCTACCTATGTTTCCAATATTCATTAATTTGTTTCATATGTAACCCACACACTCGCCATGAAATTGAATTACTTCTTCTTCTTTTTCGTGGTGGATCTTTAGATCCGTCCCGCTTATACAGGAATCAAATCATCTACTACGCATCCACGTTAACTTTGCACGGGCGGAGGGGAAGAGTTTTAGCGCTAGTGTCACCGAACTACTGAATCTATGGAAGGAGGATGTAGGAGAAGACTGTACATCCGATCACGTACTGAATGGTTCAATTTAAAGTGTGGGTGGAGAATCCCTAAACACGTGTGAAAGATCTTAACATGGTTGTCAAATTAGTAATTTAAGGACGGAAAGCTCAAGCGGTCGGATTACTTAAAATCACAGTATTTGTCATCTGTCCGTTACCAGCCTCACAATAAATCACAAGTGGTAACATGTAATGAGAAGGGACAGCCAATTCCTACACGTAACCCCAATAGTAACAGGGTTGTCAAGTTAGTCATTTTTTCCAATGACCGCCTAGAAGGACGGACCATTAAAATCCATAGTATTTGTCAGCTCTCTACCTATCAGACAAAGAACATACACAGAGGACAAGAAGTGGCAACATAGTAAGGAAGAGAAAGACAGCTTGTTAGTTAACAATTTTCCGCCTGCACAGTTTACTTGGAGGAGTAATATCTATCTTCTCTTCGGACTTCCAATAACACAGCGTCCTGTATGTTTATATTCATACGCATGTCTAAGCTGCTCTATGTGGTTCCATCCGTTGTAAATGTGCATGTCAATCCTTTTTCTATCTACAATCCTTTATCCAATATTAAAAATTCCAAGTTATTTTCTGATTGATTCATTCCTTTTTTGATCCCATAATGTGTACCCTACTGTTTTTCATAAGAATCTCATCTCAGCTGTTTCTATTTAACGTTTGTCACTTCTATTTATTTTCACCACCGTACATAAGCATTAGAACAGGCATTACATAATAAAACTTCATCTTCGTATCCTTTCTAACTTTATATTATAATTTTCTTTGTATGGTTCCACACATTTGTTGAAATGTATACAATTTATTTTGTAAATCTTCACAATAGGTGGCTCTGTGGCGCAAGCCATTAGACGCTCGTCTCTCACCGCTCGGGTCCCGAGAAAGAGTCTCGGTGACTCTATGTGGGTTTCGTGATGGACGAAACGGAGTTTGGGCAGGTTTTCTCGGGAGTTTCTCCCGTTTTCCCCTGCCATAATTTCATTCCACCATTTCTCAATGCTCATCTCATCCACTTCGTTTCATTTCGTTCATCTGCCCCCGTGATGGTGTGTCAGGCGTGGTCGGCCGGCACCTTGTCATTCACAGACCTCTACATATAGGGGCTTCATCTCATCTCATCCCTCGACCCAACCCCGAGTTGCTTACGAGTTGAGAGTATATATAAATATTCACAATAATAGTAGGATATCTCACAGCCTAAGTATTTGAAACAAAATGAATTACTGTTGGAGTGAATTATGGACATATAGATGAATTTAGTAACAACACTGAACTAACAAATTATCTTAACCCATTCTCCTCAAAAGACGAGGTAGACTTGCCGGCAGTTAAATGGCCGTCAACTTGGAAGACGAGGTACACTCGCTTAACAGTGCTGTTACATATTTTACAATATTTTGTACATCCCTTGGCAGGGTAATCTTTTGCTAACATTTATGAATAGTAGAGGAATGTGCTTTTACCTTAACCTTTATTGTGATCTCAAGTACCGTTATATTTTGTTTGTTTTTAATGTCTGAAAATAGACAATTTAATTTACAGTAACTTAAATCCGGTTTCTGGGAAAATGCATTGAGAATTTAAACCTGAAGCGAATGGGTTAAATTACACAAAACCAACCAAAATTAGTTACCGAGTTTTAAAATATATCCATCCATCTACAGTAATTCTGCCCGAGGTCAGGTCCTTCAATGCAATCATAGCTCTTTCATGCTATGCTTGCAGCTTTACTAGGGAATTGTAGATCTGATAGCTTCCCGTTGCTTTCCACACCGGTGAAGGATGATGATGATAATGATGATGATAAGGGTGATATGATGATGATGATGGCCATATGATTTCGGGGACCGTTTGGGCCTTAAAGTTTTGCTGACATTTGTCTTACAGGTGAGTAAAAACCCCGATAAAAACCCCGATAAAAACCTCACCCAGAAAAACTGCCCCGACCGGGGATCGAACCTGGGCCGCTGCGTGACAAGGCAGCATGCTACCTCGAGACCACAGCGATGGACTTAAAATATATATATATATATATATATATATATATATGTGTATATATATTCCTAAATCCCTATTTTCCTCTTTTGGCTTCGTTAATGGCCTAGCTTGTCTGAAAATGAGCAACTTTTCATTCATTACTTTCTGAAAATATATAATTATTTATCTCCAGCTTTATTCGTGTAAGAACTAAACTGAACTCCATGGCATGACAGATTTTTGAAGGTCCTTGGTTACCATACGGCTGCTGGCCTCACATCTACATGTGTTAATCACTGAGATAGACGATCATCCTGCCAGTGTGAGGTGACATGTGGTCAGCATATCGGGTCCCTCAGACCTTATAGCTAACAACCTGCAGCCGCTACTTATTGTAGCTACTCAAATTCCTCATGATGCTGGGTGGGCACCGGTCCAGTACTGACCGAAATTTCAAAAGCAAATGTCTTCCCCATGGAGACTCGAACCAGCGCAAGTCCTGTAGCTCTACACCAAGGCTATAAATTTCCCGGATGAAAAAATAAATCTTAGTAATATTTCCAATGGAAACATGTATTGTCTGGTGTGGTGCGTTTTCTGACTTTGTAAACAAATGAAATCATGTTTTAGTAAATATTTAACTACCTTCACCTTTAAACATTCATATTTACGGTACAAAAACACTGTTCAAAAGGAGAGAAATTACTCGGAAGTAAATATCGCTTGAATACGTCTTGCGTTGCCGGCAATACATTTCCTCCCGTCAGAAACTTCTTTTGCTTAATAAAATTAATTATTTAGTTTTAAAGGTCATGCAATTCAATTAGCTTTCTAGTAATCTAATAAATATCTCAGGATAACATCACGAAATCTTTACTTCAAAAGTTATAGCGGCGGAAACTAGTTGAAAAATCCTGCATAATGAATGTGTCTAAATTAGAAACTCGAAATTCTGTACAAATTTACATTCGTCACAATCACATCGGATATATCTAGTTTATTTGATTCATTTTATCAGTAACACATTGTATCCCGCGAGCACCTGTAACATGAACTCATTTTTTTTATCTGGTATCTTTATTTATGCAATTTCAATGTAATAAAATTACATTACTTGATTTTATGAATAAAACTAGATATGATCGCATAGTGTTGACTCTGATGTTAAACCGTTCGATCTGAATTTTAATCATTTAGTGTCAAAAGATCGTAACAACAATAAATGAGTCATTAAACTTGAACAAACGAATAATATAGCAATTTGTTATACAATGAAGTACGTTTGTAAAACTATGCATTTATCCTGAGTAAATAAATTTCTACTTATAACCAGCTGAACAGCCTACAGAACATGTGGTCTAGGGTTAGATTCCCAGTCAGACCACAGGAATTTTTCTTAAAGGGAATTATTCCTGTGGTTGCCTATGGTCTGGAATTTAAGTTAAGTGTAGCTTAAGGACTCTCCTGGCGCTTTTTCATCATTTGTCACCCATTATGTCATCGGGGTAACATAACTCCACCTTCCAGATACCCCGATCTAAGATCTGGATTACAATTTCGTCAATGCCAGGGGAGAAAGCCAGAAATGTCATAATCATAAAAGATAAACCTGGTAGCATAAAAAAATACGTATAATCAGCTTGCTCATTTGCTCTTTTCTTACGCACAAAAATAATAATACCACGCAAAATACGAAGCTGCTATACCGATAAAAATGTTTCATTATTGGTAATGAATAAGGTGAAACAAAACTTAAAACATCTAAAAATCCTAAAATCGAAACTTATTAGCAACATGTAGAGATTAGGGTGTAAGGACGTCATAAGATACTAAAATAATAATTTTAAAAAATATATATGTGTAATGGTAAAAATCGCAATTTCAAGTCGTATTCATGAACTGGCCTGAATAAACAGGATATAGATAAGAATGTCAAAACTATATTGGAAACTAATGGAAAACACATACTCAGTAATCAGATTTGTCTTTGGCAATAAAGGTCTAAATTCACATCTCTATCAAAACAACATACAGTTAGAAGAGAAGAAGGTTCTGGAAACATTCAGATCGGAGATAGTGGCCCTAGGCTAGGGAAGTTGGTTTTTCATAATTAATTTGGAACGTAAAGTAGGGGAAAATGGATATTTAAGCTAGGCAGTTAGGCCCTAAGTGAGAAGGTGAGAGGCACTGAAGCGCTGATCGTCTGAACATGGTTTTCTCTGTCCTCTTATGTAAGTGTACAAACTAATTTCTAATTATTTCAGGTGGAAAAATACACACTATCACTTACTTAATATTAATAAATACTTGGAAAACCAGTAAGTAGAATAAAGAACTTAGGATTTATATTTAACCTAAAATATTGCTTATGTTCTAATAGACTTGAGTTAAATAGGGAACGTAATTCTCTTCAATAAATAATTACATAGAGAATAAAGTACTAGGTAGAACAGTAAATTAAACTGATCTCTCTTAATCACGCTTGAATTTTATTAAGAATATTTCGCAACTTTCCTAGTGTTTTCCATAGTTTTCATTTAGTTATTCTGGTTTGAGGTTAACATTTATTTGTATTTCTAAGAACTTTAACATTTATTCTGTAATTCTAAGAGTTTTTATATTTATTGGTATTTGTTCTTTATAAATAAAGTTGGTTTGTTCTTATTTTGCATTCCAAGCTTTCAGAGTTAACACATTCCTGCATCCGCTCGAGTCACTATTAAGTTAATTAAAATTAAAAGACATTATTTTATTATATAGGCTTTTTTACGCTACCGAATTGTTAACCCTCACCTAGTTTATAACACAACACTATGATGGATACAAAAACCGATAAAGGCAACAGAATAATACCAACGAACAAAGAAGAATACATAAAAAAACTCAGCAATCCATAAATGTAAATAATTTTAAGAAAATTTAAAAACTCTATAGAGAAAAATACAACAGATAAATAAAAAACTAATAAGGAAATTATGTCCTGTAGTCATAAACGAAGCAAACACTGAACAGAACAAATACGCAAATAACAGATGGATAAATGACAATCCACTACCACCTTCGATGGAAGGTTCTCCAAAAATCTACCGTATATGAAAATATTTCAATTAATTATATAAAACTTTAATTGTGTAAAATAACTCTGCCTGATGGAAAAAAAAAATCTAAAAACATATTTCAACTCATAACCAAAAAGTACGCTTTAGGTTCAGTTAAGGTAGTTCTTATGAAAGGAAAGAGATTTTGTTCGCCAATCATTTTCCAAGCTAGATGTGCAATTTAAAAGAAACCATAGTTTTATTTTGTTTGGTTTTTGCGTGATTTAAAAATATGGTAATTCAATTGTCAGTTCAATATGACATATTATTGACTTTTTTCATTTCAGCCACGTATCCATAATTCACATTAGTAATAATTCGGTCGGAACAGGTCGTCATCAAATCACGTTACACGCAGTTCATGGCATGTAGAGGTAAATAAGAGATATATCCATGTGGGAATTTCAAATCAATATATATTTTTCCCTCTTCTCTCCGAATTGTTCTCTCCTATATGGTCTCAGCAAAAACTATTTTATGTTTTATCATCGACTCACCACACAAGAGTGATACGTAATCATAGTCATAAACAAATAGTATATTACGATGCGAGGTCGGGAAGTGGTTTTTACAGAAGCGAGGAAAATGTTTAAAAAAACCGAGCGATAGCGAGGTTTTTAATTTCCGAGATTCTGTAAAACACTTCACAACCGTGAGTTGTACATTATTTTTTGCGCGATGGTGGTTTCAAAATAATAAATAATAGTAAAATAATAACATCTTTGTTGGAAATATTTGCGTTCATTATAAACAACTGACTAACGTTAACTGTATGGGCAATGTCTATTAGTTAAAACTACAGGAGGCCGTGAGACCAATTAGTGATAAAATTGTGCAAGTACGTATTTATTGTTTTATATTGTTTCAAATAATGTTTAGTTTATTTAAAATGCAGTGATTTGTTTCGTATAATGTATTTTAACACTAATTTTTGGATACATTTTTGTATATACATTGTAGCCTACGTAGTATATATAGAGGGCAGTGGTTTTACTTCCCACACGTGGTTTGTAATATGTAATATTACAGTATATTTATTTAGGTTGGCAACCCCGAAATGAAGGAAGTTGATCTTTCAATCATAGTCGCCATTGCTATAAGTAGACCTATGACGAAACGCACTATCGCGCAAAAATAGAATTTTATCAAAGATTAGGAAATGAAAAATGCATGGTTACTATAAATAATATCCAAGATTTTACTTTTATATCATTCGCAATATATGGAACTTTGCGAAAAATGATTTTAAAAATCGACAAATTAATTTTCCTATAAAGTGTTACAAAATGTGCTATCGCTTTATTCAGTATATAGGTCTATATAATTTAAACAAATAGTTTTTTCTTCAAATTTAAAAATAAAGTAATAAACTATTTATTATAAATTTGTTCTTATAGTGTTGATGAAGCAAGTAAAAGCCTCATGTAGTTGATTTTTTTTTACTTCTAATTTTGTATTTTTTTTAACCTAATAAACTATTTATTATAAATTTGTTCTCATAGTGTTGATGAAGCAAGTAAAAGCCTCGTGTAGTTGATTTTTTTACTTTTAATTTTGTATTTTTTTAACCTAATAAACTATTTATTACAAATTTGTTCTCATAGTGTTGATGAAGCAAGTAAAAGCCTCATGTAGTTGATTCTTTTTACTTTTAATTTTGTATTTTTTTAACCTAATAAACTATTTATTATAAATTTGTTCTCATAGTGTTGATGAAGCAAGTAAAAGCCTCATGTAGTTGATTCTTTTTACTTTTAATTTTGTATTTTTTTAACTAATAAACTATTTATTATAAATTGTTCTCATAGTGTTGATGAAGCAAGTAAAAGCCTCATGTAGTTGATTTTTTTTACTTTTAATATTGTATTTTTTTTTAACCTAATAAACTATTTATTATAAATTTGTTCTCATAGTGTTGATGAAGCAAGTAAAAGCCTCATGTAGTTGATTTTTTTTACTTTTAATTTTTCATTTTTTTAACCTAATAAACTATTTATTATAAATTTGTTCTCATAGTGTTGATGAAGCAAGTAAAAGCCTCATGTAGTTGATTTTTTTTTACTTTTAATTTTGCATTTTTTAACCTAATAAACTATTTATTATAAATTTGTTCTCATAGTGTTGATGAAGCAAGTAAAAGCCTCATGTAGTTGATCTTTTTTTACTTTTAATTTTGCATTTTTTAACCTAATAAACTATTTATTATAAATTTGTTCTCATAGTGTTGATGAAGCAAGTAAAAGCCTCATGTAGTATATATTTTTTTTACTTCTAATTTTGTATTTTTTTAACCTAATAAACTATTTATTATAAATTTGTTCTCATAGTGTTGATGAAGCAAGTAAAAGCCTCATGTAGTTGATTTTTTTTTACTTCTAATTTTGTATTTTTTTTAACGTAAGAAACTATTTATTATAAATTTGTTCTCATAGTGTTGATGAAGCAAGTAAAAGCCTCATGTAGTTGATTTTTTTTACTTTAATTTGTATTTTTTTAACCTAATAAACTATATATTATAAATTTGTTCTCATAGTGTTGATGAAGCAAGTAAAAGCCTCATGTAGTTGATTTTTTTTTACTTCTAATTTTGTATTTTTTTAACCTAATAAATTATTTATTATAAATTTGTTCTCATAGTGTTGATGAAGCAAGTAAAAGCCTCATGTAGTTGATTTTTTTTTACTTCTAATTTTGTATTTTTTAACCTAATAAACTATTTATTATAAATTTGTTCTCATAGTGTTGATGAAGCAAGTAAAAGCCTCATGTAGTTGATTTTTTTTTACTTCTAATTTTGTATTATTTTTTTAACCTAATAAACTATTTATTATAACTTTGTTCTCATAGTGTTGATGAAGCAAGTAAAAGCCTCGTGTAATTGACTTTTTTTATTTACTTCTAATTTTTTATTTTTTTTTAACCTAATAAACTATTTATTATAAATTTGTTCTCATAGTGTTGATGAAGCAAGTAAAAGCCTCGTGTAGTTGATATTTTTTATTTACTTCTAATTTTGTATTTTTTTTAACCTAATAAACTATTTATTATAAATTTGTTCTCATAGTGTTGATGAAGCAAGTAAAAGCCTCATGTGGTTGATTTTTTTTTACTTTTAATTTTGTATTTTTTTTAACCTAATAAACTATTTATTATAAATTTGTTCTCATAGTGTTGATGAAGCAACTAAAAGCCTCGTGTAGTTGATTTTTTTTTACTTCTAATTTTGTATTTTTTTTAACCTAATAAACTATTTATTATAAATTTGTTCTCATAGTGTTGATGAAGCAAGTAAAAGCCTCATGTAGTTGATTTTTTTTTTACTTCTAATTTGGTATTTTTTTAACCTAATAAACTATTTATTATAAATTTGTTCTCATAGTGTTGATGAAGCAAGTAAAAGCCTCATGTAGTTGATTTTTTTTTACTTCTAATTTTGTATTTTTTTTTAACCTAAAAGCTATTTATTATAAATTTGTTCTCATAGTGTTGATGAAGCAAGTAAAAGCCTCGTGTAGTTGATTTTTTTTATTTACTTCTAATTTTGTATTTTTTTTAACCTAATAAACTATTTATTATAAATTTGTTCTCATAGTGTTGATGAAGCAAGTAAAAGCCTCGTGTAGTTGATTTTTTTTTATTACTTCTAATTTTGTTATTTTTTTAACCTAATAAACTATTTATTATAATTTGTTCTCATAGTGTTGATGAAGCAAGTAAAAGCCTCATGTAGTTGATTTTTTTTATTTCCTTCTAAATTTGTATTTTTTTTAACAAAATAAACTATTTATTATAAATTTGTTCTCATAGTGTTGATGAAGCAAGTAAAAGCCTCATGTAGTTGATTTTTTTTTTACTTCTAATTTTGTATTTTTTTTTAACCTAATAAACTATTTATTATAAATTTGTTCTCATAGTGTTGATGAAGCAAGTAAAAGCCTCATGTAGTTGATTTTTTTTATTTACTTCTAATTTTGTATTTTTTTAACCTAATAAACTATTTATTATAAATTTGTTCTCATAGTGTTGATGAAGCAAGTAAAAGCCTCGTGTAGTTGATTTTTTTTATTTACTTCTAATTTTGTATTTTTTTTAACCTAATAAACTTTTTATTATAAATTTGTTCTCATAGTGTTGATGAAGCAAGTAAAAGCCTTGTGTAGTTGATTTTTTTTATTTACTTCTAATTTTGTATTTTTTTTAACCTAATAAACTATTTATTATAAATTTGTTCTCATAGTGTTGATGAAGCAAGTAAAAGCCTCGTGTAGTTGATTTTTTATACTTCTAATTTTGTATTTTTTTTAACCTAATAAACTATTTATTATAAATTTGTCCTCATAGTGTTGATGAAGCAAGTAAAAGCCTCATGTAGTTGATTTTTTTTTTACTTCTAATTTTGTATTTTTTTAACCTAATAAACTATTTATTATAAATTTGTTCTCATAGTGTTGATGAAGCAAGTAAAAGCCTCGTGTAGTTAATTTTTTTATACTTCTAATTTTGTATTTTTTTTAACCTAATAAACTATTTATTATAAATTTGTTCTCATAGTGTTGATGAAGCAAGTAAAAGCCTCATGTAGTTGATTTTTTATTTACTTCTAATTTTGTATTTTTTTTAACCTAATAAACTATTTATTATAAATTTGTTCTCATAGTGTTGATGAAGCAAGTAAAAGCCTCATGTATTTGATTTTTTTTACTTCTAATTTTGTATTTTTTTAACCTAATAAACCATTTATTATAAATTTGTTCTCATAGTGTTGATGAAGCAAGTAAAAGCCTCATGTAGTTGATTTTTTCTAATTTTGTATTTTTTAACCAAGCATTAAAACGTCTTAGGCACCCACTCATTCATCCATCCATCCATCCATCCACTTCCAATCTGCCCCTTTAGTGACGTTTTTATTTGTTATCGTTTTTACCTTTCACGGCCTGAGTTGAGTTGTTTTAAGAGAGATATACATATAAATAGTCATTTAGGTTAGTCACATATATATTATATTGTATATTATATTGCTAGCATTAAAAGGCACATATGTGTGTTTTCATTGTTTGAAAACAAAAAGAAAGACTTTCAGTATAAATGAAAGTAGACTTAAAACGATTTAAGACAAAATAGACTACAGGGCATCTCTGCAGATACATATGCAAACTTCAATCTTCTCTAAAAGAATTAGTTCAGGTTTGTAAATCAGAAGTTATTTTTACAAGAAAAGCTTCATAATATTTTGTTTGAATGTACAAGCGTACTTTATTCAGAAAATGGTTGGGTCTATCTGACTCTAGATAGAAATGTTTTGTATGGATTTTGCGTGCATCATTATTTGCTGGATCTGGAATCATCGGAACGTATGAAAATATTCACCATACAGCAATATTTGGAAATACGATATGACATCCATTCCAAGGCAAGCTAAGCGAGAGAGAATTGAGAATGCTTGGAATGGTTGAATTCACACATTACACCCCAACTAATTGTACTGGATGTATACGAACAATGTCATTTTTTTAAGTAGCTCCTATGACGGAGAATATAACGATTAAAACTGGAAGATTGTGTGGAGCCCTCGAAATTTAAAAACTAAAAGGTCATATTTATAACAGACTAGCTAATGCCCGGCGTGCGCTCCTATGCCTACATAAATGAAAATTAATGTGTTTTTATGTTTAATTGAATAAGTAAAAGGAAAAATAGTTATAAATTTATATCTTAATTATTTTATATACCCCGTGCTGATTACCCGGCGTTGCCCGGGAATCTACTTGTTCCGATCTTCTTGCCATAAATGAGCTGAAAAACGAAAATTAACGTGTTTTTATGTTTAGTTAAATAAGTAAAGAGAAAATTATATAGGCTATCGTAATTATTTTTAGATATCCCATTCTGATTTCCAGGCGTTGCCCAGGTATCTACTTATCCCGACCATCTTGGCATAAATGAGCTGAGAGACGAAAATGAATGTGTTACCCTGTGCTGACTACCCGGCGTTGCCCGGGAATCTACTTATCCCGATCACCTTGGCATAACTGAGCTGAAAGACGAAAATGAATGTGTTTTTATGTTTAAGTAAAAGGGGAACATTTATATCGTAATTATTTTTAGATACCCGTACTATTTACCGGCGTTGCCCGGGAATTACTTATCCCGAACTTCTTGGCATAAATGAGCTGAAAGAAGAAAATGAATGTGTTATGTTTAGTTGAGTAAGTAAAAGGAAACATAATTGAATGGCTTAGAGAAGCCACATTCTGTTAAGAAGTGAGATATCCCCCATATAAAAGCAAATAAATGTATTGAAATATCCATAAAATCATTTGTAAGTGCGCCAGTGATGAGTTAAAACATATAGACACACGTTTTATTAACAACAATACTGCCCAATTAGTACCTATATATTTTTTAAAACATTAAAATTCTTATATCTCGGAAAGAACGATATTTGACTTATAATGTTATTTACCTAAGCCCTTCAATTATAAATTTATATCGTAATTATTTTAAGATACCCCATGCAGATTACCCGGTGTTACCCGGAAATCTACTTATCCTATCTTCTTGGCATAAATGAGCTGAAAAATAAAATTCGTTATTATGAGTTAACGTAAAAGAATACCCGCCGTGCGCTGCTACGCTTGCCCGGGAATCTAGTTATCCTGATCTTGGCATCAATGAAAGACAAAAATGGTTATTATGAGTTATCCGTAAAAGATAAACTTTGCTTTTTTTTTCCTGGAGTTCTTTTGGAGTTTTTTTTTTAGATGTTCAATTCTGTGTATATTACTTTTGTGTATTTGTTATGGTTTAGTCAGTGTAAGCCATTTAAGCGTCCAAAAAGTGGCCTTTTTTCGCGTTTTTTCAACAAAAAGGGTAATTTTAAAGGTGATAAGGGGTTAAGTACGAGTTTTACAACTCTCTTATACTCTATAACCTTCCTGGGAAACTCCTGAACATTTTGCAAAAAGCCCCAACGCAATCCGATGAACGGTATGGCAGCGCACAAAATATGAACAAACAAACATTCATTGTTATATGTTAGATAAACTACACCCTATTTAGGATGCCTACAGAGTAGAGATAAACATTGCAAATCGTTTTACTAACTTTTAATATTAGAGAACAACTGAAATCAAAGTTTTAGTTATAGCATCTACTGTTGCGTTTGTTTATTTCCACTCTACAGACATCCTGAATAGGATATAAAAGGAAAATTGAAATCCACCTACAAGGAAGCAAGATAATAGACCTACTTGGAATATTAGTACCGTTTATTTGGAGAAAAATATAAACGACCGTAAATCAGTGTAACAATTGTCATAGCCTTCTTCAGCAATTTAAAAAACGTTTAGGCCTACATTATAGATATCCTAATATTTATCAAGTTTCCCTATAACTACTACCACTACTACAATGACGTAGCCCAATATTGAACCTTAGTCTCTCCTTTGTTAGGAGACCAAGTTAATTTAATCATTCTTATTTGCCTTTAGATGTCATGAATGGTATGCAGTCAACATACCGAGCCAATGAGACATCTAGCAGGCATCTAAGGTATTAATAGGATGAGGAGGCGGGTAAATTTTGATGAGAGGCCTTTTTATTCAAGCTTAAGGATCTTTTACGAGCCTGAAAATCTTCAGACTGGGGACTCACAGCTTAAAAGTCCCTCCCGGAGGGCTTGCTCCTTGGATTTTTCCATCTTAAACAAATCCATCTACTCCGGCCGGGTTTGAACCCGCGACCTCGGGGCAGAGGCCGTCAAGTTTTTTTTTCCCCTATAAGTAAGTAAAGTAAGTAAAGTGATCCCACAATAGACCCGGAGGCCCTTGGGGTAGTAGGAGGTTAAGGCTCCCACTTTTTCTAGACAATCGGCACTTTATGTCAGCCGGGTTGTCAGCCCTGCGTGACGACCGCCTTTACCCCCAGAACAAGCGTCTGGTACTCATTTCCGTTAGAGGCTGAGTCGACCCCAGGGCCATAGTGCCTCCAGAGGGTTTGGTCAGTTTAAAAATCCTGACCCCAACGGGACTTGAACCCTCGACCCTCCGGCTTGTAGCTCAGTGCCTTAACCAGTACGCTACGGCGTGGCAAGGCAATGACAATTGTTATAGGCCTACTGGGTAAGCCACTCGTTTCTTTACCCAGACTATTTAACTCATGATCCAAATGTCAGTCAATGGCCAATCACATTTCAATGAATTTTGATTTACAACCAATCACAGTTGTTTTTCACCTCGATTTTATCGCTTTAATTTTATCAAGTGGCTCTCAGATTATATATATAGTGCACGAATGTAACAAGATTCTGCTTGCGAGATATAATAAAAAAACAATTGATTATACCATAAAAAAGATACCACTGTTTGTACTTTCTTAAACGTATTATTTTCCAGGAATTAACGTTGCAGAAAAATATAATTGACATATTAACATCGTAGGATATCAGAAATGAATTAATAACCTGTAATGATATTTTCATTTTTTCTCCACTAGGGTGCATTCTTACAATAATGTGATTCTATTTGGCAATAAATATGATCTGTTGCAGTGATGATCAAATGAAACATAACGTTTCTCATTTGTTTTCAAACATCGCCGTTTACATTAAATATATAACTATTATTAAATAGCTATATTTAAATAATGATTTGTGAGTAAACAGCTTAATTTTATTCGTTAAATAGTCGTGACAAATCCCACTCTTGATTTCCAAATTCTCTAGATAAATTTGGAAATCACTCGTGGCATTACTTATCATAAATTACAGTAATTTGGTAATCTGAAATTCTTTTCTCTTCAAAACTGCACAACCACAAAGCTTTGCAATTATTATATTCATAGTGATATAATGAAATTTTCAAAAACGTTTTAATATATTTGCATATTTTTTGCACAAAATGTTTTACATTTTTATGTATAAAATTTTAAATTCCTATGTTGCTTCCAATCTTATGAATTCTATTAACAGGTATTTTTATTATAAATCTGCGTTGGAAATTCTTAATTATAATATAAAATCAGTTTTTTTTTTCCTCTCTCTCAATCTGTCTTTAGTTTATTCTTCATTCGATTAACTATTATACTTTCCATTGAGGACTCGACCTGTTCTTTGTTCAAGATTGAACTTCATTTGTTGTCTATATAAGAAATATATGTTTGTAATGTTTCGTCAGTGTTATGTACTGTGCCGCAGCGGTATGGGACGCGCCTTGGTTCAAGTCTCCAGTATCCTCTCATCATCGTGAGGAATTTGGGTAGTTATACGTAATAAGTGGCAGCTCCAGGTTAAAAGAAATACCTGTAACGGCTGCGGATACATGTCAACCCTACACTGGCTTAATGATCGTCCACCTCTGTTATTAACACATGTGTTTATGAGACCAGAGACGGCTGGTAGGCTAGGCCTTCTAGACTTGCTGCGCCAAGGAGTATACTTGGTCAGTTGTACCCTGCAGCAATGCAATAAAAAATGATTTGTGGAAAGAAATTCAGTTCCAACGAATTAGATTGGTGGAACTATTAATAGTATGTATACATGTACACATGTTTTGTGTGTGTATATATATATATCTTCGGGTTTTTACAGCTGCTGCCGTCTTCCCGTGCCAAACCTCCAAAGCCTACGGTCTTGGGCATCTTCGATGCTTAGCCCTCTAGCTTGCATTACTGTCTTCATGTTTTCCTTCCATGTTAACCTTGGTCTTCCTCTTTTCTTCTTTCTGTTCGGATGCCATTCATATAGTTGCTTCGGCCATCGCTCATCTTCCATTCTTAAGACATGTCCTAACCACTTTAATTCCTTCTCCTCAATTCTTTCAATTATGCTTTCTTCTGCTTCCATTATGTTTCTAATTTCCTTATTTGTGACATGTTCTAACTAGACTTTCTGGCACTTCTCCGTAAATAATCCATTTCTAGAGCTATTAGTCTATTTTTGTAGTACTTATTGATTGTCCATACCTCACTTCCGTACATTGCAACAGATTCCACCAATGTTTTACCAATATATTTTTTTGTGTCTTTCCAAATATGCTTATCCCACCATATGGAATTTAACGATGATATTATTTTGCTACTCAATTCAATTCTATGTTTTATGTTCTCTTTGCCTATAAGTACCTTCAATGTTATCCATAATTATTCCCAAATATTTAGTTTGTTTCACTTGCTTTATTTGGATTCCTTCTTCCAATATTAAATTTTCTCGTTCATTGCTATTTATTGCCAGATATTCTGTTTTTTGTAAATTTACTGTGAGACCCCATGATTCATATGTGTTTTTCAACCTTTTTATCATGAATTCCATATTAAAATTTGTCTTGCGCTAAAACCAGTTGATCATCGGCAAACTGTAATGTCAGCAAAATATATATATATATATATATATATATATATATATATATATGGGTGTGTGTTAAATATAAATGAAAACTTTCTCAGCAGCAGGATCAAAATATTGATGTATTTAAATTAATTTCACATTTATCGTTTATCATATAAGTTATGAATTTAATTTAATTTTCCCTGTAGAAAATAAATAACTATTAAAATAATATTAAGAGATTCCGGGATATGTGGCCGTGGTCCATGACTGGTATGTCTTCCAGACGCCACTGTAGATGCTCTCCGTAATCGAGGGGGGACCGTCTAGAAGAAACGCCAGTCATGGATCACGGATACGTAGCCCAGAATCTCTTAATATTATGGTTACCGGCCGTGAAAGCCTCCATTCATCTAATAAAATATTCTAACTACATATCCAAAACCGAGTTGTACTCATATGAAAAAAAATTATCAGTTAATAATATCAGTTTATGGAATTTACATAGGGCAATCCTACAGAAATGTGAACACAACACTAATGCATTTTATTCAAAAAGTTGATTAAGCATTCCATTGATTAACATTTCGGTAAATACTGAAAATAGTAAAATAAATACGATATATATGTGGAACTCTATGTGAGACCATTACAATGTTAAAGAGGTCTGTGGTTTAAATCAAATCTGCAAATAATTTTCTCTAAAACAATTTAAAATAGAAGCTTCTTATATTATATGTAATTATCAAATTATATCAATAAATAGTACTTTTATTTTGACTATTTAACTCATGCCCCAAGTGTGAGACAATGACCAATCATGTTTCAATGATGTTTTATTTACAACCGATCACAGCCGTTATTACCTCGATTTTATCAGTTTAATTTTATCACTTTAAAATCAAGCTCCTTCTTTTTAACATTCTAAATAAGTTATAGCATTAACTTACAGTAAGAACATGTGGCTACCAGATTGTATATATAATGTACGAATGTAAACACATAGTGCTTGCGGGAGATAATATAAAAACATTTGTAGCAATTGATTATACCATAAAAAAAAAGAAACCACTGTTTGCACTTTCTTAAACGAATTATTTCCCAGGAAATAATGTAGTAGAAAAATATAATTGACATATTTACATCATAGGACATCAGAAATTAATTAATACCTATAATGTTGGTTATAAATTCCTCGACTAGGGTGCATTCTTACAATATTGCGATCATTTGGCAATAAATAATATGATCTGGTTGCAGTGATGAACAAATGAAGCATACCAATCGTTTTTCATTTGTTTTCAAACATTGCCGTTTACATTAAATATATAAATATTTTAAAATAACTATAGTTAAATAATGATTTGTAAGTAAACAGCTTAATTTTATTCAATTGAGTTGGTGTTTACTTGATGAAAATCCATGTTTATTAATTAAATAAAAATAAAACGTAGTTTCATTTGATTTTCATATTTATTATATAATTCAGTGACAGCTGTTTCGGTACACTGTACCTTCTTCAGACATTTTAACAAATTAAATTTTATTCGTTAAATAGTCCTAACAAATGCCACTCTTGATTTCCAAATTCTCTAGATAAATTGGAAATCACTCGTGGCATTACTTATGATAATCTCTGTGCTTTAGGTTCTATATTACCAAGTGTCGGATAAATCGATAAGAGTTTGGCGTGTGTTTTGTCTTTCGATTGCAGCAAATCACCGATCCTCTCTACAATCTAATAAATGCGACGTGTCGTATTCTGGGATGTGTTCGGTACTCGCGGAACTTCCCTAAAAGGGGAAACAATATTTCAAGACAGGTAGAAAATCCAAGAGGCATAACATTTAACTTGGTTTTATGGAGAAGTCATAAACTCATATAGACTGGAATTGAAATCGGAATCTCCCAATAGCCAGCGTGCGTATTTTCAGTGCGAACTATGCTATAAAATAGTATGGTCACATCTAGGGAGTATAGTTTAACCAAAGTCCTTTCGTGACAGAAATGTGTAATCTTTCCAGCCTGGATATTCTATAAAGAGCCACTTGTCAGAATCACATTGATTTTGATACCTGATAACACATCCCATTCGATAAAAATTGTTTTTTGCGCGGTAGTGCGTTTTGTCGTACTTACAGGAGTGGCGACCATGATTGAAAGTTCAACTTCTTACATTTCGGGGTTGCCAACCTAAATAATTTTATCGTAATATTACATATTACAAATCATGTGTGGGAAGTAAAACCACTGTCCTCTATGTAAACTACGTACAGTCTTTGAAATAATTGTAGGCGCACAGGTAATTTTCAAGTCCCAGAACGAAGCCACTGCGCATGAGCAGAGGTCAGTTGTTTGGTTCACAAGTATACAACTATTTGAGAAACTAAAATCCGTTCTATTTCGTTGTGTGTCGTGCAATGGAAAATAATTTCGCGTGCATAAGTAGTGCGGTAAAATGCTGTAAATAAAACAAAGCAAAAAAAATAAATAAAACAAAACAAAGAAAATTAATTGAGATAAGGACGAGAGAAAAAAAAAAGCATGACAACGGGATCGAACACACGACCTCCTGCATGGGAAATAGAAGTTCCTTCCACTAGACCACAACCGTTCCCTGCTAGAAACTGTCTGTATGAAGCGATGCAATACTCCAGGACTTACTTGTCTAATGAAATTATATATTAACTTGTCTTAATTTAAATTAATCAGACGCATTTTACATTAGTAGTGGAAATAAACAGTTTTGTTATGCCTTGTGTCTTTCAAACAAAGTAACGAGATTTTACAATCGTTATCCATTATATATATATATATATATATATAAACTGTTTCCTTTAATTAATTAATTTTCCTATATATACAATTTTATTTACATAACGTAGCCTAGTAACGTATGGGCATTATAAAAAATAACGACGCTATTAAAAAAGTTCCTGACCAGAATCGAACCTGGGCTTGCGCCGTCGCAAGAAAACATCTTACCGCCTGCTCTACTGAAGCAAACGATACAAATACACCATCAGAATTAAGCGCTAATTTACTATTGATTGATTTAAGAGACCATCTGATAACTCTCTTAACTTAGAAATGCAATTAATAAATTTATTTGTTGAAATTCTTTCAATAACGATTGGTATAAATTTATGATTGGCCTCTTATGCCGCCGGATTTGACCTCAAAGGAGACAGCACATGTAACAACTTACTCGTGTGAATCGCTCTTCAAAACTTTTAACTTTCCACCATCAAGAGTTACGCCATCATTTTTCAAAGGTTGTACAACGCATGTACAAAAATATATCCAAAAGGTAGTGTTAATATACATCATACGAAACAAATCTTAAATGAACTGAACTTTATTTGAAACAATATATACGTATTTGCCGCCATTTTATCACTGATTGGTATCACGGCCTCCTGTAGTTTCAACTAATAAGCATTGCTTGCACTGTTATCGTTAGTCACTTGTTTATAATGAACGCAAACATTTCCAACAAAGATATTATTTTACTATTATTTATTGTTTTGAAAATATCATCACGCAAAAAATAATGTACAACGCACGTTGTGAAGTGTTTTACAGAATCTCGGAAATTAAAAACCTCCTATCGCTAGATTTTTAAACATTTTCCTCCTTCTGTAAAAACCACTTCCCAACCTCGCATCGTAATATACTTTACGGATGATTAAAAATGTTGCCAGTGTATTAATATTAGATTATATGTAATACTTTTATGATAGAAAACATGTATTTTTAGAGAATGTCTAATGGGTTTTATGTGATATAATTACATGTTCTTCACCTACCGTATCAGCGACCGCTGAATTGTATGTGATGTAAACAAACAATATTCAAGTTGATCAAAGAAACACAATTGGCTAGTAAGCTGTTTTCTGCATATGCACGTACATATACGCGTCCGCACATACACAAAAAACACACACAAACACACTAGATAGTTATTTAGACGACTAGTTTACAAATCACAGGTTTAGTAACGAGATGTTCTAAGAGCAGCCAGTAACTAAACCTAATTTTGTGTAACGTGTTGTCTACACTAATGTATCTACGTTCAGAGTTTTTTAGTATGTGTTGCTTATTATGTATATTTAATAAAATGCATTTATTGCAGAAACGATATGTTTAGAGAAAGAGTAATGTGGGCACTGGGGGGGAACGACACGATAAATCAACAAAATTTGTTGTTATATTCTGTAATTTTAAATGCTAGTTTCATATGTGAATTTAAAGTAAAAATGAGAGGGGGGGCCGATTTTCACGGGTCATCAGGAAAAATTTTAAAAGCAATTCAAGATGCAACTATTAATATATTTCCAGAAAAGTCAAGGACAGTTTATTTATGTAGTTATACGAAATCATTAAAGTGTGTTTTTTTCCGCGATAGTGCGTTTTGTCGTACTTACAGCAAATGGCGACCATGATTGAAAGTTCAACTTCCTACATTTCGGAGTTGCCAACCTAAATAACTATACTGTAATAAAAATAACTATACTGCAATAGAAATAACTAGCCTATAATGGAATATTACATATTATAAACACGCGTGTGGGAAGTAAACCCTACCCACTATGTATACTAAGTACAATGTATATACAAAAAATATCCAAAAGGTAGTGCTAATACACATTATTCGAAACAAATCACTGCATTTTAAATAACTGAACTTTATTTGAAACAATATAAAATAATAAAACGTACTTTCCGTCATGTTATCACTAAATTGGTCTCATGTTGTTTCAACTAATAAATATTGCTCACGCTGTGAATGTTAGTCAATTGTTTATAATGGACGCAAATATTTCCAACAAAGATGTTATTATTTTACTACTATTTATTATTTTGAAAACTTCATCGCGCAAAAAATAATGTACAATGCACGTTTGGGAAGTGTTTTACAGAATCTCGGAAATTAAAAACCTCGCTGTCGCTTAGTTTTTAAACATTTTCCTCGATTCTGTAAAAACCACTTACCAACTTCGTATCATAATATACTGTTACGTTTTGTTGAACCTGTATTTTATGTTTTCATAGCGGGGTTTGTTAGAATATAGAGTATAGGTTTTGCTGCCTAAAGGCTCGTTTCCATTCTGACAAGTTCCAGGCACATGACGCGCAACATGTCCCGGCACATGTTGCGCATCATTATTTCTACCGTTTCCAATTACCTGCTGCATCTGCAACGTTAGTCTAGAGGTGTGCAAGACTACACTTTCAGATTATACCGTGAATCAGATACAGCGTTTCATGAGGTTCAAATATTTGAGTGATCGTCTACTTCAGCTCTTGTGGTAATGGTAGGCACATACTATGAACTTCTGGAAAAAAAAAAAAAAGGCGGAAACGACCGAGATGGATTACAAGTTTTCTAGCGAAAAGACATTCGGAAGGAGTCTACAACTCGTTGATGAGAGACTTGCGTCTCCGAAGTGGTTACGAGAAACTACAGCTCCGACACCACTAAAAATACCACAATCACAAACAAGAGAGCACTTTTGAACTTATACTCGCAGCGCAGGGCCTGGAAGACAGGGTAATATAGACTGTACTGCGCTTGCGCATGTATTTGGAACATGTTGCAGTCTGTTTCCATTTTCTGTGGCACAAGTTTCGACACATGTTGACCGCAGCAGTCCCATGGCACATTTTTGTCCCCGACACTTGTGCCGCAACATGATGCATACTGTTTCCATTTCAACAAATTTCGGGCACATGTGACGCCACATGAGACTCGTCATGTTGCGGAACAAATTTGTAGTAATGGAAACGAGTCTTTAGTAACCAGGAACTAAAGCGTCACTGATTGTTATAATAGATAAATGTGATTTTCCTCAGCCTATAATTTTTCTTTTGAAAATGGTTTTCTTCATTTTCCTTCTTAAAAATAAAAAATGTATTCGTATTATTATGCTGTATAGGTCCACCGCTGTGGTCTCGAGGTAGCGTGCTGCCTTGTCACGCAGCGGGCCCGGGTTCGATCCCCGGTCGGGGCAGTTTTTCTGGGTGAGGTTTTTATCGGGGTTTTTCCTCACCTGTAAGACAAAATGTCAGGAAAACTTTAAGGCCCAAATGGTCCCCGAAGTCAAATCATATGGCCATCATCATCATCCTTCTCATTATCATCACCATCATCATCATCATCCTTCACCGGTGTGGAAAGCAACGGGAAGCTACCACACCTGCAATTCCCTAGTAAAGCTGCAAGCATAGCATGAAAATGCTGTGATTGCAGTGAAGGACCTGCCTTCGAGCAGAATTACTATGGACTACTATGGATGGATGTTGTACAGGAAATTCGGAAATTCATCAAATATGGTAATTTTTCCGCTCTAGGGTCCAACAGAATAATGTCAGAACATGCAGTGTTAGGAAAGAAAATAAGAGTGTACTTTCAGCTTTAATCCGTAATAGGAGATAAAAATGTTATTGCATCTTCCATTTCATGTTAAATCATTTCATACACTACAAGATAATTAGCGGTAAAGTATTTAAATATTTTGGGTCACAGAAATGACAAACAACAACGTACTTGGCATTTTTTACTTGAATATCCCTCTTCGTAACTTTGAATTCTATTATTCTCATTCCATTAAATATTTCAAATGAATAAGTCACTTTCTGTAGAATCTAATTTTCTTTCAAGATATCATTACCATAAATATATATTTTGCAAGGCAATTCGAGATGATTTCTATGTGAAATATCGTCGACATAAATTGGATGCAGACCAAAATTTCTCTTAGGTTATTTATTTACATATATTTTTGTTTCTCTTACACGAAACCTCTAATGGTTTTATCTTCGTTCTTGCTTTTTACGAATAACAGGTTTAATAATGAGATGGTATTAGAAATAATTCACCTACAATTTTTGTCCGTTCTATATCTCTATTGTAAATCGTTCAATTTCAGAATCCCCAGTGGTATTCAACGATAAAAAAAATATAAACGAATTAAAGTAAAAATTTAGTATAGTATTTTGTTAAAATCATTGCTCACTCGATGACAAAGTACTGTTCCTTTACGGTCCAAACGTACACACACACACACACACACACACACACACACACACATATATATATATATATATATATATATAGCGAATATGTCCAATGTGCGGGAACTTTGAAGATGAGATACATATATTAGGAAAATGTAATGATTTAGAATATTGGAGACGTCAGTTATTACCGGAAAGATTTCTAAATTCAAATCGGGAAAGATTGGCATGCTACGAGTTATTGGTAAATCCAGAAAATTGGATAAACCTCGGTAAATTTCTGGACAAAACGCGAAAAATAAGGACAACACTCATTCATGAATAAATATATGTTATCAAAATGCAGTACCATTAATTATTAACAATTATATATAAATTAATTAGTGTATAATGCTGTTGTGTTATTATTTAATTGGAATATTAATGTTTTCTTTATGTAATTGTAATGTTAATGTTTTTTTTAGTGTATAATGCTATTGTGTTATTACTTAATTGTAATATTATTGTGTTTTCTTTATGTAATTGTAATGTTATTGCTATTGTGTTATTACTTAATTGTAATATTATTGTGTTTTCTTTATGTAATTGTAATGTTATTGCTATTGTGTTATTACTTAATTGTAATATTATGTGTTTTCTTTATGTAATTGTAATGTTAATGTTTTTAGTGTATAATGCTATTGTGTTATTATTTAATGGTAATATTTTTATTGTGTTTTCTTTATGTAATTGTAATGTTATTGCTGTTTTTGTTTATTTTTCTTTACACTAGTACCAATTATTACTTTATTGTAACGGACTGTCAACAGCACGTACGGCTTACTGCCCGTGCGACCCATATTTGTAAATAATATTGTAAATATCTTACTTTTTGTCTAATAAAGTCCTACTATATATATATATATATATATAATATATATATGGTATGATAAGAAAAATAAATGCCTGGACGGGATTCGAACCCAGATCTCTGAGTCTGTACCTCAACGTGATATCCATTACACTACCAGGCGAATCCAATTCAAACACGTATTTTTCTTATATATGTATTATACTATATGTATACACGACTCAAAAACGGTTAAAAAAACTTTTTCTTTAGACAATATCCCATCCATAGTAATTCTGTCCGAAGGCAGGTCCTTCACTGCAATCAAAGCATTTTCATGCTATGCTTGCAGCTTTGCTAGGGAATTGTAGGTGTGGTAGCTTCCCGTTGCTTTCCACACCGGTGAAGGATGATGATGATAAGGATGATGATCATGATGGCGGGGACCGTTTGGGCCTTAAAGTTTTGCTGACATTTGTCTTACAGGTGAGGAAAAACCCCAATAAAAACCTCACCCAGAAAAACTGTCCCGACCAGGGATGGAACCCGGGCCCGCAGCGTACCAAGGCACGCTACCTCGAGACCACAGCGGTGGACTTAGACAATATAATATATAAATTAGAATATTATTGATACGTAACTCTAGAAATTAAACAAAATGTGAATGAATGCACATAATTTTATTGTAACTAAAAACGGACAGCTAATGACTAAATAATGAGGGAAATTTTGAGGAAGCGGCTGAATTCAAATACCTAGGAACAATAATCACAAATAGGAATGAGATGCACAAAGAAATTAAACGTAGGCTCAATTCCGGAAATGCGTATTAATATGCATTACAGCGACTCTTGATGTCCCAGCTATTAAAAAAAATAAAAAAACATTAAACTGAAAATATGTAAAACTATTATTCTACCACTTATATTGTACAGATGCGAAACATGGATCTTACTTTAAGGGAGGAAAGGAGATTACGAGTATTTGAGAATAAAGTTCTTAGGAAAATTTTTGGAGCAAAGAGAGATGAACAGACAGGTGAATGGAGAAGACAACTTAACAGTGAACTACATGGTCTTATAGGAAGCCAAATATAATAAGAACAATTAAATCTCGTAGACTGCGGTGGGCAGGGCATGGTGCACGAATGGGGAATGAAAGACGTGCATGGAAGGTTCTTGTAGGAAAACCAAAAGAAAAACGCCCAGTTGGTCGACGAAGAGTAAGGTGGGAGAATAACATTAACTATGATTGAGGGAAGTATATTATACAGGGAATGATTGGAAAACATTAGCGTAGGATAGGGATGTATGGAGAGCTTATGTCCGCGCGGCCATGAACCTACGGGTTCGATAGTGCCAGTTAGCTAGTTTAAAACCCTAGCATACCGGGAGGTGAAATAGAGTTCTCATTATTTAAGATTCAATATCATCATCATCATCATACGGTACAATGGCAGCTGCCGCCGTCTTCCGGAAACCAAACGCCATTCCTTTCAATAATAATAATAATAATAATAATTATATATATATATATATATATATATATATATATATAACCGTGGTTTAGATATACTCTTATTATTCTTTTATATTTTACTCTTTCTTTACCAAACCAAATACTTAATTTATAGGTTATTATTATTATTATTTTATTATTATTATTATTTTATTGTATTTTTTTTCCTTTGCCTATGCCTATTATGTATTATTAATCAAGTTGTAGATTATTCATAATTATTATTATATGTATAATTTAATCCTGGTAAAGTGGAAGAGAAGACCTTATGGCCTAACTCAATCAGGTAAAATAAAATAAGTATATGCATTTATACATACATCACGAATTACAACTATACACTTTTTTTTTAATAAATGACTCTTATACAATATAGTCCTAATAACTTTTAAGCAAATTACAGGTATAAATTTAAGTTTTCCGAAACTTTTAAGGAAAATAAAAAATCACTTTGTATAATGAAAATTGATAACATTATATTCAGATTTTTATACAATGTGTCACGAAGCAGCTAGAAGTTTTACAAAAATCGACATCTTTACTAAATTATAAAATGGATGAGATGTTAAAAGCCATGAAGCACCAAGCATCTCTTCATTTCTTGGTATAAAATTTAGATTCCATTATGGGAGCTATCAGTCATCCTATTATCTCTCACTTCTACTTCTTTTAGGTTCCGTTTTGAGACAATAGAATTCACACATAAGATGTTTAATATATCCTATGAGGTTTGTTCAGGTAGGTCTACTTCACGCTATTCACTAGATCGCATTTTAGACCAATGCTATATTAAATAATAATCTTACAACAATCAATGTGCTGTAATAGCACTCAAAACTTATAATCGGGTTGACATTACTATGAATATTCTATACCTTACATTAGTGATGTCCACCGCTGTGGTCTCGAGGTAGCGTGCTGCCTTGTCACGCAGCGGGCCCGGGTTCGATCCCCGGTTGGGGCAGTTTTTCTGGGTGAGATTTTTTCGGGGTTTTTCCTCGCCTATAAGGCAAATGTCAGGAAAACTTTAAGGCCCAAACGGTCCCCGAAATCATATGGCCATCATCCTTATCATCATCCTTCACCGGTGTGGAAAGCAACGGGAAGCTACCACATCTACAATTCCCTAGTAAAGCTGCAAGCATAGCATGAAAATGCTATGATTGCAGTGAAGGACCTGCCTTCGGGCAGAATTACTATCGATGGACATTAGTGATGGTCGTATAGAAATTTCTTGGAATTTTTAGAGAATATATGTCTCAATTTTCATAGTATCAAAGAAATTAAACACAGACTCGATGTAGGCTCAACTCTAGAGGTTTATGCAATTATCAGATATTATCATCCCAACTTCTCTCTCTCAAAAAAAATTTAACTAAAAGTATATAAAACGGCGAATCTTCCATTTATACTAATGGATGCGGAATATTGTCTCTCGCTTTAAGGAAGCAGACAAAATTCGAATATTTCTAAAAGAAGTGCTTAGGGAAACTTTTGGACCAAATAGAGACGAACAGACAGGTGAAGTGAGAAAATTACATAACAGTGAGCAATTTGATCTTATGGGAAACCACTCTCGTAGAATGAGATGGGCAGGACAAGTGGCACGAATAGGGAATGAAAGATGAGCATGAAAACTTATTGTAAAAAAAACAGAAAAAAAACGCCCACATGGCCAACAGTGAGGATAATATTAACATGATTTGAGGGAGGTGATTTATACAGGGAATGATTGGAAAATATTAGCTCAGAATGTATGAAGAGCTTATGTCCCCTCTGCAATGAACCTCTGGGATCGATAGTGCCAATGGGTTAGTTACATTTTCCAGAATTAATAAATTGGCTATTCTTTACAACTTGTGACGCCACTTTTTTAATTCGTTCATAAAATCCTGTCAAATTTTATTCTTAGGGTTCCATTTTTTAAATGATTCCCCACCATTAAGGCCTACAATGATTTTTACATTTTTTCTAATTATTATATCAATATATTTTTCTTAGGTGGACTAGTGGTTATGCTCGTTGCCTCGGTCCCGAGGGTCGCGGGTTCAAACCCGGCCGGGGTCGATGGATTTTTAGGACGGAAAAATGCAAGGAGCAAGTCCTCCTGGAGGGACTTTAAGCCGTGGGTCCCGAGTCTGAAGATTTTCAGGCTCGTAAAAAATCCTTAAGCCTGAATGAAAAGGCCTCTAAGCAAAATTTACGGAATTTTCCCGTCCTAGTATTACCTTGGTTTCCTGGATGTCCGTATGAGGCGGTGCGCTGACCACGGACCACTCAAAATGACATCTATACGAAAACAAGTGTAACTAAATTAGTATGGTTCAAATTCTTCCCTGTAGGAGGAGTGCGCCTAAATCTCTGTAAAGGGAAAAACATGGACTTACAGTACAAAATGATATTTAACTGCATATGTGGTATGAAGACGTGGCAGCCATATTGGTTTTAACGAATATTCAGTGCAGCCAACAGAGTATATACTAATTAACTGTATACATGTACTTCAGAATTTCAGAACTTACTATTTTTTATGAGCGTTGCATTCTTTCATAGGTAGAGTGCTTAAATTGCGTTAGATTAGCTTCTGTTTCGTTTAATATCGTGTATATGTTTGCTGCATCCCATGATTCCATAGTGTAAACCGCGTTTGTTGGCGCATGCGCATGGTGTATAATTGGAACTCGGAAAAAATAATCGCATTTCAATGTTTTTACTATTCTATTTGTATTTAAACTAGGAGTACAAACTGCACTAAGCACTGCGACCTTAACGTTTTCCATTTATGAAATGAATGGATTGAAATATATTCTACGGTGTTGTGTAGTCTCTTTATTGCGCGACAGTGCGTTTTGTCGTACTTACAGCAATGGCGGCCATGAATGAAAGTTCAACTTCCTACTTTTCGAGGTTGCCAACCTAAATAACTATACTTAATATTACATATTACAAATCACGTGTGGGAAGTAAAACTACTGCCCTTTATGTATACTACATACAATGTATATACAAAAATATATCCAAAAGTTAGTGTTAATATGCATTATACGTAACAAATCATTGCATTTTAAATAAACTGAACTTTATTCGAACCAATATAAAACAATAAATACGTTTAGGTAATTTTTTATCACTCACCTCATATTAATATGAGGTGAGTAATAAAAAAGTTACCTAAATGAATATACCTCATAGTGTGAATTCCTAAAATAAGTAATAAATACGTACTTTCCGCCATTTTATCACTGGTTGGTATCACGGCCTGCTGTAGTCTCAACTAATAAACATTGCCCTCACTGTTAACGTTAGTCAGTTGTTTATAATGAACGCAAGTATTTCCAACAAAGATATTATTTTACTATTATTTATTATTTTGAAAACACCATCGCGCAAAAAAATAAGCTAATGTACAACGCACATTTGTGAAGTGTTTTACACAATCTCGGAAATTAAAAATCTCGCTATCGCTCGGTTTTTAAACATTTACTCCCTTCTGTAAAAACCACTTCCCAACCTCGCATCGTAATATATTATTGTTAACAATTCATATATGTAGGATGAATATTACTATTGATATATTATTATTATCATTATTATTATTATTATTATTATTATTATTACATTGTTCTCGCAAATTCGTCAATTGATATTGTCCTTTATGATACCTATAATATTGTTGCACATTTTCACTACGTTCTCTCTATATGAGCGGTATTTGCAATCATGGCTGATTTTATCCAATGATATCCTTTATTTATAGGGATTTTCTCGAGGAGGGGCTATAACCCTCTCTTTGGTCCTTGCCCTAAGTTGACACACACACGGCTCGGAATCGTGAGGTAGTATATGAGTGTGTCGCCAATTAGATTATTTTGTTTTTCAAGGGTGATATGAAATGATATGATGGGGGAAGCAAGAGGAGTGGAGAATTTTGGTGCGATGAAATTCGGGAAACGAGCAAACTCAGAGATTCCGATTGAGGGTCTTTCCACTTTTCAGCGGTTGCCCTTTTAGCAGCCGGCTGCTGGCCCTTCACATCCACATGTGTCAATCACAGAGGTAGATGATCAACAGCCAGTGTAGGGGTGACATGTGGTTAGCATGTCGAGTCCCCCAGCCGTTATAGCTGGTTCCTCAACCTGGAGCCGCTACTTATTGTAGCTACCCAATTGCCTCACGATGCTGTGTGGGCACCGGTCCCATACTGGCCGAAATACCATGAGAAAATGTCTTCCCCCATGGAGACTCGAACCAGCGCAAGTCCCATAGCTCTGCGCCAAGGCTTCCTAACTTAACCGCTCGGCTACGGCGCGGGAGAAAACCGAAAAATTCCGGTGTGGTCCACCACCAATACTCCTCCTGAACCGAGAGGATTGGAATCAGGGGTCCCAGTAGGCTCACCCGCGAACGCTAGTCATGCTTCACTAACATTGTCTTTCACTATTTGATGAGTTTCAAATATCTTCTTCCTTGTATACTTTTTTCAAGAACGTATCTGTAAGGTACTGAAATCTACCCATTTTATGACTCAAACATTATAAATCAATTCATAAGGCAAAAACAAATAATAAAAGTAGCATGGGTTGGCTCGGGTAAATTATTAACAGTAAAATTTAATATACAGGGCTATTCAGAAAGAAGGAACAGACTTCAAACATTTATTTCTTCCAAACTACAAAAAATATTTAAACACAATTTCAACGTTCCTAGAAAGAGAAAAGTTTGAAGTTCCGATCATAGTTGCATTGGTGCTGTTAGATTGGAAGAGGAGGAGCAGAAGATCAACTTCGTCGCCGGTGGTCTCCCAGGTCATCAGTCCTAACCCCGCGTGATTTTTATCTGTGGGGTTACGTATAAGACTGTGTTTTTATCCCCCTATGCCTGACACTCTTGAAAATCGCGACATCGAATTGTTGAAGCTGTGAATTCGATAACTAGAGACCAGCTGAATCGTGTGTGACAAGAAATGAGCCACCGTTTTGGTATTTGTCATGTTACACGTGGTGCTCATATTGAAAGCATAAAATAGTGAAATTTGAACTTTTCTCTTTCCAGGAACGTTGGAATTGTGTTTATATTTTTTGTAGTTTGGATGAAATAAATGTTTGAAGTCTGTTCCTTATTTTTGAATAGTCCTATAAATAATTACCAGAGCTAGCGGATCCTACACCGAACACTTTATTGAAACGATGTAAACAACACTTGCATGGAAGAGGGAGGGGAGCAATAGGAACACGTCAAGATGGGACCAGGTGTAGTTATGTGCTGCAAAAATTAAATAATACAGCAGACAATTACAACTGTACAATAAATTAACTAAAATAATATACAGTATTGTCGATGCTAGCAAACACAGAGAAACTAACATAAACAAAACAATGCATAACTTATATCATCATCATCCTGCCAGGTTTTAGTCCTAGAAGAACTGTTACGGCCTGAGGAAGCGGTTTTCGTGCCATCTTTTCATAGGTCGACCAAGTGACCGTTTCCCATTTGGACAGTAGTTCATTATTGCTTTGGGGATCCTGGATCTAGCCATTCTTGAGACATGTTCCTTCCAGTTTAGCTGATATCTGGAGATGTAGTCCAGTATTGGCGACACACATTAAGTTCTTGAAGGATTTCTACATTTTTCTTTCGATCCCATTTGGTGTAGCCAGCTGTTCGGCGCATAAATTTCATCTCACAAGCTGTTAGTCTGCTTTCATCTCTCGTCCTTATAGTCCACGCTTCACTCCCATAACATAGGACTGGTCGAGCCATTATTTGATAAAGACGAGTACGAGTTGATTCTTGCACTAATGAAGGTTTTAAAACTCTATTAATGATTCTCATTGATTTGTTGAATTTCACAATTTTCTCTGGTAAATCCAAATTTTCAACAAAAGAGTTTATATCCTAAATAAGTAAACTCATTAACTCTCTCTAAATATTGTTATTTAAACAAATTTTGCTTGGTGTTGGGGATTTTCCACAAAAGGTCATTATTTTAGTTTTATTTGTAGATATTTCCATTGAATATTTCTGGGCTATCAAATTTGAATTATGTACTGACCATTGTAAATCATCTTCAGATGTTGCTAGTAAAACAAGATCATCTGCAAATATTATTATATCTAATTTTAAATTTCTATTGATAGTGATACTTCCATGTTTTGTTTCTCTAAAGTATTTTACAATGGCATTCATATATATGTTAAAAAGTAGAGGGCAGAGGCTACAACCTTGTCTGACTACTAAGTTTATTTCTTTCCACTGAGTTATTTTTTCTTTTATTTTTATTGCAATGAGAGTTGACTTATAAATGTTATAAATATTATATATGATATGCTTTGGGATCTGATATTTCATCAACATTTCAAATAACTTATAAAGAGAAGCAAACATAAAAAAATGCATGCTTTACAAATCCACCAATATTTGTAATACGTGTATGAGAACTGGAATGAATGTTACTTCCTGAACCTATTACACAGTTGTATAGTAATCGTATGATACTAGGCAGGACTGCATACTACTCCCCACCTCTCTCTATACTCCGCATAGTACCTAATATGTAGCGTTTGTTTTAGTATAGAATGCTCTAGGCCTGGTAATTACAAATGATTCATGAGCCAGGTTCTGCCCTCTGGTAAACAATTTGGTCACTGCTGCTTTACAATAAGGATTAGGTCGTATTTGAGATATTTCAAATTAAATTCCGGGATCGAAAAAAAATATATTATTTTTAAAATGATATTTCTAGGTCACCATGTTAGATCAGCATGCCTACCTCCTGATTTGCGGGTCCGGTTTAGATTCCCGGCAGGATTATAAATTTTAATGTAAAACTTACAATTCCGAGGCTAAGAGTGTTGATGGTGTACAATTGTTAATCGCTAGATTATCCACCATATGTCTGGATTTAATTCCAATTCCTCTAGCAGTAGGGTACATTCAGTATGTTGAGAAGGCATTTCGTACTGTTGGTAGTGATTTGTCTCTGTCGGATGGAAATGCTAAGCCTAAAGGTCCGATTGGTGTTTTTGGACATGAGTAAGCTATGTGTCGGCACTGAGTTTCGTTGTCCTCATCATCATCATCCTCACACAACACTTAAACATACATTAATCCTACACTCATCTTTGGTCACGGCACCTATGTGACGTAGTCTGCCACAATGGTACATATAGCCTATTGATAATATATCAAATTAACGCCATCTATCTATTGCGAAATCCCGAAATAAAAATGCAGTGGGTTGCATTAGGACACACACGCACACTCAGAGACCATATTATTCCTGAGCTGTCAAAGCAAATACCGTATGTGGTTACCTACTTACTCACTGGCACTACCAAACCCTTAGGTTCATGGCCGCGCGGACATTAGCTCTCCATACATCCCTATCCTGAGCTAATGTTTTCCAATCATTCCCTGTATAATCTACTTCCCTCAAATCATAGTTAATGTTATTCTCCCACCTCATTCTTGGTCTACCAGCTGGGCGTTTTCCCTCGGGTTTTCATACAAAAAGCTTCTATGCACGTATTTCATTCCCTATACGTGCCACATGTCCTGCCCATCGCAATCTACGGGACTTAACTGTTCATATTATATCTGGCTTCCTATAAAGATCATGTAGTTCATTGTTATGCAGCCTTTTCCACTCACTAGTCTGTTCATCTCTCTTTGGTCCAAATATTTTCCTAAGTACTTCATTCTCAAATACCCATAATCTCATTTCCTCCCTTAAAGTATGAGTCCATGTTTCGCATCCATATAATGTACTGTAACTGGTAGAATAATAGTTTTATATATTTCCAGTTTAACGTTTTTTGAAAGGAGTTGTGACGTCAAGAGTCTCTGTAATGCCTAATAGCATGCATTTCCAGAATTGAGTCCATATTTAATTTCTTTGTGTATCTTGTTCCTATTTGTGATTATTGTTCCTAGGTATTTGAATTTAGCCACTTCCTCAACATTTCCCTCATTTGTCATTAGCTGTCCATTTCCATTATATAATGTATTTCTACGTGTGACCATATATTTAGTTTTATTGATATTTACTTCCAGTCCTAATTTCTTAGTGTTACTCAATAGTGTGTGCGTGCTGTCCTTTAGTATCTCCTCGCTATCGGCCAATAGTACTACATCATCAGCATAAACTAACAGCGTGTGGTTATGGTTATATTTTTATTACCACATTCCATTTCATCATTAATCATCAAATGGATAATTAATTCTAAATAAAGTCAATCAAAATATTCAGAACTGCACACAATGGTACATTTCTATATCCCGTTTTAGTCAAAAATTCTATACTGTTTCCGAGCTAAGTTCCAGTTGTACTCTAAACAAACTTGCATAAGGAATCGCTCCGCCGACTCAGTCTATTGGATGAACCGTGATGCTATGAGTGAATTGTCTATGGAAGTGTCAATGATAGAAACATTTTTCTTAGGCTACATCATATTTTAGGGAAATAAGACTGAATACAAAGTAAGATGTTACAAATGATTAGCAATTTCCATTTATTATTTATTTATGACAAAAATTATATAAGGGCCTACATAATCAGAAGTTTACGCCTTTTCCATCATGTCGATAGATATCCTTTATTTGCAATTTCATTAGGTTTATGAGAAGAATATATGCGCCATGCTGACTTACCTTTAAAATCTGCTGTTATTTTTACCACATCCTCAATGGCTAATGTAGGATATATTTCAATAAACTCATTGAAAACATTCAAAATATTTTTTTTCTCTCCGATTTTCAAAGATTTTCTGTTTGATGCTTCAAAAATTGTATAGGAAAAGCAGCCATTTGAAACAAATGTTTTAATTACACATGCATAAGAATTAAACAATGAAATTCTTATATATTTAATATGTTTTAAATTATCCCATATAACTTACATAGACATGTGCTAGATAATATACATTTTTATTTTATTTATTTCGAGTGTTAGAAAGCGAACTACATTTTCTTACACAGTTAATGGTAAACAGTTATTCGATTAATAAGAACTCAGTCCATATAGTTGGTTTGTTTACATTACAATAGGAACTTAACTCGGAAGAGAGATACTGTAGATGTCCAAGACCTACAATTTTGAAAGTTTCGAATTAAGATAGACCTATTTAGCAAAACAGTGGACCATGTCCACTTTTGTTGCTTATAAATATGCGCGTGTGCGTGTGTTTTTTGTGTATGTATGTTTTGTGTGTGTGTGTGTTTTGTGTATGTGTGTTTTGTGTTTGTGTGTTTTGTGTGTGTGTGTGTGTTTTGTGTGTATGTGTGTTTGTGAGTGTGCCTGCATGTGTGTGTGCCTGCATGTGTGTGTGTGTTTGTGTGTGTTTTTGTGGTTGATCGAGAACATATACGGCATGATAAGGGAAAAATGGACCATACCCAGAAACTCATATTTCCCTGGAATATGCTGCCATGTATGTAGTATACTACACATTAATATATCAATATTTAAGTTTACTTAAATGGTGAAAATGTGGACATAATCCAAATTTTACTGAAAGGCTCAAATAATGAGTAAAAAGGAAATGATAACTTAGCATTGTTTTAGTCTCATTAAATATGCAGTCAAATATTTGTAATCTTTTAAGTGTAACGGTGTATTGTAAGTTATGAATTTGTAAATATTCAACATTGTTAAACAGGAAAATGATCATGTGCCGGACATATAAATTGATCGGTATCTTGACTCAAGTACATCAGCAAACGTTTGTTCGTTCGGCAGGTGGAAAATTTAGCTCTTCTATACAACGTTGTATTAATAAACTAAAACACATTGTCGGTGTTAGCCTAATTCATCCTTTCATTTTTATATGTTTTTATAAACATTTATTTTTAAGGTCTATTCGAACTGAAAAGTAACATAATTTAGGTATTAGTTACAATTGTAAGTTTTTACAGCCGGAGTATTGAATCTTGTTAAGTTGGTCTTAGGGAATAAATAAAACTGGATCACGGTCATTTAGCCCGGAAGACCAACAAAACAAGAATTAGGTATTTAGTATTTTTAAATAAATATTCTCAGCGCACGCCGTAGCGTAGTGGTTAAGGCACTGAGCTACAAGCTGGAGGGTCGAGGGTTCAAGTCCCGTTGGGGTCAGGATTTTTAAACTGACCCAAACCCTCTGGCGGCAAGATGACCGTGGGGTCGACTCAGCCTCTAACGGAAATGAGTACCAGACGCTTGTTCTGGGGGTAAAGGCGGCCGTCACGCAGCGCTGACAACCCGGCTGACATAAAGTGCCGATTGTCTAGAAAAGTGGGAGCCTTAACCTCCTACTACCCCAAGGGCCTCCGGGTCTGTTGTGGGATCACTTTACTTTTACTTACTTTACAGCTCGTGTCCAACTCAGGGTCTGGTAGAAAGATGAGATGAAATGAAGCGCCTTATACGGAGGTCTGTGAATGACAAGGGTGTTGGCCTGACGCACCATCACAGGGGCAGGAGGACGAAATGAAACGAAATGGATGAGATGTGTATGGAGAGATGGTACAATGAAATTGTGGCAGGGGAAAACGGGGGAAACCCCCGAGAAAAACCTGCTCAAGCTCCGTTTTGTCCACCACGAAATTATTTTTACAAATTAATTGACGTCATTACGATCGAATGAGCTATATATTTTTATTTCTCGCAATTTTAAATAATCAATGTAATTGCATGTGGCATATATCCTTTGCGGCCCTGAGACAAAAAAAAAAAAAAAAAAAAACATAAGATAAGCTACTTACTTAGGAATCTCCAGCAACAGAAAAAACAGTTTTTATTCTTCAACAACTGTTCATCTAGAGAAACAACAAACTAACTAACAAAACTAACTCAGTGGGACTATCGAACCAGCAGGTTCATGGCCACGCGGCATAAGCTCTCCATACCTCTCTATCCTGAGCTAATGTTTTCCAATTATTCCCCGTATAATAATCTACTTCCCTCAAATCATAGTTAATGTTATTCTCCCACCTCATTATTTGTCTACCAACTAGGTGTTTTCCCACTGGTTTTCCTAGAAGAACCTTCCACGCAAAACTTTCATTCCCCATTCGTGCCACATGTCCTGTCCATCGCAGTCTATGAGACTTAACTGTTATTATATCTGGCTTCCTATAAAGATCATATAGTTCACTGTTATGTAGTCTTCTCCATTCACTTGTTTGTTCATCTCTCTTTGCTCCAAAAATTTTCCTAAGAACTTTATTCTCAAATACTCCTAATCTCCTTTCCTCCCTTAAAGTAAGATCCCATGTTTCTCATCCATATAATATAACTGGTAGAATAATAATAATTTTATATATTTTCAGTTTAACGTTTTTTGAAAGGAGTTGCGACGTCAAGAGTTCCCGTAATGCATAATAGCACGCATTTCCAGAATTGAGCTTATGTTTAATTTCTTTGTGCATCTCATTCTTATTTGTGATTGTTCCTCGGTATTTGAATTCAAGCACTTCCTCAAAATGTCCCTCATTTGTCTATAACTTAAGGTACTTAATTATATTCAGGAATCTCCAACAACAGAAAAAAAACAGATTTTAGTCTTCAAGGTTAAAACTGTTCATCTAGAGAAACATTATGAAAAAAAATTAGCCTAAAGTAGCTGGGCAAAATTCTCTAAATCTTATCTAACGTAGGCCTATATCCCTGGACTGTTAATAAGTGCTCAGGTGTAAAAATCCCCTCCCATACAACCCTACGTCGGATAGGCTGACAAGGTAAGGCACTGCTACTCATTTGTCAGTTGTGGTGTTTCATTAGAAGTACACCTGTATGCGGGTAGGAGGGGAACGCCTTTTTACACCTGGTGAGCTCTGATATACCCTATACGAACTCTTGGCAGGACTTAAAGAGTATATATATTTATGGATAATTCGAATTTATTCCAATAAATCTATAATATCGTGTTTTTATTAATATTATAAAAAATTGTAAATACCATCACAGTGAAACAAAAAATGATAGAGGTATTTTGTTAAAACATCAACATGCAGGCTCGGCCTCTCGACATTAGTAAAACCCATAAGGTTTCTCCATAAAAATGAGTTATCCAGTCTGCACCAGAGTGAGGTAGGAGTACGACCTTTTAGGCTGGCCGGACTAATTCTATATATGTCCGAATTAGTTCGGTCCAAGAAGAGCGGGTCTCATTCCAGTTAGATACCAGACTTAGGTATTTTGGGTCTATATTATATAATACAGAAATATATAGTTAATTGTCGTATCTAGTTCTATCTGTATTTAAATCATTGAATTTTCAGATATATACTAAAATTAAAACTCACAAAATTTAACAAATATTATGCTTAATAAATAATATTTTAAAACCACATTTTGTGCAAAAACATTCAAGACTCAAATCATATAAAACTCTCGCCCTCCCGACTCCCCTGAGTCGAAGTGAAATCTGTGTTCGAGAAAAGAAAGACATCTCCAGATTAAGAGCTGCAGAAATGAGATTCATGCGCCGAACTGCTGGATATACTCTACTTGACCATCGGAGGAATGAAGATATTTTAAAATAACTCCACATGCAACCTTTAGAAGAAAAGATATCCACATACAGAAACAGATGGCCACAACATGTATCCCGAATGCCACCAACTAGGATCCCTAATGCAGTTCTTCGGGATCACCCACGAGGACGACGACGACACATAGACGTCCACAAAAAAATATTTTTAGACCCAGTCTAGTTGAGACCGAAACAGGATGACGTATGATTATGATTAAAATTACAATGGCTATTTAATTCATGCTCCAAATAGGAGTCAATGACCAATCACATTTCAATGATTTTTTATTTACAACCAATCACAGTCGTTTTTCCCCTCGATTTTATCAATTTAATTTTATCACTTTAAAAGCTCATCCTTTTTAACATTCTAATTAGGCAATAGCATTATTTTGCAGTGACTACATGTGGCTACCAGATTGTATATATAGTGCACAAATTTTACCAGATAGTGTTTGTGGGTTATAATATAAAAACATTTGTAGCAATTGATTATACCACAAAAAAAAGAAACCACTGTTTGCACTTTCTTGAACGTATTATTTCCTAGGAATTTACGTTCCAGAAAAATATAATTGACATATTTACATCATAGGATATCAGAAATTAATTAATAACCTATAATGTTGATTATAAATTTCTTACAATATTGTGATCCTTTGGGAATAAATAATATGATCTGGTTGCAGTGATGAACAAATTAAGCTTATCAATTGTTTCTCATTTGTTTTCAAACATCGCCGTTTAAATTAAATATATAAATATTTTTAAATAACTATAGTTAAATAATGATTTGTGAGTAAACAGCTTATTTTTATTCGTTAAATAGTCCTAATAATAAAACCTCGCCATATGTTAAAGACACTAGAGTCTTTCGAGGTTACGATATTAACTCTGACCACTATCTGTTGGCGTCCACAATCAATATCCCACTAAGATGGCATAAAACTCAAAGAAAGAGAAATTCTCCTGAGAAATACTTTAAAATACATCTATTACATGAGCTCAGTATTCGAAACTTGTATCAAATTCGAATGAATACATACCTCCCACAGTATGCGGTAAGCACCAACATTAATCAGGAATGGGAAACATTGAAAGAAATTTTACTAAAGACAGCAACAGAGGCTCTTGGTACAAGAACAAAGAGACAAAATAGAAGAGGTTTAGTTATTTGGAATGATGATATTGCAGATAAAATTAAATGTAAGAAGGAAGCTTATATGAAATACTTAAATGATAGGTCACACGAAAACTTAATGAATTATAAAAGACTATCAGCAATTGCCAAACGAGAAGTTCGCAAGATCCAACGCCAAACATGGGAAACATTTATTAGCAATAATATAGAATATGATGTTAATGGACAACAAGTCAAAGCGTATAAAATATTAAAAGAATTAAATAAATCTGTTAAAGATAACTTAAACATAAATCCCATCCCAATGACTAAATGGTTAAATTACTATGAGCAGCTTTGGACTGCCACAACTAATATAACACAACATACTTCCAGTGATTATGATATAGATCCTATCACCTTGGATGAGTTGAACTTCGCGTTATACAAATGCAAACTACGGAAGACACCAGGATCAGATCATATCAACACAGAATTATTAAAATATGCTTCGATCCGATTCTTAAACAAATTTTTAGATCTTATTAATATATGTTGGAAGACTGGCTGTGTACCAGATGAATGGAATAACTCGTTAGTTGTACCTATTCATAAAAAAGGAAACAAAAATGATATTAATAATTATAGAGGAATTTGTATGCTAAATGCTGCCTATAAAATTTATGCAAAAATAATTACCAACAGATTAAACACAATTTCTGACGCAATTATCCTAGAAGAACAAAATGGTTTCAGACCCAACAGATCCTGTATAGATAGTGTTTTTACGTTAGCACAAATCATAGAAAAATATAGAGAATTTAATATACCAACTTTTATGATATTCATTGATTATCATAAAGCCTTCGACACAGTAAACAGAATAAAATTATGGGATATCTTACATAATGCAGGAATACCCAAGCATTTAATTCAAGCGATTCAAAGCATGTATCATAACACACGAATTCGAATAAAAATAAATAATCAAATCAGCAAATCAGATAGACTAATATCCCAAGGTGTAAAACAAGGTTGTCCACTTTCCCCTCTTCTATTTAATTTATATATGAATGAATCATAAAATTATGGCAAAACCAATCACAATCACACTTTATGATTGATGGTCGACCCCTCAACGCATTAATGTATGCAGATGATCAAGTAATATTGGCTACTTCTGAAGATCACCTACAAAGAGCATACATAGATTGTCAAATATAACCCAAGATTATAATTTACAAATTTCGGTGAGTAAGACAAAAACTATGGCGTTTCAAGGGAAATACCGATAAGAACTAAAATTGTTATTAACAACAATATAATAGAACAAGTTAATAACTTTACTTATCTTGGCTGCAATCTTTCGTACGACACATGTAAAGACATAGACATAAAATTGGTCAAATTTCAAAAACTTATAGGAACAATAAAAAGCATTCTTTTCCGAAAAGTACGTCCAGATACAATTCTAAAATTTTATAAAACAATGGCTGTTCCAACTCTACTTTATGGTTCTGAAACCTGGACTCTTACTACAGGTAAATTAAGTAGGATAGTAGCTGCAGAAATGAAGTTATTAAGACCTTTAGCGGGTTATACGCTTTATGATCACATGCGTAATGAAGATATCCGCAAAGCTCTCAACACACCAGCAATAACTGAAATCATTCAAAAATATCAAAATAATTGGCATGAACACCTTCTGAGGATGCCAAACAATAGACTACCTCTGCAGCTATTGAACTACAGACCCACAGGGCGAAGAGACCCAGGAAGACCTAAGAAGAGATGGAGGGATCACTTTCTTTCCTGAAGCGGAACAGGTCAATTGGCTTAATCCATGCCTGCCATTGATGATGATGATGAAATAGTCCTAACAAATGCCACTCTTGATTTCCAAATTCTCTAGATAAATTCACTCCTCACTTCGTAAGTCGTGAATTTATAGATAATTTGGAAATCACTCGTAACATTACTTATGAATAAAATTTCTGTTATCATTCCTTAATTTGCAATGGGAAGTCTGAATTTTTTGTATCATAATATCCAGTGTAATCTTAGACTAAAATGGCAAAAAAATATTTGTATGAAGATGGTGTAAGTATGTAGGAAGCGAAAACTAGTTGAGATTAAATAACACAAAACATTAGAGTGGCGATTTAATGTTTACGTTTCCGCTTATAAAACTTCATGAGCCGACCTTTGTTATGTTTTGTTGTAGCATTTAACAGTCCTCCATCGGATAGTAGCTCGTAGTTAGTTCTTTATTGTGACTGGAAGGGCAGACTGCCCTGAGCACTGCGACCTGAAAGATCTATTGCACTATCCCAGTATTATCCACCTCTGTGGTCTCGAGATAGTGTGCTGCCTTTGTCAAGCAGCGAGTCCGGGTTCGATTCCCAGTCGGGACAGACTCCTGGGTGAGGTTTCTTTCGGGTTTTTTCTCACCTGTAAAATGTCCCCGAAAATCATCCGGCCATCATTATCATCCTTATCATTAACTTTATCATTCTTCTACGGTGTAGAAAGCAAGGGGAAGCTACCACACCTATGAGTATATTTAATGCAATAAACCCATTAAAATTAATCGTATAGGAAGTTAGTTTTAATGGGGTAAATCCCTAGTAAAGCTGCAAAGCATGAAAATGCTATTATTGCGGTGAAAGACCTGCCCTCGGGCAGAACACTATAGAACAGCATCCCAGTTTTATGGAGATTAGTGGAATGAAAGTTTACTTTAGGTATTATGCAAGATGTAGGTATCTTCCAGGTCCAACACACCAGATTATACTCCCATGACCGATATTGCCATTTTTAGATTTGGCTGATGACTACACCCTCTTTTTGGCCTCTTGTACCATTTTATATTGCTCAGGCTCGGCGTCATGAGGCAGCACCCTGATGGGTCTATCACTAGATTCTAGTAACCACATATTTTCAATACATGTGGATAGCCAACCAAATAATTTTTCTTAATATCAGTTAAAGTGAAGGGTGATATGAAATTAAAAAATGAAAAATGAAGTAACATGAAGGGACAGGAAGGAGGAATGGAGGGTCTTGTTCGGATGGAATTCGGAAACTCCGAGAAAACCCCGAAGAATCCCGGTATGACTCACCACCTATACCCCTCTGCAACCGCCAGAATTCGAACCTGGGATCACAGTCGGGGTAGCCGCTCGCGCTAGGTCGGAAAAGTAACATTTGCTGTACAAAGCTGTAGTTCTTAATAATCGTGTTAATCACGTTCATTGGTGTAAAACAATTATAATACATTTATATATATTTCTTATTTATTGGTAGTTTTGACATACAAGATAACATCGAGTCCAGAACCTTCGGTTGTATTTACTAGGTTGTATTTTTATTTTGAAGAAGGTAACATTACGATTCTCGTAGACTGCGATGGGCAGGACATGTTGCACGTATGGGGAATGAAAGACTTGCATGGAAGCTTCTTGTAGGAAAGCCAGAGGGAAGACGCCCAGTTGGTAGACCAAGAATGAGGTGGGAGAATAACATTAACTATGATTTGAGGGACGTAGATTATACAGGGAATGACTGGAAAGCATTAGCTCAGGATAGGGATGTATGGAGAGCTTATATCCGCGCGGCCATGAACCTACGGGTTCGATAGTGCCAGTGAGTAAGTAAGTAACATTACGATTATGGATGCAGTAATAAAATTCCAATCCGGCATTTTTCCTCATGGCTTACGGGAAAAAAACTATTCAGGTCGTCAACTATATTTGATCCCGAGACCGAATAATCAACTTAGACATTACAATCTCCACCTCACTCGACAATGAAATAATTAGCCTATGGTTACACGTGCAAAAATATTTAAAGTCCCATAATCGATCATCCACGTTGAACCTTACTTAGGTCTATAGTTTGTATACCGCCGTATATGAAAATCTTTAGCAGAGTAATTTTCTATAAATTTTGTAGGCTTTAAGATATTCTGTTTTCCGGAAATAAACATCAGTACAACGAAATATACGGTCACACATGTAAATACATTACATAATGACAAATCAGGGAAGAAGCGGCTGTATTCAAATACCTACGAACAATTATTACAAACAGGAATGAGGTGCAAAAAGAAATTAAACATAGGCTCAATTCTGGATATGCATGCTATTATGCATTACACAGACTTTTGTCCCAATTTCTCTCAAAAACATTAAAATTGGAAATATACAAAATGTTAATCTCCCAGTTATACAGGGTGTCCCATTCAAACCTCCCACATTTGAATTAATCGTAACTAACAAAGTGTGCGGAATTATGAAATGAGGCCGGTATTAAACGAAACAGAAACTCAAAGAATTTTCATCGCCACACACTAAAACACCTCTATATGTGCACCATTGGTAGCATGAACAGTATCAAGTCTGTATTCGATTTCATGCCACGTTCTGTCCAACATGTCCATTGGTACTGTTGCAATTGTGTCAAGGATACGGGTTCGTAAATCATGAGGATCTTGTACTGGAGTCGCAAACCCACGGTCTTTTACATACCAGAAAACAGTTTGTGCTCATTGCTGAGGAGTCGTCATTTTGTTTTATGTCATTATTGTCCAATATGCGACTGATGAATTAACTGCAACCATGAAAACAAAAAATTCTTTGAGTTTCTTTCTTTTAATACGAACCTCATTTCATAACTCCGCATACTTTGAGAATTATGATTAATTAAAATGTGGGAGGTTTGAATGAGACACTGTGTATTATATGGATGCAAAACATGGACTATTACTTTAAAGAGAGGAGAAAATATTACGAGTATTTCAGAATAAAGTTCTTAGGAAAAAAATTTGGACGAAAGGTAGGCGAACAGACAGGCGAATGGAGAAGGCAACATAACAGTGATATCTTATATATAAAAATGAATGTTTGTTTGTTTGTATATTTGTTTGTTCATACTTTATGCGCGGCCATACCGTTGATCCGATTGTGATAGGGTTTTTTGCAAAATGTTCAGGAGATTCCCGGGATGAACATAGGCTATAAGAGAGTTGTGATACTCAACTTCTACACCCTTAAAAATCGCCCTTTGTAGTGGAAAAACGTGAAAAAAGTAACCTTTGGACGCTTAAATGGCTTACGCTGCCTAAACCATAAGAAATACACAACATTAATGTACACAGAATTGAATATCTCAAAACGCTCTACAAAAAAGTCCGCGACAGCATATGTTTATCTCTTACGGATAACACACAAAAGCCATTTTTGTCTTTCATTGATGCCAAGAGTCCCTTATCTCTTGCGAATAACTCACAATAACCATTTGTGTCTTTCATTGATACCAAGAGTCTCGCACCGTAGCCGAGTGGTTAAGGCAAGAAGTCTTGGCGCATAACTACGGGGTTTTGCGCTGGTTCGAGTCTGTACGGGGGAAGAAATTTTTCTCATATAATGTCGGCCAGTATGGGTCCGAAATGAAATCTAGCTGGGGAAAAAATAACTGTTTCGACTCACTCTCATCAATTTATCTTTTTTTTTTTCACTCTAATATAATTGTTATATGACGGTTCTTAACTTATCTGCAAAGGAGGGTACAATTCTAATGTTCATGACTATGTGACGTCATCATTCATTCTTCTGGAGCCACAACAGAAGGCTGTAAGAGGTTTTCTTGCGAACTTATTTAATAATATCTAATTATGTCCTAATTTCTGAATTTTATGGTAAAAAAGTAACATATTTGTATCGTCCGCCCATGACATGAGAATTGAACGTTCGAGCAGGACAACGTTGCCGGGTGTCACGCTAGTACATGACATTTTTGGGAAAGCAGATAATATAAGAACAGTTAAATCTCTCGTTTATTACGATGGGCAGGACACATGGCATGGATTAGGAATGCAAGAGAGACATGGGAACTCCCTGTAGGAAAACCAGAGGGAAAGCGCCAGTATATAGGCCAATAATGAGGTGTGAGAATAACAATCATGATTTGAAGTAAGTAGAATATAAGGGGATGACTGGAAAAATTAGCTCAGGATAGGTATGTGTGGAGATCTTATGTCTGCACGGCCAATAATCTACGGGTTCGATAGTGCCAGTAATTAGTTAATTAGTATAATATTATATTTGCAACTCTAGATTGGCCGCTTGTATTTTGATGACTTACATTAGAAATTATGATTGTTGAGGACTCAACCTGTCAGTCATTATTAGTAAATGTGTTAAGAAGTAGGGTATTATCAATTACCGAGCCCGGTATCCAGGAGGCGCGGTGGCTAGAGCTGGGGAATGTCTCGCCCGCTGATATCGACCCGTTGTACTACAGCTGGGCTCCAGGGTCCCTCTCCAGCTTCACGCTACACCCACCGTAAATAGCCCCCCCCTTTTAGTGGCTCAATATGTGGACCCTTGCATCCTCAACTCTCAAGGGCCTTAGTGCCCTGTAATGGGACGTCTTTATATACACTGTTCACTGAGCAACTGGGGAAAGAATCTGTTATTCACACCTTCTCTAACGAAATTAACTGGAAGAACAATAGAAAATCTCTTTTTTTTCCCCCATGTGTTTCAAGGAACATTAATACAAAGGGACTGAAAATACTAACTTACATTTCAAATGTAATTATTTGTTGAGCTAAAAGAATTGGCTGAAATGTCCATACTTCAAAATTATATCCTAAAAAAAGTAGGATTTGTACTTCTTTTGCGCTTTAACAATTAATTTTCAATTAAGACCAGGTAAAAACTATCAAAAAACTAAGTTTCTTGTCAGCCTGAATCACAACTACTTAATCCCATGATAATTTCTTCTTCTTCCTTCCAAGTATCAGGCCAAGGCCTGTTACGATCCTATAGAAAATTTTCCCTCCACCATCTTCCGGTAAATTCTCGTATAAGACTTGAAAGCATAATAATAGTCCCTTCGATTGGTTGCTGGCCAAAGGAAGGCAAGACCAGTGATGGGGCTGCCATCTTATAGCCTCTGAAGTCAGGCTTTTCTGGAGAAGAAAAGAAAATAAAGGAAAGAAGAAATGGAAGAAAGGAAAGACTCCCTAGCCCTTGGATGCCCTAATAGCGTTGGGGTCGAAAAAACAAGAGTTAACCAAGAGAGGTTAGATAGTAAAGTTAAAAGAGTGCAACACACAAGTAAGTGGAAGAAATGTTTTGCTCAGCTTGGGCACCTTGTGGTCGCCATCCACATATCCCCTAGATGAGGACCCCTGAGGGGTCCCATGATAATTTAATATATATTTGTATGCCTTATAAGCTTTTAATACATTTTTGGATTGCCATATTAATTGCAAATGTTTATATTTTTATATTACATTAAAAACGCATGGATTTATAGTGTCGTTGCGCAAAGGTTTCAACAATGAACAACGGTTGTAATGCACATAGGTAATGAATGTATTAATTTCCTCCAACTGCATTTTTCTTGCATCGGGTTCCGCGCTTGGCGGATAAATGCCGTCACTTCGGTAGACCACTGCACTTATAGTGTGTACATGTATTGTTTATAGAGAGGAGTGTAGGATAAATGTAATATATTTGAGTGTTTATGTGCAGTGTAAGTGCGTGAAAAAAGTTATCCAATTCAAAAGAAAGCGTTATTAAAACTTAGTAACAAAAAATGAATCGCACAAACAAAACAAGCAATAAATGCTTTAAACTCTGTTTGGTGGAGCAGAAGTATTACACAAAATAGAAAATTACAAATATATCAAACCATAATTCAGGGCATTTTAACATATTGTGATGAATTCTGGCAAATTCCTACCAGGTAAATGAAAAGAATTTTAAGTACAGAAATGGATGTTTTAAGAAGACCAGCTTGAAAATCTAGAATGGATAGAATACGAAATAAAGAAATAAGGGAAATTATGGGTGTACAAGAGGAGCCAGACATCATAGACATTATAGAAAAAAAAAAGATTACAGTGGTATGGCCATGTCAAAAGAATGCCAGAGCAAAGATTGCCTAAAATAGTTATGGAATGGATCCCAAAAGAAAGGAGGAAGAGAGGAAGACCGAAGAAAACTTGGATAGAAGGGGTACAAGCAGCTATGAATATCAGAGCATTGGAGGAAGATCAATGGATGGACAGAGAGGAATGGCGTTCGGTTTCTGGAAGACGGCGGCAGCTGCCATGATACCGGATGATGAACAAAAAATGAGGTCTACTTTTGTGGTGTCTGGGTAGCGTCACTGTCTCGTACGCAGCGAGCCCGGGTTCGATCCCGGTTGGGATAAGATTCCTGGGTGATGGTTTTTTAGGTTCTTCCTCACCTTTAAGACAAATCTCAGGAAACATTAAGGCCTAAACGGTCCCCAAACATCGTCAGGCCATCATAATCATCATTATATTCGCATGTTTAGTATGTGTGTGTGTGTGTGTGCGTGCGTGCGTGCGTTCGTGCGTGCGTGCATGTGTGCGTGCGTGCGTGTGTGTGAATGGCGTGTTTCGTCTTAATGTGTTGTCTTGGAGGACGCCCTGACATTGAACTGATCACAGAGGGCCTCCATTTCCTTGTGTGGTCGAAAACTTGTGTGTGTGTAATCCATAGTTAGAATTCCTCTCCCACTAGGTCGTGTGGCACATAAAAATGCCTATAAGGCGAGAGGTTAAGCTGCGTTAATGGAATGGAATAGAATAAAAAAAAGAGGCTTTCAAAATAATCATAAAATTTACCTATTACAATTAATTGTAAATGTGTCTAGTTTTTACTTTGCAAATTTGATTCATTTGCACAGTAGTTGTATTTCTTCGCCTAGGTCATCCCAGAATGCTGTATAAATTACACACTAGAGCCTCGACGCTTTGTGAAACTTGTGCAATATAAATGATATACACCACATGGTAATAGAAGCTTCCGGTATAACAAACAAGGTACAGTTGCTATAACAACGAACAGCACAAAATGGAAACAGCGTTTGATATTCTGTTTCGCTTGCGCATTTATAACGTCTCACTCGTTCTAAGTCCTGTCAGGGATCTCTCTCCAACGGACAAGTGCATTTGTGAGATAGAAGTAATGGGATAGTGATTACAAAAGAAACCTTTTAAACACCGAGTCTCTGCGGTAGAAAAAATGGCTACCTAAACCAATTTTATCTCTATTCTCCACTGTTCCTTAACCTTGTAAATGCGGTTAACACTCCTCACTCAATAACACTGTTTCTTTTTGTTAAGGAGTTAATTATACTATACAAGTCATTTCACCCTACTCCGAGGCTTAGGATAGTCTTTCTCCTAACTCACTGGCTCTATCGAACCCGTAGGTTCATGGCCAAGCGAACATAAGCCTTCCACACATTCCTATCCTGAGATAATGCTTTCCAATCATCTCCTGTATAATCTACTTCCCTCGAATCAGAGATAATGTTATTCTCCCACCTAATTCTTGGTCTATCAACTAGGCGTTTTCCCTCTGGTGTTCCTACAAGAAGCTTCCATGCACCTCTTTCATTCCCCATACGTGCCACATGCCCTGCCCATCGCAGTCTACGAGACTTAAATCTGGCTCCCTATATATATCTTGTAGCTCACTATTATGTAGTTTTCTCCATTCGCCTGTCTGTTCATCTCTTGTTGTCTTTCTGCAAGACACTAAAAGACGAAGCAAGTAAAAAATAATCATTGCTCATTAATTATATAGGGAGAAATGTATTGATTAAATTTTCTATATGTGAAGGCGCCTTATTTTAGTTGTGGTATAGCTTTTATATTTAAAGAAAATAATTGATCGTACGAGGGCGGATCGGAAAGTAACGCACAATAATTTTTTTCTGCCTTGGTATTGCAGCTAGAATGTTGAAATTTCACAGAGATATAGTCTGAAGTTTTCACTACAGATGGTATTTTTTTCTCAGGTGCACCTCTTGCGAGAGAAGCTTGAACTATGCAACAAAGATGGCGCGCATGCTACAGTCGTCCACCTGTGAGGAACAGAGAAGTGTTGTTCGATTTTTGTGGGCCAAAGGGCATAAACCCAGTGAAATTCACAGGGACATGCGTGGCGTGTATGGGGATGATTGTATGGACCGTAGCAATGTCTCCAGGTGGTGCACATTCTTCCAAGAGGGACGCGTGAATCTTAGTGATTCGCCACGCTCCGGCCGGCCGACAATAGCAGCAATCCCGCAGAATGTCAGAGGCATTGAGGCGGCAATTCTGAACGACCGGCGTGTGTAACTGCGAGCCTTATCGCAGAAGTTCAACATTTCCTATGGTGCGGTGTACGATATTGTTAATGAAAATTTGAAATTCCGTAAAGTTAGTGCTCGCTGGGTGCCTAAGAACCTGACAGACGACCACAAGGGCCAGCGAATGATGGCAAGCTTGGACCACTTAACGCGGTATACCGCACAAGGACATGACTTTCTGGAACGAATCGTCACAGGTGATGAGTCGTGGGCGTACCACTACACGCCCGAAACAAAGCAGGCATCAATGGAGTGGAAACATGCTGGTTCCCCAGTAAAGAAAAAATTCAAAGTGACTCAATCTGCCAGGAAAGTGCTTGTGACAGTGTTCTGGGATATGCATGGTGTTTTATGGTGGACTTTGCTGAACACGGGACCACTGTGAATGCTGCGGCCTACATTAAAACTTTGGTGAAGTTGCGTCGTGCCATTCGTGACAAACGTCACAACATTAACGTTAAACTTCTTCATGACAATGCTCGCCCCCATGTTGCTGCTGTCGTTCGTCAGAAAATCGCCGAATTTGGTTGGGAGGTGCTCCAGCATCCACCATACAGTCCGGATCTTGCACCATCCGGACTTTCATCTGTTTGGTCCCATGAAGAAATTCCTGGCCGGCAAACGCTTTGAGACAGATGTGGAAGTGAAATCAGCAGTGCGCAGATGGCTACACTCCAACCAAACGGACTTCTACGAACAGGGCATATTGAAACTGGTAACACGATGGGAAAAATGTGTTGAGAAAGTTGGTGACTATGTCGAAAAGTAGGTAAAAGATGTAAGTTCATTTGTGATTTTTTTCCTTTTTTTTACTATTAAACTTTTTAAAAAAAAATTATTGTGCGTTACTTTCCGATCCGCCCTCGTACTTTTAAAACTCACGATTAATTTCTTCTATTATTGAAGTATGTATCCCCAAGATACCCTAACTAAAAATGGAGATAAACAATTGCAACGATATATTTTTATTCAATGCCACCAGTGTGTCATTTAGATGTTTTTGGTATTCTCTCCTGGCATGGCGTATTGTAACCTACTTCTAAGGTTGGGGCGCCGGGAAGGCGGGGTTATTCTGCCCTTATGACATGATGGGTGATGATGACTTAATCTAATGAGGTGAATATGATAATTATGGCCAGATAAATTTTCTTGACATTTGTCTAACAGGTGACGAAAAACTCCGAAAAAAGCCTCACCCGGGAAACTTGTCCCGACCGGTAATCGAACCAGGGCCCGTTGCTTCACAAGGCAGCACGCTACCTCTAGACCACAGCGATGGAATAATTGTTTACTACATTTTAATAATGTTTATTCAGTTTTTTATTATTATTAGAAGTTAAATAATATTGTTGTATTTGTTTATCTCCACTTTTTCTTAGAGCATCTTGAGTAAAGGCCTAGTTGCTAAAATAATACCTTAAACAATATCGAGAGATGGACAGATAGGTGAAAGGTAGAAATCACATAATTTGCTACATGATCTTTCTGGAAAACCATAATAATAAGAAAAGTTAAATCTCGTACATTGTGATTGACGGAATATGTGGCACGAATGGGGAATGGAAGAGCGGCACAGAAATGTCTTGTGAGAGAAATAGAAGGAAAGTGCCCACTAGATGAGCCAAGCAGTAAGATTATCCATTATTTTAGGGAGATGAATTATATAGAGAATGACAAACATTTTGGGTCAGGTTATGGAGATACCATGTTCGGGCGGCCAAGGTGCGATAATGCCGCGAGTTTGCTCTATAGTTGCCCATATTAATATTGGGTTTGTCCATGACACTATAAGTTACTACTATTTCTCACAGCTAGTCTTTTTTTTTTTCCAATCAAGAATTATTTTTCTCGACATACACATTAATTTGTTTTCCGTACTATCACCTAATCTTCTTATAATTGTTAATATGTAGGGCCTATGATACATTTATACAGAATTCCGTGTATTATCTATTTTTTGTATTTTTACTTATGCAAATCGGATAATTAGTTTCGTTATTTGTTCATAGATTATTAATTTCACCACTGTGGTCTCGAGGTAGCGTACTGCCTTGTCACGCAGCGGGCCCGGGTTCGATTCCCGGTCAGGACAGGCTCCTGGATGAGGTTTTTTCGGGGTTTTTCCTCACCTGTAAGACAAATGTCAGGATGCTTAGGGCCCAACGGTCCCCAAAAATCATCCGGCCATCATCATCATCCTTATCATTGTCATCACCATCCTTTACCGGTGTGAAAAGCAACGGGAAGCTACCACACCTATAATTTCCTAGTAAACCTGCAAAGCATAGCATGAAAATGCAATGATTGCAGTGAAAGACCTGCCCTCGGGCATAATTACTATGGATATGGTTGTATTTATAATGTCGAGAGGATTAACAGAGAGCGATGAAGAGAGTAGAGATTTATGGAGGAGTAAAATTTACAGTGGGTTATAGGAAAACTGTTGGTTTGTAGATAAATTCCTAATAACAAGAAGATTATTCATACATTAAGTGGAATAGGCCTACATTTCAATCCGGCAATATAAAATAGTATGAAAGTGTTAAAAACTAAAGGACCTAATATTACTAGGAACAACTAGGCCTATATACATCTAGCTTGCTTCTGCTACCAGCAGATTAATCACAATGCAGGCACGTCACATTAAACTACATGGAAGTTAAAAGTCTTTCTAAGAATGACGACATAGGAGTTCAAATATTCATTACCATCTTCTAATTTATGAAGCTGAAAAGATACTTCAGCGTAATTAAAAATAATTTTAACTATGCTGCTAGTACCTTAATATTTTCAAACCAACTCTAGTCTAAAACGTACTAGAGTTAAAGTTTACCATACATGATCTAGATCCATCCTCATAGGCCTATATGAAAGAAAAGTTTGGACCAAGAAAATTGAATCACTGATAACGAAATCATTTTTTTTAAGAACTGCAGGCTACACCAATTGGATAAAAAGACAAATTATATATTTTAGAGGAATTAAAAAATGTATCCGGCTTTGAACAAAATTTAGAGTTACAGCCAGAAAGGAAACTCCGTATAGGCCTAGGAACAATAATTACGAACTGGAATGAGGTACAGAAAGAAATTAAACATACGCTTAATTCTGGAAATGCATGCTATTATACATAAGAGGGACTATTGTCGACTCAACTTCGCTCAAAAAACATTAAACTGAGAACATATAAAACAGTCTCCCAGTTACATTATATGGATGCAAAATATGGACTCTTATTTTAAGGGAGAAAAAAAGATTACAATCCGCCGCGGTGGACTAGTGCCTCTGGTCCCGAGAGTCGCGAGTTCAAACCCGGCCGGGGTCGATGGATTTTTTTAGGATGGAAAAATCCAAGGAGCAAGTCCTCCGGGAGGGACTTTAAGCCGTGAGTCCCGAGTCTGAAGATTTTCAGGCTCGTAAAAGATCCTTAAGCCTGAATGAAAAGGCCTCTAAGCAAAATGTACCGAATTTCCCCATCCTAGTACTACCTTGGTTTCCTAGATGTCAGTATGAGGCTGACCACGGACCACTTAAAATGACATCTATACGAAAACAAGTGTAACTAAATTAGTATCCCCTGTAGGGGCAGAGCGCCTAAATCTCTGTTAAGGGAAACATGGGCTTACAAGACATGAATAAAAGATTACAAGTATGTGAGAATAAAGCCCTTAGAAAAATTTGACGAAAGATAGACGAATAGACAGGTGAATGGAGAAGATTACAAAATAGGGATGTTCATTATCTTTATGGGAAATCAGATTGTACCGAAATGGACATTTCGATACAGGAATTACGTCTTACTGCGCAAACTATACGTCATCGCGTCTCCATCTCGAGTGTCATCTTTATGAACAGTGCCAAATGCTTTCCTATCTATCCCTTCCCTTCCTAGTGCGCACCCTGTGCTATCGCGCATTCCCCCCCCCTCTCCCTGTGAACTCTCATAAATAGCTGTGTTTTGTAAATCGAATCATCATCTACTTATTAAAATATATATGTAGTCAATATGCCCATTTCACCAATTAATCTTTTAAAATGGTCAACAAGTTTCTACAGCCAAGCTGTCATTCTCAAGACCAGAAGATCACTTGTGTATTAAAATCATCTACTTAGTCACCATTGGAGTCTCGTCAGAACAGCTCAGGAGAGCTGGTTTAGTTTGTTTAGTCCAGTAAGCCAGGGTGTAGACGCTAGGACAGTATTTCCCCCAACCCGAGGCTGGACTAGAGTGAGTGATAATGTATGTATGTATGTATGTTGATTTATATCATATTTTCTTTTTGTATAGATGATCTACTATGATTTCTTTTCTTTGTAAATTGAATATTTATTTATTTATATACATATGGCACGAATAGGGAATGAAAGAGGGAAATGAAAGCTCCTTGTAGGTAAACAAAGGGAAAGCCCCCAGTAGGTAGGCAAATAATTAGGCGAGAAAACAACATTAACCATGATTTGAGGTAATTATACAGGGAATCAATTTTAAGCGGAAACCTTTTTACAGCGTTGCAGCGGCTCTAACTTTGCCCGCTATTGTGCTTGCACCGGCGGGGAGCACGTTCCGTTACTACCGGCATATGAAGACAGTTAGAAGATACAAAATACAAATAACTCAACTAATTTGGATTATTATAAAAATAGCCCTACACATAGAGGCTTATTACTCACCATTTATTTGAGATTTTATTTATTTGAGATTTTATTTAATATTTGAGAAATTTCAGCAGCCTGATCGCGGCGGCAGAATGATGCGAGGTTTCCTCTTAAAATGGATTTCCTGTATTATAAGGGTATGATTGGAAAACAGTTCAGGATAGGATGTATTGAAAGCTTATTTGCGAGCTGCCATGAACCTAAGGTTCAATAATCCAGTGAATTAGTTATACATTCAGACATGTTAAAACTTCTTGAAAATATAAACAGAAACCGGCGATTTGTGCCTCTGAAACATTGATGTCTACATTAATGCTTTCGGATACCTCTGAATTAACTATTCTCCAATCTAGTTGCTAGTTTATATTTACATTGAGCTCTTAGTGAAAAAAAATTGGAGAAATACCAACTAATGTATAAAAGTATATGGATAAATAAATGTGACTATTTGCTGTATAGCAATGGGATTCGATCCAGATGCCGCTTTGAGTTACATCACTCATGGTTTGTGTTGAACTAAATAACAGCTAGATGAGTAGGCATAGCCATGTCTTTATAAACGTCGCTTTTCTTCCGTGTTTGTAAATCTATAGTGATTCCAGATCCAATAACTTTTAATGTCTCTAAAAAAATAATTATGGAAGAAAATATATTTGAACCTTCCGCCGAAGCGATGGAGAGTGACCAAAATTAGTCACCAAACGTAATAGTGTAAGGTTGTCAAATTCCGTGATAGTTTTTACTTTTTTTCTTCAATGCCACCACGTTGTCATTTTCGACATTCTGGTATTCTCTCTTGGCATGGCGTTATTGTAACCCACTTCTGAGGTTGGGGCGCCTGTAAGGCGGAGTTACACTGCCTCGATGATATATGATAGGTGATGATGATGGTAATGATGCGCCAGGAGAGTCCTTAATTTTAAATTTAATGAATATGTTGATGATAATGATTGCCAGATGATGTTCGGGGACCGTTTGTGCCTTAAAGTTTCCTGACATTATTGTATCTTAGAGGCAACGAAACCCCCGATAAAAACCATCACACAGAAGACTTGTCCCGGCCGGGGATCGAACCCGGGCCAGCCACGTGACAAGGCACGAGGCCACAGCGGTATACTTTTTTTTTTGCAAATGTAACATTTTAGATAATGGTGACAAAATATGAATAAATGAATACAAGATTATATTTATCGACTTCACTCCAAACCGATGTACAGTTGTCCCCAAATGCCTCTTTATTTGACAAGGATTCCTAAATCCGTGATATGGCTTGTAAATCCGTGATACTGGTAAACTAATTCCGTGATATTAAAACAGAAGCTCATAAATAAACTGATTTCGCCATTTATTAAAATTGATAATCAATATTAGAAGCTATATGAGAGAAAATACAAAAATTCCGTACGTAATCAAACGAAATTAATTATGTAAGTATATTTCATTCTAGTAATAACATTAAGAATACAAATGGTGATAAAAGTCTGTAAACAAGTAATTCTACTTTCTAGCAAAAAAATTTTTTTTTTGTTCAATGCCACCTGTTTGTCATTCGACATTTCAGGTATTCTCTCCTGACACTGGCGTATTGTAACCCATTTCTGAGGTTGGGATGCCTGGATGGCGGGATTAACTCTGCCCCAATAATATGGTAGGCGATGACGATGGATAATGATGCGTCAGGAGAGGTCTTAAACCTAAACTTAATCTAATGAGGTGAATATGATATTGATGATAATGATGCCCAGATGATGTTCGGGGACCGTTTGGGCCTTGAAGTATCCTGACATTTGTCTCACAGGTGAGGAAAAACCCCGAAAAACCCCACCCAAGAAACTTGTCCCGAGCGGGGATCGAACCCGGGCCCGCTGCGTGAGAAGGCTGGACGCTACCTCGAGACCAAAGCGGTGGACTATCTAGCAAAAATATTGTCCTATATAAACATAAGCATGAAATAAATAATAATAATAATAATAATAATAATAATAATAAGACAGCATTTCGGCTACTCACAACACTTATAATAAAAAATGCATATCTTTACATACAAAATTACGACACTGTAACACTGTAATTAAACCAGAGTGCCTCTATGGAGCAGAAACATTAATTTTGAACAGAAAAAAATGTCGAAAATGTAGTGAAAAAAGAATGCAAAATTATAAGAAAAGTTTTAGGTCCACAAGTCATAGGTGAAGCATTTAGAGTCAGAAGTATAGAGGAAATAAAAAATATATACAGACATTCATAGTGATATTAGAAAACAAAGGTTAAAATTGTATGGCCATATTAAACGAATGAACTCAAATAGGCTTACAAAATAGATAATGGAATTCTACGAAAACAGAAGTAAAGCTCCCGTGGATACTATGAAGTGGATTGATGAAGTCAAAAAGGACTTAAAATTGGCAGGAATTACTAAAGAAGATATCTCAAACAGAGATATATTTAGAATTAAGGTGAATAAGCGGCAAGTTGACCAAGAGGACAAACCGAAGAAAAAAACTGGAACAACTTGGACAGATGATAGAAAACAAGCTCATAGCAAAACAATGAAAGAAATTTGAGCTCAAAGGAAACGCCTCTAAGTACTTTGCGTAGTCCTACATGGGCTCATCCGCAATCAAAAAAAAGTATTAATAATAACAGACATAACAACGAACATTGAAAATACAGAAAAACTCAAGTTAGCGAACAATGAAATAATTTTATGAAATTGGTTTCAATCAAATGCCTACCCAGCAGCTATAGGCTTAACCATTATACCCTGTAAACGAGTAAAATAATTATGTAATTTTATCATAACTAATTTCTACCAATATGAAAGGTTATGAATATTCTTAAGAGGTTTATTCTTACTGACTACAATCACACGGTTCAATATGAGAGATATAGCCATATAAGAAAAATGATTTAAAAAATAGTAAATGCGGAAGCTATTGTACAATTATTATCCTTTTATATTGTTATGATTCGTGTACCAGTTGGTTCAGTTGACATTTTTAACAGAATGTTATATAACTATTTAATTTTATTGTACTGTAAGCCTATGTTTTCCTTTTACAGAGATTTAGGCGCTCTCTCCCTACAGGGAACAATTTGAACCATACTAATTTAGTTACACTTGTTTTCGTATAGATGTCATTTGAGTGGTCCGTGGTCAGCGTTCCGCCACATACTGACATCTAGGAAACCAAGGTAGTACTAGGACTGGAAAATTCGGTAAATTTTGCTTAGAGGCCTTTTCATTCAGGCTTAAGTATTTTTTACGAGCCTGAAAATCTTCAGACTCGGGACCCACGGCTTAACGTCCCTCCCGGAGGATTTGCTCCTTGGATTTTTCCGTCCTAAAAAACCCATCGACCCCGACCGGGTTTGAACCCGCGACCCTCGGGACCAGAGGCAAGGAGCATAACCACTAGTCCACCGCGGCCGACATATAACTATTTAATAAACACCCAAAATATAGAACGAGAGAGAAAAATTACTTCAATCGTAACATCACGAAGGCTTTTAAGGCTTTGTATTAGTTTTCGAAAGACAGACAAAGCAATAAAATGAAAAGAAAATAGGTTATGGAAAAACCCAGGTACGACTTTTTAAAACATTTAATTCTATGACAACGAATTGCAATTTTATCTCGGAATTAGGGATATCACCAATATTTTCATATTTACCCTACATCTAATCGAATATGTAAATAGCAATGTTTGTTGGTTGGTTTGTTTGTTCGTATTCTATGCGCGGCCATACCGTTGATCCGATTGTGATGGGGTTTTTGCAAAATGTTCAGGAGATTCCCGGGATGAACACAAGCTATAAGAGAGTTATGATACTCAACCCCTAAAAATCACTCTTTGTATTGAAAAGCGTGAAATGAAGTCCCGATTTTGACGCTTAAATGGCTTACGCTGCCTAAACCATAACAAATACACCAAATTTATGTACACAGAATTGAATATCTCAAAAAACTGTACAAAAAAGTCAGCGACAGCATATGTTTATCTTTTATGGATAACTCACAATAACCTAATAAGCAGATTCCTGGGCAAGCATAGCAGCTCAAGGCTGGTGGTAAAAACACATTAACATTTATTTAGGAGTAGCAGCGCACGCCGGGTTTTAGCTAGTTAAGAATAAAAAAAGACAGGAGTTTTGCCACTATTAAAATCCCTACATTATGGTAGGTTTCTTTGTATTATAGGGCTACTAGTGTAAAGCAGCAGTTACAATAATAGCTAGATCTTTCTCAGTCTGTTTATCATCATATAGTGGTTTTCTGGCAGTTTTTACCACCAAGAAACAAATTTTCAGAGTTGAAATTATAGAAGTGATTGGTTTAATTTGGACCTGAACCCTGCCCCGACGATGCTCCTCTGGTAGACCAAACTTTAGTAATAAAATCAGTATACTGCACAAAATTACAAGAATGACAAACCCGTCGACTAATTGTCAGTTGTAAATCGCAATACCCAGTGAACACAGCGTGTTGTTGAGAGCATTGCTCAATTCATGATAACACAAAGCTTGATCAAAATAGAATCCAGAGTCCATTTTAGATTAATGTTAAACCGCAAGATACCACAAACCGTTGACATCAATTGGATGGCATTCAAAATTACCAAACTATGCGAGACTCTCCTATCTCTGAAGTTTACGTTACTAACCCAACGTAACGTGAAGATCGAATTCATTATTCCTCACACAGCACTTCTCCAGCTGATTATTTACATTATTATTACGTAGATGTTCCAAGTGGCAAAATTCACTATATTTTTTCTTTTCCCAATTATATCTCCCTTCCACAATCATTGGGTCAGACAATACATTTCGAGCAGACCATTTTACCATTTTTCTTTGAGACTTTTTAGTATGATAAGTCCTCACAACAGGTTACTGGCCTGAAGTGAGCAAGTCCAATGGTGAGGTTGCCACCTTAGGCCTCTGGACAGGCGCGATTATGACACAGCATTTCCTCTGTATCTTGAGGGAACGATTATATCGCCGTGACTCGGTCCCCAGGGTCCCGTTTGTTTTAGGCAGGTTGCACCACGAGCAGGTGGGGTTGGGATTTCGATGGGAGACGTTATATGGAACGAACTTCACTATGAATACCACGTCAAATATTAAATTACTAGCCACCAGGCAAGAGAACCTTGGGCAGACCCTTCAAACGTTGGATTGAGACCATAGAAGACCCCTATGTCTAGGAAGAAGAAGAAGAAGATTATACAGTGTTTAATGTCCCGCTAAGACATCATTCCTTGGCACAGAGCTACGGGACATTCTTCAGTTCGTATTCCCAGGGTAATGAAATTTTCTCGTGGAAATTTAGTCAGTAGGCCTACGGATTCGGTGTCCACCCAACATCGTGAGGAATTTTAATTTGGTGAATTATTTTAAGGAATTAGGCAAAGATTTATTCGCCTGTTTATCAAAAAATATCTCTTCACAATAAAATTCCAATATTTTCCTTTTAATTAATTTTGGGCTGACAATACTCATGGCTGGACCCGGTGCTAATTTTGAGTCTGTTTTAAAGAAGATTATCGCTATTTCTAGACAGCTAAAACAAGTAATGGTTTCAGGTTGAGAAAACCAGCTATAACGGCTGCATAATCGATATGCTGACCACATGCTATCCCTTTAGTGTCTGAATGATCATCCAAATTTGGATATAAGTCCAGCAGAGGGCTGGTAGGCCAGAGGCCTTCTAGGTCTGTAGCGCCATGGAAAAATAAAAAAAACACATTGGCAAATTCTCCTAAAATAAAAACGAAGCCTAATCTGGAGCACTTTAAATGTGTGTGTTTACCATTTTCACTTTTATTTTCAATAATAAATATAGGGTATACATAAATTATCCCATCTGAACCCCCGTTCGCCATTTAGATTTTCATATTTTCTCTTCCTCTGGAATTTCATCAGAAACTGTTAAAATTTGTTTCATTCTTCCTCCTTTCCTTTTCTCCTGAAGATTGCAATGTGACGCATTCTTTTAAAGTCCTTCGTTGTTATATGTATCATATCCATCTCCATTTTTGCTTCTTTACTTCTACTTCAATTTATTTTTAGTCTGCTTTTTCATAACCTTCCCAGAGCAGCTCTTGTATTTTATCGTAACATTAATTTTTAATTATAATTTTAGCTTGCTCATTTTCTTTATTGTCCATACGGTATTTAAGGTGTTTTTATATTGGTTATTTATTATTACTTAAATTACTTAACTACTATGCTCATACTCCATGTAACTTCGGCACTATGTTGGTTCATATGATCACATTGGATTCACAAACGAATACACGGAGATATTAATTATACTAAATCTGTTTTTTTTTTATTTTACAATTTCCGTTTTTGTTGCCATCAGTTGGTTATTTTTTTTTTATCTTTCGGGTAAAATAGAAAGGGATATAACTTACTAAGTCACTGGATATAGAGGACCATAGATTCAGTGTGCAGAAGAGAAATAATTATATGTAAAGTAAGTTTTTGCTCGCCAAAAAACAAGAGAGCTACTTGTTTTCTCGTTGACACCTCAAATATAAACACTTAGGCCTAATAGGTTTACAGTGTCGAGATATTTACCTTAATTACAAAACCGCGTAGCGCGTCTTACACACACACACATATATATATATATATATATATATATATAATGTCCACCGCTGTGGTCTCGAGGTAGCGTGCTGCCTTGTCACGCAGCGGGCTTTCTGGGTGAGGTTTTTATCGGGGTTTTTCCTCACCTGTAAGACAAATGTCAGGAAACTTTAAGGCCCAAACGGTCCCCGAAATCATATGGCCATCATCATTATCATCATCACCATCATCCTTCACCGGTGTGTGTGGAAAGCAACGGGAAGCTACCACACCTACACAATTCCCTAGTAAAGCTGGAAGCATAGCATGAAAATGCTATGATTGCAGTGAAGGACCTGCCTTCGGGCAGAATTACTATGGATGGATATATATATATATATATATATATATATATATATATATATATATATATATTCAATGCCACCGGGTTATCATTTCGACATTCTGATATTATTTACAGACATCGGCATTGTTGTAACCTACTTCTGAGGGTGGGGTGCCTGGAAGGCGGAGTTACGCTGTCCCGTTTATATATAACTGATAGTGATGATGATGATGAAAAGATGCACCAGGACACGCCTTAATCCTAAACTTAATCTAATGAAGTTAATATGATAAAGATGGCCAGGTGATGTTCGGAGACCGTTTGGGCCTTAATGTTTCCTGACATTTGTCTTACAGGTAATGAAACCCCCCAAAAAAACCTCACCCAGGAAACTTGTCCCGGCCAAGTATTGAACTCGGGCCCGCTGCGTGATAAGGCAGCACACTATCTCGAAACCACAGCGGTAGACAAGATAACACAAAAATAAGTTTCTAGATTTTGAGATAATATTAATATATGTATTGCTTCTGTGCTTAATTTAGGCTATGTATGGATTAATTTATACTATATGTTTATATTCTTTTCAATTACATAGAAAAAAATAATTTATTTTTTTATTCAATGCCCCAGGTTGTCATTTCGGCATTTCTGGTGTTCTCTTCTGACATTGTCGTAATTGTAACCCACTTCTGAAGTTGGGGCGCATGGAAGGACGAGTTACGTTACCGCGATGATATGATGGGTGATAAATGAAAATGAAGCGCCAGAAGAGTACTTAACCCAAACTTAACTTAAATTCCAAACTATGGAAAACCACAGGAATAATTCCCTTTAAGGAAAAATCCCTACTGTTTGACCGGGAATCGAACCCGGGATCCCATGAACAGTAGTCATAAACGCTGACCACTAGCCCATGAGGCTGGTCATTTATAAAATGTTAGTTATGTGATTTTTAAGTAAAAGTAACGAAATGTGGATCAGTGACACGAAACAAAAGGAAACATAGGCCTACATTCCCACCCCCTCCATATTTAGGGGTTTCTGTAAATTTGATTTCGTTTATAACGAGTGTGTCAGCTTAACTTGGAATCAACGTAGTTCTGACAGATTCGATGAAAATATCAAGATTGATGGCAAAATCATGTGTCAGGATAACCACATGACACTCCACCGCAAAACTGTATTACCTTTACTGATGGGGGGTAGCCATATCCATCAACAAGCAACGTGATTCTACTCTAATGTCCCTGAGTTCATATTAAAAGGATTTAAATACGTTGTTATAAGTTACGTATTCCTACAAATAAATAATATGATAATTAAACGTGTTGAAGAATTTAAATATCTTGGATCTATAGTAGATAAATCTGGTACTTGTGAAAAAGATATTATTAACAGAGTAAATTGTGCAAGGAAGGCGATTAGATCCCTGAATGGTCTTTTATGGAATAGAAATTTGACCAGAAAAACAAAAAAAAAAAGAGATTATACAGACAATAATAGAAAGTATACTTACATATGGATCAGAAAGCTGGACAATAAATGAAAGGATGCAGAAAAGAACTTGGTGACAGAAATGGATGGATTTCGGAGACGTATGAGAATATGCAGGCTACAACATATTCGAAATACATATATCAGGCAAGAAATTGATGCACAAGAAACTGTTATCGAAAGGATAACAAAGAGAGATTTACAGTGGTATGGACATGTACAACGGATGTCGGAAGACCACTGGCCTAAACATGTGTTAGATTGGATGGTACCTGGCAGAAGGAAGAGGGGGAGATGTAGAAGAACATGGTATGAGGGAATATTTGATGCAATGATGAAGAGGGGGAGATGTAGAAGAACATGGTATGAGGGAATATTTGATGCAATGATGAAGAGGGGTATGGAATAAGGACAATGGGAAGACACGAATCTCTGGAAAGCAGGAATCAAGGGCAAACTGCTGTAAAGTGGAAAGCCTGTATTAAGTAAACAAGTTATTCCAATCTCGAGCCACAATAATGTCGCTAAATTCGTTTTCTGATGCTAAAATACAGCTACTTGATTTTCGATTTAATGTTATTTTATCAACATCGTCGTCGTCGTGAAAAAAATCCGTTTTAGGCCACGTAGCCTGTGACGGTAAACCTAACGAAGATGATCTTGATCTTTCCACCGATATTCTGTTCTTCCTTGGTCCCTATGTCCAATTGGAGTATGTTAGAATACCAATTTTGGAAGTCTATTTCTTTCCATTCTTCTCAGATTATTTTTCCATTCTTATTGGTATCTTTCTGTCTTCATTTAAAATTGATACTCCAAGTTTTTATCTGATAATAGCGTTGCTTTGTGATCCAGTCTATTAACTCCTATCAGTGATCGTAAGAAGCGCATTTGGCTTACTCTAAGTTTATGAAAATTTATTTAATTTAAAATCCAGATTTCACTTCCGTATTTTAGTGCAGCTTTTGATGTGAAGTTATGTAATCTTAGCTTTGATTCTGTCCTCATCTAATTAACAAAATTTCGTCTTATTACCCCATTAATTTGATTATATTTTTGTAATTTTGAATCAATGCTACTCTTATGTTCTGCGAATACGCTTCCTAAGTATGAGAAATCAGACACTCGTTCTATATCTTTTCCATCAATCTCAATTTTCACTCGTTGTATGCTTTTTCACATATTGCCATTGCTTTAGATTTTGAAGTGGAAATTTTCATATTATTTTTGCTGGCAATTTTGAGTAATTCATACGCTGCTATTAAACTGCCTTCGGATTCTGATAATATTATTTGATCATCACCATGATTATAATTAATATTATTTTAAAGTCGCTTTAATAGTAATAACTATTGTAAATGTGAAACTATCTTATCTAGAATTCAGATAATATCGTGATTTTTCTACGTGTGAAAACCAGAGTTAGCATACAAATAGTTGTTAATGGATGGAGAATAAATTGATATTAATTGATTGATTTGATATTTGATATTTGAATGAATGGTAAATAAAATATGGAGTGTCATTATTTTTGTTGTGTGTGGAGAACGGTGGATTGGAAGCAAGTCTCGGCCAATAAAGTCTCATGTACCTAATCACTTAACATGTACTTGACTTACACTAACACGTGGCTGTAATTCACGAACAACTGTCACTCTATAACTAACTCACTGGCACTATCGGACCCGCAGTTTATGGCCGCGCGGATATTAAGCTCTCCATGCATCCCATCCCATCCCGAGCTAATATTTTCCAATCATTCCCTGTACAATCTACTTCCCTCAAAACATGGTTAATGTTATTCTCCCACATCATTCTTGGTCTACCAACTGGGCGTTTTTCCCCTGGTTTTCCTACAAGAAGCTTCAACGCTTCTTTTCCATTCCCTTTTAATTTAAAAGCAATTTACATGATGAACTAATAGCATGATTCTTTTTTTTCTTTATCGTAGTTTAACCTCTCACCTTATAGGTACCGGTTCCTGTATATGCTCTACACCGCTCGGGCCTTAAAGTGACATGACCTGTCGGGAGAGGGATTTTAAACTGTTGATCACATATCATATTTTTTTAATCCCACAAAGACATGGAGGCCTCCCCAAAGGAGTGAATAGTCCAATCAGGGCCTTCTCAGAGACTACATGAACATTTAACGGAAACACCACATTCACTCGCACGTTTATACTGAGTATTGAACATGGCGAATGTTATAATGATGGCCAGATTATGTTCGGGGACCGTTTGGGACTTAAAGTTTCCTCACATTACAAAACGCGTTTGGGAAGTAAAACAACTGCCTTCTATATTTACTACATCTTCTTGTAATCTTGTAAGCCCATGTTTCCCTTAACAGAGATTTAGGCGCTCTCCCCCTACAGGGAAGAATTTTAACGATACTAATTTAGTTACACTTGTTTTCGTATAGATGTCATTTGAGTGGTCCGTGGTCAGCGTTCCGCCTACATACAATGTATATACAAAAAATATCTAAAAGGTTGTGCTAATATACAAAACAACTGCATTTTAAATGAACTGAACTTTATTTGAAACATTATAAAACAAATACGTACTTGCCGTAATTTTTTCACTAATATTGTCTCACGGCCTCCTGTAGTTTCAACTAATAAACATTGTCCACACTGTCAAAGTTAGTCATTTGTAGGATAATCAACGCAAATATTTCCAACAAGGATGTTATTATTTTACTATTATTTATTATTTTGAAAACACCAACGCGCAAAAAAATAATATACAACGCACATTTGTAAAGTGTTTTAAATATTTCCCTCGATTTTGTAAAAGCCACTTCCCAACCTCGCATCGTAATATCCTATTAAACAAGTTCAGAAATATGTTGTATATATAATTTTCAACATCATCTGCCATAAGAAAGTGATTTGCTCTAACTGTAATATTGAAGTTCAAAAATCCGCGGGCTTAAGTTAAGGAATTACGAACATGAGACTTTACCGAAAGCATTCCACGAGTTCTCAACATATCGCAAATATAATCGATCTGTATTTTCTGAAAAATAAATAATTTGATATTTGATGAGTAATATTATGTTCATGTGCGTGTGTATGCGTGTCTGCGTCCGTGCGTTCGTGTGCGAGAAGATATAAACTATTATAATTAACTCACTGACACTATCGAACCAGAGATTTATGGCCGGGCGGACATAAGCTCTCCACACATTCCTATCCTCAGCTAATATTTTCCAAGTAATTCCTTGTATAATTCATCTCCATCAAATCACGGTTAATTATATCCCCCTGCGTTTTCAGGTGAGACAGTTTTCGGCTTATTTTAACGGTGTTTCCTTGCACGCGTGATGATAAGACAATGCTTATGGTCCGTTCTTCTTCCTCCGATGTGCTAGGTTTGTGTTTGCTCGCTTAAACGCCCTTTCAACTGCGTTTTCTGTGTAGGAACTGGCAAGACCTGCCTGTTTCTTCTTCATGCAGATAATCTTTGTCTATTAGTCTCTGAGATCGGATAACGTACAAAATACAACATGGCAAGTCAATCGTTACGGCATGTCATAATTACCAAGGGAGGGGTCTGGCCGCCAGACAGGAGAGATCTAATTAAACGATTCCTAAAAGACTTATGTTCATATGTAAATAAAATGTCATCATCATCATAGTACATTCACGAATTTAGGCCATTTGTTGATCTGTTTCGGCCTCAAGAGAAACACCATCCAAAAGTCTTTTGAGTGGACGTCCTGGTCTTCTTCTTCCTGCAGGTTGATATCTTAACATTTGTTTGGGTATTCTGTGATCTTCTATTCGATGAACATGTTGCATCCATCTTGACTTATAATCAGAAATTTTGTTTTCTAAAGGTGCCATGTGTAATTCTTCTAAGATGTCTTCATTTTTTTTTTTTTGTGATCTAGTAGTGTGTATTCTGCAGTCATCCGAAGGTATCTCATTTCAGCAGATCTAAGTCTCTGTATATCCTTCTGTTTCAACGTCCATACTTCGCTACCATACAAAAGAGTTGGAAGAGCCAGTGTTTTAATCTTCAATGCTTTTGGACTAACTGTGACTTGAAGATAGAATTTATTAACCCTAAAATTCTTAAAAATTTAGAAATTTTTGCATTTACATCCTTTTCTTCTTCATATGAGATATTGCATCCTAGATATGTAAAATTATTCACCTGCTCCAAAATTTTATTGTCCAGTACAATTTTACTTCTGACAGGATCTACACCTTGAAATGCCATAATTTTTGTTTTTTCTGTAGATATCTTCAAACCATATTCTTCTGTAATTTTGTTAAGTTCATACAGACCTTTCTGTAGATTATCTTCTGAATTTGCTATTATTATTTGGTCATCTGCAAACAATAGGGTGTTTAATTTTCTATTTTCTGATATTCTTATTCCAAATGTATATGTACTTCACAAATAACTAAAGAAGAATAGAAGATAGAGCGAGAAAAAAATATATATATCTGTGCATTGTGTAAATACAAAACTCAAAAAATTTAAAATCTTAAAACTGACTGAATGGACATGAAAGAACATAACCAAGTTTAGAGTTTAAGAGGTGTGACTTAAATGTAGGTAGCAAAACATTAATACGACAGGAACTGACTAACCAAATAAGTTATCATAAGTAATGCCACGAGTGATTTGCAAATTATCGATAAATTCACGACTCACGAAGCGAGGAGTGAATTTATCTAGAGAATTTGGAAATCAAAAGTGGCATTTGTTAGGACTATTGAACCAATAAAATTAAGCTGTTTACTCACAAATCATTATTTAACTATAGTTATTTTAAAATATTTATATAAATAATGTAAACGGCGATGTTTGAAAACAAATGAGAAACGATTGGTGCGCTTCATTTGCTTATTTTGTTCATCACTGCAACCAGATCATTTTATTTATTGCCAAAGGATCGCAATATTGTAAGAAAGCATCCTAGTGGAGAAATTTATAACCAACGTTATAGGTATTAATTAATTTCTGATGTCCTATGATGTGAATATGTCAATTATATTTTTCTACAACGTCATTTCCTGGAAAATAATTCGTTTAAGAAAGTGCAAGTTTCTTTTTTTTATGGTATAATCAATTGCTACAAATGTTTTAATATTATCTCCCACATGCGCTACTTGCTGACATTCATGCACTATATATACAATCTGGTAGCCGTATTTCTTACAGAGTCAGACACTGCAAAATAAAACTATGACCTATTCAGAATGTTAAAAAGTGGGAGCTTTCTTTAATATGATAAACTTTCGTTGATGAATTCGAGGCGAAACACGACTGTGATTGGTTGTAAATAAAAAATAATTTAAATGTGATTTGAGTTAATTAGTCATAAGTAATGACACGAGTGATTTCCAAATCATCGACAAATTCAGGAGTCACGAAATGACGAGTGGATTTATCTTGATGATTTTGAAATCAATAGTGGCATTTGTTAGGACTATTTAACGAATAAAATTAAGTTGCTTGCATAAAAATCATGATTTAAATATAGTTACCGTTATTTTAAAATATTGATATATTTAATGTAAACGGCGATGTTTGAAAACAAATCAGAAATGGAGGTTATGTATATTCACTGCATTTTGATCATATTATTTATTGCCAAATAGGATCACAATATTGTAAGAATGCACCCTAGTGGAGAAATAATGAAATATATCAAACTGTATATTATAATCAACATTATAGGTTATTTGTTTTTTAAGTAAACAACTCAGTAAAATCACGTAATCTGTCATTATTTGCTATATTCAATCTATTTGTTGGAGAAAAGTAATACTCTGGCCTGTTCAGAATATTAAAAAGGAGGGGCTTTATTTATCAGTTATCACATAAGCAGGAGCTGATAAAGAGAAATCGATAAAGAGCGAGGTGAAACACGACTGTCATTGGTTGAAAATAAAATTCATTGAAAAGTGATTGGTCACTGACTACCATTTGGGGCATGAGTTAAATTACCATAAGTAAGGGGCGGATTCCTATGACATGTCATATTTTACCAAAGCCTTATATTCTAAACTTCAAGTAAGTAAAACATTTATATGCCTTATTATTATGATTAAGTTGTTTTATTGGGTCTTAAAAGTCATATTTCTCACTTTTTCACATCTTTGGTCATACTTCTGCTTATTTCTATGATAAAGTCATATTTTGGGTTTTTTAATAGCCTAGTCATCAGGCGATTGGAAATAACCAACATTGTATGTGTATAAAAATCGTCAGTTTCACAGTTCACTTGTTTGGAAGGTTTCTGTTAACAGGTAGCAAACGTTTGCACTGAACAATAGAAGAATATTTCCTTTTTCTTATGATACAATTGCAAATGTATATGAATGAACAATTAATATAGTATGGGTAAAAAATCATTCAAATAAGGTCATATTTTTTACTTTTTAGGTCATATTTAAAATTTTTTTTAGGTCATAAATGCATTCATATTTTCCATGTTTTAGGTCATATAAATCCGCCCCTTAGTCACAAGTAATGCCACAAGTGATTTCCAAATTACCTAGAGAATTTGGAAATCAAGAGTGGCATTTGTTAGGACTATTTAACCAATAAAATTAAGCTGTTTACTCACAAATCATTATTTAACTATAATTATTTTAAAATATTTATATATTTAATGTAAACGGCGATGTTAGAAAACAAATGAGAAACGATTGATACGCTTCATTTGCTTCTTTTGTTCATCACTTCAACCAGATCATATTATTTATTGCCAAACGATCGCAATATTGTAAGAATGCACCCTAGTGGAGAAATTTATAACCAACATTTTAGGTATTAATTAATTTCTGATGTCCTATGATGTAAATATGTCAATTATATTTTTCTGCAACCTCATTTACTGGAAAATAATTCGTTTAATAAAGTGCAAACAGTGGTTTTTTTAATGGTATAATCAATTGCTACATTTTTTAATATTATCTCCCACATGCGCTATCTGCTGACATTCATGCACTATATATATATATACAATCTGGTAGCCATATTTCTTACACAGTCAGTCACTGCAAAATAATGCTATGACGTATTCAAAATGTTAAAAAAGGAGGTGCTTTCTTTAACATGATAAACTTTAGTTGATAAATTCGAGGCGAAACACGATTGTGATTGGTTGTAAATAAAAAATCACTGAAATGTGATTGGTCATTGACTCCGATTTGGGGCATGAGTTAAATAGTCTGTATAATGCTGTGTCAGCTCGATGATATAGCTGGTGATTTGATCTCTGATTTAACGTATTCTATAGCGTTGACAGATATTTGAGTGATATAGAGATATGGATATATCATGTAAATACAAAACTAACAATATTATTCCATGCATTGCGATGGGCAACTCGTAAACGGAAGGGGAATGTTAAGTCATCCTCATTTTACATCCAATTGCAATCAAGATTGTCTTCCGGCATGCAAAGTACAACAGTAGCGGAACTCTTCAAACTAAATGATAAGAAGCCAAATACCAATTTCTTGCAGCCTTCCTTCCTTAAATTTAGTTTTTTAAATATTTATTTCGGCGCTTAGTTGAAAGTATTTCTTCTTTTTTTCCGTATTAATTTGTCAATGACAGACTTGATTATAGATAAAGGAAGACGCAACATGGAAAGTAAGATATAATTTAAATTGGGACCGAATATCACTATTAGTACAGTTTAATTTCGAAAAAAGTTATTTACATGTAATGTGTATGTTAAACTAAACATTGCAACCAATATGTCTTGCAAAATTTATCAAGTACTTTCCTTTCATTCCACCTGTAAAATATTATTATTATTATTATTAATAATAATAATAATAATAATAATAATAATAATAATAATAATAATAATAATATTAATATATAATGTCTCACATAGCGGAATATATTTCATGCAATAAACAAGCACCAAAATACCTGGAAACCAAATATGGTAAAATTAAACGAGTTTCACAATTTAAATATCTTGGTGAAATAATTCAGGAAAATGGAATTTAAACTAAAGTCAATAAAAGTAGATGCAAAAAATGGAAACATTTCGGCTTAGTCACAACACTTATAATAAAAAATGCATATCTTTACATACAAAATTACGACACTATAACACTGTAATTAAACCAGAGTGCCTCTATGGAGCAGAAACATTAATTTTGAACAGAAAAAAAAGATATCGAAAATATAGTGAAAAAAGAATGCAAAATTATAAAAAAAGTTTTAGGTCCACAAGTCATAGGTGAAGCATTTAGACTCAGAAGTAAAAAGGAAATAAAAATATATACAGAGATTCATAGTGATATTAGAAAACGAAGGTTATAATTTTATGGCCATATTAAATGAATGAACTCAAATAGGCTTTCAAAACAGATAATGGAATTCTACGAAAACAGAAGTAAAGCTCCAGTGGATACTATGAAGTGGATTGATGAAGTTAAAAAGGACTTAAAATTGGCAGGAATTACTAAAGAAGATATCCAAAACAGAGATATATTTAGAATTAAGGTGAATAAGTGGCAAATTGACCAAGAGGACAAACCGAAGAAAAAAACTGGAACAACTTGGACAGATGATAGAAAACAAGCTCATAGCAAAAGAATGAAAGAAATTTGGGCTCAAAGGAAACGCCTCTAAGTACTTTGCGTAGTCCTACATGGGCTCATCCGCAATCAAAAAAAAATATATATATGTGTGTGTGTGTGTGTGTGTAATATACTACTAAATAGTTACATTTAATTCATGTCAATTAAAGCATATTAACATAATAATGGTAAACATACATATTTAAGCAAAGGATCAGGGCAAGTCAAAATGTTGTGCAGGTTTTCAGAAATTTATTATGTGAAATGTAATGAACATATAATATTGTGAGACATATTGTATGAAAGGTAAACTCTCAAAGTTTTTTTTTAAATATTCACAGATGTTCTATGTGAGCGCCTTTTGTTACACGACAGATGTCAAGACGATATTCAATCTCCTGCCAAACTTTCTGTAGCAGTCCGCGGTCGATATCAGCAATGGCTGCTGTGATGCGGGCACGCAGTTCATGCAGTGTTGTTGGAAGTGGTGGTACGTAAACATGATCCTTTACAAGACCCACACATGAAGAAATCACACGGGGTTAGATCTGGTGAACGAGGTGGCCAATGAATGAGTTGTTGATCACCCTGAGATGCACGGCCTATCCAGCGTTGTGGTAAAGCCGTATTCAAATGGTCTCGAACACTGCCATGGTAATGTGGAGGGGCACCATCCAACTGCAGAATGAAATCTGGACTATCCGCTTCAAGCTGCGGAAGGAGCCATTGTTGTAGCATATCAAGGAAAACATGTCCGTTCACAGTACGTTCATGAAAGAAAAAGGGCCCATAAACCTTTGCATGGGAAATGGCACAAAAGACATTCACTTTCGGAGAATCGCGTTGATATTCCAGAGTTGCATGGGGGTTACCAGTTCCCCAAATCCTTACATTGTGTCTATTCACTTTTCCTGAAAGGTGGAAAGTCGCTTCATCACTGTAAACTACCCTCTCATGGAACTCATTCTCTTCCATTAATGCGAGAAAATCACACAGAAGGACGCTCGCAAAGCATAATCGGCGGGTTTTTAAGGCTTGAACCAGTTGCAAGTGGTAGGGTTTCATCTGTAAACGTTTCCGGAGAATCCGCCATACAGTTTTTTGTGGTAGTTGAAGTTCTGTCGCTCCCCGGTAGGTGGATTTCTGTGGACTCCGCACGAAGCATGTGCGAACGCGTTCGACTGTCTCTTCACTCGTCGACGGACGGCCAGTCGATTTTCGTTTACAGATACAGCCTGAATCCCTAAATTGTGTGTACCACTTACGAATGGATCTCCCATCCGGCGGGTCTTTATCGTATCTGGTACGGAAATGTCGTTGAACCACTAGTCACAGAGTTGTTTACATGTAATCAAGCACACAGAAAGACTTCTGATCCCCAGTCAACGCCATTTTCCTTTACTGCTCTGCTGTTGACATCTTGCGGGTGAACGCGGAACTTTAGAAGTGGACAACTAAACTTTGAGAGTTTACCTTTCATACAATATGTCTCACGATATTATATGTTCATTACATTTCACATAATAAATTTCTGAAAACCTGCACAACATTTTGACTTGCCTCATTACTTTTGATACCACAGCACATGACATGTTTATATGCAATCTTACACAATATCTATATAACTGGAGCATAGAATTCGCTTCGAAATCATGTCAAGGACTGCCAATCACTATCATTACTTAATCTAAATTAACTAATGTCCGAAGTTCCACACAATGAAAGTACTACCTGTATAACAACTATATTCAGCATTTTATACCTAGGCCTATAATTATTCATCTATAAAGCTTTTCTTATTTTATTTTATTTCCATGTTGGTTAGTGTTAGCTAATATGAGACCACATCCACATTGTCTTTTGTTTAGTCTATATTTAAATAAATAAATAATATATATATATATATATATATATAATTGTAACAAGTATTTAATTTTTGTATGATTTTATTATTCGCTGGATGATTTTAAGAGAAGATCTTATGGCCTTAACTCTGCCAGCTTAAATAAAGCATTATTATTATTATTATTATTATATTATTATTATTATTATTATTATTATTATTATTATCATGGATTGGGAACCACAGGAAAGCAAAAAGAAGGGTAGACCAATTATTACGTGGATTCACGGAATCAATGAAGCTAAGAGGGAATGGGAAATAGAAGAAGATATATGGATGAACAGACAGGAATGGAAAAATGTGTTGAAACAAATGTGTAGTTAACTGTGAACTTGGGTACCGGAAAAATGTATATGAAAATAAAAAATTATTATTATTATTATTCCGATGATTCTGATGATTATTATGATTATTATAGTCATCGTTATTATCATTATCGTTACCATTATTATTATTATTATTGTTATTATTATTATTATTTTTTTTATTTCAAACATCTCAAAGTTTATATTTTCTATTCTCATCAGCATATGAAGAATTAAAATGTCGTCTGATGTTTTAATGTCTCACATAGCAGAACTGTCTAGAACAGTTAGCTTTTTTTAATGCAGAATAATCGATTTTTTATTTCTCGTGAAATGTAGACCTATTCTGACTCTTAAGTTAACCATGATGGAACGTTACTGGCTGCCCACTTTGCGATGCAATAAATCTTGTAAACAAATATTCAGATGTAGGAATGCATCTGTTTGCGCAAGCTGCCCATCTATACCATAAATGGTTAATATTGGGCCAATCCACTCCTAATAGGCCTCAACTTGATTTGGGGAAATCCGAAAGTTTCCTTAATTAGTAATTCGACTAATAAATCATTAAATATTTTAAATAACACTAAATTTTATAGCTGATTATAATATTTATGTTTTAAGCTAGAAAATGATACAGTGAATATTAAATGAAAGAATCGTCAATAATGATCTAGAGCTTGTGAAATCAGTCTTTTGCACTTTTTTTTTCACTGAATTTAATGTTGTACGTTTCTGCTTCATAGCTAACAATGTGCCGAGTGGATTAGCTTTCACATCTGGGAATTTTGCCAGATAAATGCTTTATGTATCAAAGAGTTTTTCTACTTGAATACAACACTTTAAAACGAATTTATATCCAATATCTAACTACGACAATTACTGGTTTATTTTAATAGTTTTGTGATAGAGATAAATTAAAAAAAATACAAAGAAAATGATTTTTGAAATGTTCCACTTTTTAGTATATGCATATTCTTGGATATAAAGTGAGATCTGAACTAGTATTTACTTTTATTTTATTGTTGCATAGGTTTGAAGGAACAAAATAATACACATTTCCAAAAAATGTATACATAAAGTATATTGGTTTTCTGTTTTTTTTTTCTTGTGATATAGTGTATTTTGTCTGATTCCAGTTATTTTGACGTTTTATTGGTGAAATGGAGTAACTACGGTATTTAAAAAATACAAGCATGAAGCACAATTATGCATCAACTTGATGCTGTTAGAAGGATTTCGATTTTTCATAGAATGATAAAATAAACTACCAGATGTATTAAACTCTACAGGACACCCTCCTGGCATTGCTGAACTATTTCCAAAAAAAATATGTACAGCCTTTGAAAAAAATTATGGCGCAACTCTTGATGATGGAAAGTTAGAGTTTTGAAGAGCGATTCACACCAGTACGTTGTTACATGTACTGACTCGTTTGAGTATAAAGCGGACGGCGTAAGTCTCTCTTCATGCAACGTTCGTATCGTTCGCTTCAGTGGATCAGTCGGTAAGATGCTCTTTTTCCGACGGCGCGGGCCCACGTTCGATTCTGCTCAGGTATTTTTTATTTATTATTATTTAATAACGTCGTTAATTTTCATAATGCCTACATGCTACCAGGCTTCCTTATATAAATTAATTTGTATATATATGGAAATATTCCCGGTCGGGACACACTCTTGGGTGAGATTTTTTCGGGGTTTTTCCTCACCTGTATGATAAATATCAGGAAGCTTAGGGCCCAACGATCCTCTAGAATCATCCGGCCATCATCATCATCCTTATTATTATCATCATCATTCTTCACCGGTGTGGAAAGAAACGGGAAGCTACCACACCTACAGTTCCCTAATAAAGCTGCAAAGCATAGCATGAACATGCTATTATTGCAGTGAAAGACCTTCCCTCGGGCATAATTACTGTGGAATGGAATATATGAAAATAAATAAATTAAAGGAAATATCTCATATATATACTTATATATATATATATACCGGTGTATATATATAGAAAATGACTAACGATTGTAACGTCTCATTACTTTGTTTACAAAACACATGCCACAATAAAATTATTTATTTCCATTACTAATACAAAATGCTTCTGATTAATTTAAATTAAGTTAATATCTAATTTCATTATACAAGTAAGTCCTGAAGTACTGCATCACTTCATACAGACAGTTTCTAGGAGAGATGGTTGTGGTCTAGTGGAGGGAGCTTCCGTGTCCCGTGCATGAGGTCGCGTGTTCGATCCTGCCGTCATGCTTTTTTTTTTTTTTTCACTCTCTCGCTCTTATTTCAATTATTTTTTGTTTCATTTATTTTTCTTTGTTTTATTTTCAGTATTTACCGCACTACTTATTTACACGAAATTGTTTTCCATTGCGCAACACACAACAAAATAGAACGGATTTAGTTTCTCAAATAGTTGTATACGTGCGAACCAAATAGCTGATATCTGATCATGCGCAGTGGCTTCGTTCTGAGACTTGAAAATTATCTGTGCGTCATCAATTATTTCAAAGGCTGTACAATATTCCTGTACACTTACAAGTATATGTCCCAACTCAAAGACTAAAACCGACTGGAAATTAATTAAAAATATAATTCAGCACTTCTTAGAATTCACTACAAAACACCGGTGAGGTCACTATGTAAAAGTTAAAAACATAAAATTAGTACCTGATTTCTCAGTCGACCTCAACTATATAATGTTGTAAAATATCCAGGAGGTACATATGTTCCATCTTTTGCTTGTAGAGTATAATGTTGTAAAATATCCAGGAGGTACATATGTTCCATCTTTTGCTTGTAGAGTATAATGTTGTAAAATATCCAGGAGGTACATATGTTCCATCTTTGCTTGTAGAGTATAATGTTGTAAAATATCCAGGAGGTACATATGTTCCATCTTTTGCTTGTAGAGTATAATGTTGTAAAATATCCAGGAGGTACATATGTTCCATCTTTTGCTTGTAGAGTATAATGTTGTAAAATATCCAGGAGGTACATATGTTCCATCTTTTGCTTGTAGAGTATAATGTTGTAAAATATCCAGGAGGTACATATGTTCCATCTTTTGCTTGTAGAGTATAATGTTGTAAAATATCCAGGAGGTACATATGTTTCCATCTTTTGCTTGTAGAGTATAATGTTGTAAAATATCCAGGAGGTACATATGTTCCATCTTTGCTTGTAGAGTATAATGTTGTAAAATATCCAGGAGGTACATATGTTCCATCTTTTGCTTGTAGAGTATAATGTTGTAAAATATCCAGGAGGTACATATGTTCCATCTTTTGCTTGTAGAGTATAATGTTGTAAAATATCCAGGAGGTACATATGTTCCATCTTTTGCTTGTAGAGTATAATGTTGTAAAATATCCAGGAGGTACATATGTTCCATCTTTTGCTTGTAGAGTATAATGTTGTAAAATATCCAGGAGGTACATATGTTCCATCTTTTGCTTGTAGAGTATAATGTTGTAAAATATCCAGGAGGTACATATGTTCCATCTTTTGCTTGTAGAGTATAATGTTGTAAAATATCCAGGAGGTACATATGTTCCATCTTTTGCTTGTAGAGTATAATGTTGTAAAATATCCAGGAGGTACATATGTTCCATCTTTTGCTTGTAGAGTATAATGTTGTAAAATATCCAGGAGGTACATATGTTCCATCTTTTGCTTGTAGAGTATAATGTTGTAAAATATCCAGGAGGTACATATGTTCCATCTTTTGCTTGTAGAGTATAATGTTGTAAAATATCCAGGAGGTACATATGTTCCATCTTTTGCTTGTAGAGTATAATGTTGTTAAAATATCCAGGAGGTACATATGTTCCATCTTTTGCTTGTAGAGTATAATGTTGTAAAATATCCAGGAGGTACTATGTTCCATCTTTTGCTTGTAGAGTATAATGTTGTAAAATATCCAGGAGGTACATATGTTCCATCTTTTGCTTGTAGAGTATAATGTTGTAAATATCCAGGAGGTACATATGTTCCATCTTTTGCTTGTAGAGTATAATGTTGTAAAATATCCAGGAGGTACATATGTTCCATCTTTTGCTTGTAGAGTATAATGTTGTAAAATATCCAGGAGGTACATATGTTCCATCTTTTGCTTGTAGAGTGGTTTCCGAAAGACCTCCTGGATATTTTACAACATTATACAGTTGAGATCCCAGGTATTAATTTTATGCTTTAACTTAAAATATAATGTTGTGCAGTTGGAATAGTTATTAACTCTTTATCATTCATGTGTAAAACTAAGGAAGCGGTCAAAGTTCAGCGTACTAACCTCGCTCCTCAGATGTACAGACAGGCAGTAGCAGCGAGACCATTTGGGTGTCCGGGCTTACGTATGTAATGATTCTAGAGTGAAATGTACTAACGATAGACTTGAAGGTTGAAGCCAATTAATCCCGTGAACGTTATTAAACTACTGCGCTACAAGTTACGTCGAATTTACACACCGGATAATGAGGATCAAATTGGAATGGAGAATTATTATTTTACATACATGTTACATGACATCATACTATTGGAACTTAAACGACACACTGGATAGGATCAATGAATGTGAGTTTAATGGCGGAGAAGAAGTAATACTTGGGTATGAGAGTCCCAACAGTTATGAAACATCATCTCTAATAAATGAAGTCACAGTGAATATGCACCTTAACGACCCAGTGTGCTAAAGTGTATTGACGGTCTAACATTGGACAACATACATTAAGATTATTTAAATCTCTTCTTCTTCTTCTTCACGGTTTAGGCTTATTTACTAGCCTGTTCCGGCTCCAAATTGCTGCTCTTTCCATCTTTTCCTTGGTCTTCCCAAACTTCTTCTTCCTCCTGTGAATAGTTGTATGCTGCTTTTGGTATTCTATTCTCAGTCATCCTTGTCAAGTGTTCTTTCCAGTTTGTTCTGTATTTCTCTATTGTTGTGTTTAATTCCTCAATTTTTAGTTGTCTTATTTCTGTGTTGTGTTTTTTTTGTCTGTTCTTTGATATCCTGCTATTGGTCTGAGGAATCTCATTTCAGCAGCTTGTATTCTGGCAGATTGTTGTGTTGTCACTGTCCATGTTTCGGATCCATAAGTAATAATAGGCACTGCCATTGCCATGTATAATTTCATTATAGAGTCTTTCCTAGCTTTATTTTTCAAAGTTCTTTTTAGTGTTCCTGGACTTATTTAGTTTGTTATTTATATTTGTTTCCGCTGTGTATGATATTTCGCAACCTAGGAAGTTATATCTTACTACTTGTTCTATTGGTTTATTTTCTAATATTATCTTTGTCCGAACTGGATGAGCGCCCTAGAAGGCCATTGTTTTTTTTTATATTTCATTTAGTTTATATAGCATTCTTTGGCAAGTCGTCCTGCAAACACGGAAGACCACAACGGCAGAGATAGAAATATCGGAATGGCGAAAATGGCGGAAGTGGCAACCCAATCTCTGGGGATGAAATAAGACACCCAGCTCGGGGAAACGACAGTGAAGTCCTCAACGACAGAAGGCGGAAGAGGCAACCCTCCTTGTGGGGATAAAACACAAGGAAGCAAGTCCAAAGGCTTTAAGGAGGCAGCCCTGCAGAACGTTAGTAGCGTACTCAGGGGACACTTCAAAATACTTACAAGCTCCAATTGAAGGTTGTCCACTATCAACCACCCTTTTTAACATTTATTTCGACGACATGATAAGATCATGGAAGCAAATGACGACTGGGGGAATTGACTTAGGAAATATAGTAATAAAAACAGTAGACTTTGCAGATGACCAGATTATTTTAATCGCGCTTAGAATTCATACCGGAGACTAATGAAGCACTATAGATGCATTCGGTCGAAATCCAAATGCAAGGTCATTTTAGATTATGTCTTCTTCCTTTCCAGGATTAGGTCAATGCGACCTGTTCCGGTCTCAAGTCCATCGTTCCCTTGGCCGTCCCAAAGATCTTTCTCCATGCGGTTTGTAAGTGTTGATCGTTTTGGGTAATCTTGTATTGTCCATTCTGTCTAAATGTTCTTTCCATCGGTGTTTGTCCTCTTCTAGTTTATCGAGTATTGAAAATATCTCAAGTTCAATTTCTTATTGACGCATTATGTATTCTATCCATGCGTGTACATCCTATTACAGATCTTTAAAAAAATAATTTCAGTGGTTTTAATGTGTGAGATATATTTTTTTTGTAAGTACCCAAGAGTCAGATTCATATAAAATAATAGGAACATCCATAAGTTTATAAAACCTGAGCTGCGTTTCTCTTCGAGTCCTTCGGAGGGTTCTTCTTATGGTGCGGCATATCATTTGATATCGGTTTAATTTATTGTGTATATCCCAATCATAGCTACATGTTATATCTGAACCAAGATAATTAAAGTGTGCTATCTGATATATTATTTCATTATTTATTACTAGTTTCGCTCTGACCGGTAGTTTGTCCTGAAAAGTCATAACACTAGTTGTTGAAGTTGAGACTTTAAGCTTATAATAGTGTCCTAATTGATTCAACGTGTAAATGACTCACGTAAATCATCCTCTGGCTTCTGTATAATTACCAGATCGTCTGAGTACATTAAAATATTCATATAAATTTCCTTATTAATTTGTATTCCTATTGGACTTGATATTTTAGATTATGTGGCGTGCAAAAGGCAAGACCCAGCCACTTCAAGAGAAATAAAACGTCAAATTTGATAACTCTAAAAGAATCTGTAAGATCACAGTCTGACAGAGCCAGAGACTGTGGATCAATAGTTGAGTATTGGAATAATAAAGTTACTAGTGCAATTGTAGAAACTCTTGTGACAGATGTGAACACGTTCATTAAAGACAATGACAAATTGTAAAATGCGTGTGAAATAGTGACTAGAGTCAATTTTTGTATGAACTATCTTCTTATTCAACACTATCACAAAGAGGTCAAAAATCAACAGCTGTTGTGGTACAGTCTGTTCATAATGCCGCACATAGCTACACAAAATATGTGGTTATATCTATGGATGGTAGATTAGCGAACAAGCTTTAAACTTGTTTACAGAACACACAGGAGATGTTTGGTCTGCAGACATGCAAAGAAACCAGCAGCAATATGTCCAAAGAGCTTCCATGTTACAGCGAGTTAAAAATGGAAGAATGACCAAATATCATATGATTTTTTTTTTTACATTCGGTCCTCGGTGAACATATTGGTGAGAAAGATCTACTACGAAGGACGAAGATCACTGGGCCGTCCTATGAAACGCTGGAGGGAAAATTTTTTCTATAGGATCGTAACAGGCCTTGGCCTAATACTTGGAAGGAAGAAGAAGAAGAAGAAGATCTACTACTTTGTGTTTCCTGAACAGGACACAAAGATTACAGCCTGATGGAAGAATGTTTTCTCAATAATTATATTACGTTACAGATACCATCATCGAAGATGACTAAATACTGCCAACTTCTGAATGTACATTTTTAGACAGTAAAAACTCTATGCCAGACTTCTTGCTGATTTTGTACGCTTGCAAATTGACAAACCGCAGGTCATGTAACAGGTTCGATATTTTATCAATCGCTAAAAACTATCATTTACAACCAAATTTCTGCACCGAGGAACATACCTATATTAACATATGTATGCAAAGGTCCGGTTACGAAGTTGATATTCCTGTTGCATCATTTGAGAATGTGATAACTGTGTTTTTTTATATTGGACTATTGCACTGCCGATACATCGAAGTCTATGTAGTATTTATCCCTTGTAAAGTGTGCATACTGTTCCATTCCGATGTATTTTTAATCTCTTCATTGAAACGTCATATTTACACTTTAATGGCGAATAAGGTAAAACGTACCACAACACAGTAACGTACTGCATGTGTTCATATATACTGTTTCAAGCAAATGTCGTAGTTTTTTGCTAAATAATACCTCGTTTATGTAATTTGTCGATCTGCTTGTCATAACTCTTTGTTATAAGATATTGTTTCTTCAGCTACTCGGTGCTTCTGAGTCGTTAGATTTATTATGCTCCTATCGTGTGCCTATACTATTAAAGTTATTTGCCTGTAAAACTTCGTAGTTATGTACATTCTTCTGTATAGCTACGACGCGACGAGGATGGTGCTGACTGCCGCAAACTTAGTTTGAAGGAAAAATAGTTATGGTTTGGATTTGATTTGTGCCCCAATGTTGGGCGACATTTGAAAGGGTATTGATTAGGGGTATGTGTGAATGGGTGATGGATTTATCGCAGGTTGTGGGATTTATTATAAGGATTTCCCGTAATGTGGGAATTTTATGCTCGCGGTCTAGTCAGGTTGGGTTCGATGAGCGATGAGGATAACTTATCACAGGGATAACGAAGGAACTTCGCACGGGCAGCTATGTTTTATCAATAATTGAAGTTTACATTTTTGTAGTTTGAAATAAACAAATTTGAAGTGTGTTCCTTCATTCTGAATAGCCCTGTATAGGCGAGGAGGAACTTTCTAGGTTCTCTGCCTAGATGCTCCAAACACGGAGGCCTCTGGGGACCGATCTTTTCCGAAAGGTGAAGTAGAGACTCTTAGATATATCTGTAATGAGAGCCCAGACATTTCGATGATTTGCGAGGGTCGGCGACTCGGAAATCTGTTTTGACCAATGTGAGACCACTATTCTCGCTTTTTCCCGCAAAAATTAAACATCGTTATTATAAAACAACGATCGAGGATTCATCACGTATTTTTTATATTAATTTAGCAAAATTCCCAGAGAATAAAAGAAAGTTACGATATTATTATCGATCGCATTACATAGCCATGCCGCGACGAACGTTAGAAGTATTTCACAACTAAAAGTTTATTTAGTAAATAAATCATCAATATGCCCAAAACCAATACCTATTTACTATTTTACAATAAAAAAATTATTCTTCAAATTTCGTTAGCCTTGGTTAGTAAGTACTGACATGTTTCGAAGCAAGTCGGCACGGGTTCCAGTGGGCGTAAGTACACCAAATTGTACTCACAATTGTTTCAACATTATACAAATAAATTAGAGGGTATGCGTTAAAAATAGAAGTCTCAGATTTTTTGGGAAACTCTAGTATACATAGCCTACTCAAAATATAATGTTTTGACAATTTTGTCAGCAACTGAACTGTACATTACAATGTTTAGATTTTTAGCTAACCATTTATTCTTATTGTAAGAAAGTAAATGAGATATGCTTGAAAAAAAATTAAACAGTAATCTTGGTAATAGGCATTTTCCTCAATTTCAGAATTGATTGTCTCAGATGAGGAGAAGAACTTGCTTTTGTAAAGGAGTTACTTTATCGAATTTTTTTCTCGTCCCAAAAATAATCGAGTTTGGTCGGAATCAAACTATCGAATCTAGCGTTATCTTTCGTCATTTATTTATAAGATTACGTAAAATACTTTAAGACATTTATATTCTCCTGATGGGACTATTTAATCGCCTTCTGTAATAAAATTATTTATATAGGCCTATATACAGTCTGATCAATAATCAATGAATGATCTTAGATGCTATCAAATGGAGGTAGAGTCACTGTTTGGAAGAGAAAAGAATGAAAATAGCATTTTAAGAGCACATTGTAGTGAAGTGTTTATTGTGTTGTTCCAGGACAAATGAGTACGAGTTATGGACTACCTCTGGTTGGAGAGGTCGCTCTTATTAGCCACTTTACTCAGCACTCTCACTCCTGGAGGCGGCAGCGATATGACAACCAACAGGAAGGTGAGAAATACTTATTTTATTCTCCATAAAATAGCTCCTTCTGTCTCGTTCATTACTTCTCTTCCTTTTTTAATGTCTCATTTCTCATGAATAACGTTCTTCAGACGTATCGGGTAAACCCTGTTGATTTCGCGAGTGTTTTTTTTTTAATTCTAATTAGTACATAGATCTGCATTCAGTATAGTTAAAGGCAATGCTCGAAATGGAAGTCCCGGTATATTTATCATATTTTAGAAGATACAATTGGATTATATCATCTTACCTCATGAATTTATATCTCAGCATTTCGTAGGTAACAATAGAAATAACCAGGGCTAATGGATTCTACATCAAAACAACGCTACAGGTTAGTATACGATACAGAGGTACGTTTACCTCCAGTCATAGCAGCACTGTTGCTGCGTCATACTAACTATGTATAGTCAGGAATAAATAGCAAATGAATCACTTTCCCAACTTAATTACGGTAACAACTGCACTACTCGGCGCCAAAGACTGACGTGAAGTGAGTGTATGCGGGATGATACATTAGTTCGCAAATCATCTACAAATGAAGCAGATCAATGTTCTGCTGTGTCGGAAAGTAGGTACTACGCGGAGTATAGTGGGAGGTGAGACTTAGTATGCGGTCCTGCGGAGTATCGTTCAATTACTACACAACTGTGTAATACGTTCAGGAATAAACATTTATTTCAGCTCTGATACACGTATATAAGTGTTAGTGAACCTATAAAGTGTGCTTTGTTTTGTTTATGTTTGTTTCTCTGTGTTTGCTAGCATCGACAATACTGCATTGTGATTTAGTTATTTTATTGTACAATTGTAATTGTCAACTGTATTATACAATTTTTGCTGCGCCTAACTATACCAGGTCCGGTCTTAACGTTGTGTTCCTATTGTCCTCGTCTATGGAAGTGTTGATTATAACGTTCCTACAGTCAGATCATCTTGCACTTTAAAGGGTCGTTGTAGCATACGCCAGCCCTGGAAATTATTTTGTCTATTTCTGTTAGGTATCTTAAAATCTGTAGTAAAAGTTTTGTGATTTGTGTTTTAAATAAAATAATGAAGTAATTAAGCAGGAGATGGGAGTTTAATCATTACAACATTTGGCTCAACTGCACTTCTACTAGCGCTTGATTTTTCAGTTATATTGTTGTACACTGTAGCTCTTCTTCTGTATTTACTATCATTATTTAATATTTTAAACTTTTTCAAACAATTTTTATAACATTATTAGACAATTTTGAAGTATTTATTTAAATATGCAAATCACAATATTATGACACTGTTAGACAATATTGTGATGCTGCTATTTTCTCCACAGAGTATATTACTTAGTCTATGATTTTTCTATCGCTGTTTTGGGTTATCGCTGGTTGGATCAGCGTTAGGCAGTGATAAGTAAATGTATACCCATTTTTAATAAACGTTTGGTAATTTTAATATTATTAATATATTTTTTAAACATACATTTGGGGATTTATTGCAAATATTGGTAATTTAAATTTAATAGCGACGGATAGTAATCGAGGATGATAATCGATATGTGGTTCGATTGTGCGTTATCGCTTCCTCTATAAACTCTGGTGCATGCGCACTGTTGTTCTATAGGACTTTGAAAATGTTTCACGCTATTTTAAGTGCAGTTTTTCCCAACATTTAATTAATTTTGCCCTAAAATTATTCTGTATAAGTTATATAAGAATGAATAATTAAAAATATAATTAATACACTTAAGTAGTATCTATGAGATGAACAACAGGTGAATGAAGAAGACTACATAACAGTGAACAACATGTTCTTTATAGAAAGCCAGATGTAATAAGAACAATTAAGTCTCGTAGACGGCGATGGGCAGCACATGTGGCACGGATGGGGAATGAAAGACGTGCATGGATGCTTCTTGTAGGAAAACCCGAAGGAAAACGTCCAGTTGGTAGACCAAGAATGACGTGGGGGAATAACATTAACTATAATTTGAGGGAAGTGGATTATACAGGAAATGATTGGAAAACATTAGCTCGGATAGGGATGTATGGAGACATCTCCGCGCGGCCATTATCCTGCTGCTTCAATAGTGCCAATGAGTTAGTTTAAGTGGTATCTAAATTATGATGTGATTGTAAGAGTGTCAGGGACAGTAGCACTAGCAGTAATAGCAGCAACATTACTAGTAAAAGCAGTACTAGTATTAAATAGTACGACTTGGATACTAATATCTGTAAACCTAAGAAACACACTTTGATAATTAACTTCCGAATGTATTACTCCGCGCAGCTCGTGTAAAAGTACATGCAACCTCAGTCAGCTGTTTGTTACATGCCGATAAATTAATGCACAACAATCGTTACCATTTTTAACCCATTGGAGACACGTTTAAATCGCCTAGCATGTTCACTGGGAACCCATTTAAATCTCCTCACCGCTACTCCGGCTGCGCTGGACTTTAAATCAGAATACAAAATACACATACTGTGTTCTATCACTTATGTTTTCAGATATTTTGTTTGCCCCTGAATTTCTTTTAGTATCTTGTACTTTTACGAATAGCAAAGGAATGTGGCCTGCCTGCTACCCTCTTTTGTGCATTGTAAACCGTTATGGCTGTGAAAGTTGACAAACAATTCAAAAACCATCTTTTTGTAAAAGTTCTCGGACATTGCCTTGAAAGTAAACACAAATCATATGTTCAAACAAGACCGAAAAAAATAACAAACGCAATATAATACTGTACATAATAAAAATAAATATATGAAATAAAATAAGCATAGACCTATACATTATAAAATCAGGAAAAGTTCTTCATATATTCTTTAATTATCATAGTTATATATCGACCTGTAAATTATAAAATACTATAGATAAAAACTGGACAAAACTCACCTAGTATTTCTACCATCAGTAGCACGCACGGTTACGTTGTCACTGTATATTATTTCATCGTCCGAATCTTCGTTCCATGATAATTCACTACAATCACTGTCACATAACATTTCATCCACTACTTCACTTAGTTTCTCAATAGCAATACGTTGTGTCCTATTTACGGACATATCGCAAAAAAAAAAATTAAATTTACAACTATGAATTTTAACAAATAAACACTGAATTTATATTCACTTATATTTTACCGTAATAAATGCCTACAGCTATAGTCTACTATTCTGTAAATAATAACTAAAATAAACTATACAATACACTAGGCATATACATATTTACTTTACATAAACAAACAACAAATTTTACTGATGGTGAACCGAAAATTTAAACCACTAAAAAAACCTAACTTCTTACAGTGGGGGTTATAACACAACAACGAGTCTAGCTCGTGGAGGAGCTGCTTGGACTTTCTACCTGCTCACGAGGGAGACTCGTTAAAAGTCTCCAATGGGTTAAGTTTTAATGTTGCAGGTTGTATTACCACACACACACACACACACACACACACACACTGTTATTTCCAAAACAAAATTAAATTATATTGGCTTCCCTTGTCAATATTTTTTTTAAATAATTCAAATCAAGCATTTAAATTAAAATAACTGTACTTACAGCAAAACCTATGCATCTTATAACGAACTGCACACTTCAGAAAATCGCCCATCACTCCTAAAACAGGTTTAGGACTTTTGCTCTTCTTGTTGGGCATTTTGATATTATTAGTTTCTTTTACAACACTAATCTCCGACACAGCAGTATATTCTGCAGTTAATTTAACTATATCGTTCACTATAGGATTATGCTCCATAAACTTAGAAAATACATTTAACATCATCTGTTTTTTTTCACCACTTTTAACAATTTCCCTTTAGGGCGCCGCATATTTTATCACCGAGTTAAGTTACCATAAACTATACAAGAGCCGCCATGTTGTGTAACTGACATTCAACTGCCTCAAGAATCTATCAGTTTCAAACAAATGGGAATTTTTTAGTAACTCTCCGACCTTCGAAGAAGCATGTAGGTGTGTACTGTATTCTGATCAACTATATTGAACATAAATAGCTTCAAATATGTAAATATATGAATCGAATATGTAATGTAATTATTTTTTCAAGTGTATTTCTTAGGCTGGACAGACTATAGTGATGATAGTGGCAGTAGTATAAGTGATTCTGATCAACTATATTGAACATAAATAGCTTCAAACATGTAAATATATGAATCGAATATGTAATGTAATTATTTTTTCAAGTGTATTTCTTAGGCTGGACAGACTATAGTGATGATAGTGGCAGTAGTATAAGTGATTCTGATCAACTATATTGAACATAAATAGCTTCAAATATGTAAATATATGAATCGAATATGTAATGTAATTATTTTTTCAAGTGTATTTCTTAGGCTGGACAGACTATAGTGATGATAGTGGCAGTAGTAGAAGTGATTCTGATCAAAACTATATTGAACATAAATAGCTTCAAATATGTAAATATATGAATCGAATATGTAATGTAATTATTTTTTCAAGTGTATTTCTTAGGCTGGACAGACTATAGTGATGATAGTGGCAGTAGTAGAAGTGGAAGTAATGGCCGCGGCAGCAGGAAGCAGTAGTAGTAGTAGACCTACTTTGTTTAACGATGTTATTTAATAACTCATGTCTCATGCTATTAGCGTCGCAATTCGAAGCTGAGCGAGTAAAGACAGTATTTTCTTAGAGACTTCTTATGTCAGGCTTAAAGTACTTTTACGTGTCATAAATCTACAACGCGGACCAATTGTTTGGCTTATCTTCCGAAATGAGGCACGTTGTGGGTTTTATAAACTTCGTATATTCCGGCCGGACTTGAACTAGCTAACTAACATCGGGACTAAAAGCGTGCATGGAAAAGCTGGTCCTCCAGGATTTGTTTTAAAGTTACAGTCTGAGATAATACATTAACTGTTATGTTTGTTATATTATAAATATAGCTTAATTTTAGGGCCTATGCACACACTTAAAAGTTGTTAAGATGAATTATATATAAATCGATTTGGAATATATAGTGCACATTAGATCTATGTATGTGAACTTCATAATTCGTCTGTGTAGCATTGAATAGTACATCGATTAAATATTGATAACTGAAATGTTCTATTGGAGTTCATTTAATACAGTTGGTAACATTCTTATTCATACAGCTGAGATGTTGTTATATAAAGTAAATGTTCTATCTTCCGAAAAGTGATGTATTTCTGATTATCATTTCAGAGTATCATAACAGCTTAACACACCTATACTTAATAAAGTTAATTATTTTTTGCAACAATTTCTAATCAAAATATAATTAAAACTGAAATCAACGAAATTATACATTCACTTGTTTGCAACATTTCTGTTCATACACTTAAAACACAAAACCAAAATATAGAACAGTGTATTCATTTAATACATAGTAGAGTACCCCCTTAGTCCCGCGCCGTAGCCGAGCGGTTAAGGTAGGAAGCCTTGGCGCAGAGCTACGGGACTTGCGCTGGTTCGAGTCTCCATGGGAGAAGAAATTTTCTCATGGTATTTCGGCCAGTATGGGACCGGTGCCCACCCAGCATCGTGAGGCAACTGGGTAGCTACAATAAGTAGCGGCTCCAGGTTGAGGAACCAGCTATAACGGCTGGGGGACTCGACATGCTAACCACATGTCACCCCTACATTGGCTGTTGATCATCTACCTCTGTGATTGACACATGTGGATGTGAAGGGCCAGCAGCCGGCTGGTAAAAGGGCAACCGCTGAAAAGTGGAAAGGCCCTCAATCAATCAGAGTACCCCCTTAGCTTTAATTACTGCTTGGCATCGTCCTTGCATTGAATTAACCAATTTTGTATAGTCTCAGGTGTGATTTTATCCCATTCTTCTCTAATCAAACGTTTTACCTCTTCTTTTGAAGTCCTTTTCCTTTTACGGACATTTTTCTTAAACTCGGGCCAAAGATTATCTTTGGATTTAGATCAGCTGACTGAGGAGGTGTTCTCAGCTGCTTCGGAACCTTCCAGATCAATCAAAGCTTGTTAATGTCTGCAGTATGTTTACTGTCATTGTCTTGTTGGAATATGTAATTCTGTCCCTGTCTCATTTTATGGCGCTTTGTTTTACATTTTCCTTCAATATCCTGTTGTAATACCACTTATCCATTATTTCGTCAATGAAGTGCAGGTTTCCAACCCCGCTGGAAAACATATAGGTCCAGATCGTAACAGAACCTTCTCCGTGTTTCACAGTCTGAAGAGTATTCACTTTATCATCAGCAGTGTCGGGTTTCCTGCAAACCCTTATCATACCATCGGTTCCGAAAAGATTTACTTTGCTTTCATCGGACCAAGTTACACGATCCCAAAACTCCTGTAATTTGTTTACATGCTCTTTTGCAAAGAGTAGTCTTGCAGCACAATTTTTTCACTTACATATGGCCTGCGGTCATGATAACTACGCGAACTATGAACAATCTGATTGGTCTATTGACTTAGGCTTTCACGGCCGGAGTTACTATGATGATCTTGTAGAAGATTTCCGGGCTGTTGGCCTGGTCTTGAGGCTTGTAGTTCCCCGGCGTTTCGCCAGAGACTGCGCCCGGCATCCTCAAGAGTTGTCTTGAGACTGGTAATTTTGTCGACTATCTGCCCTATTTATATATTTATCCGCGCAGAGAACACGTCGCGGAAAAATGTATAAATAGGGCAGGTAGTCGACAAAATTGCCAGTCTCAAGACTGACGCAGTCTCTGGCGAAACGTCGGGGAACTACAAGCCTCAAGACTACGGCCAACAGCCCGGAAATCTTCTACAAGATCATCATAACCTGATTGGTCATTTACTTTCCGGACACTTCTTCCAACATGGGCCTAATTTCCGGTACTCTAAACCGAGGATGTGCTCTAACATGTCTGAGAATAAAACGTTATTCTCTTTCGTTTATTATTATTTCTCTACCTTTACGCTGAAAATGATCTATGGTATCTTCATACTTGAACTTGTTAACTATGCACTGTACAGTTGCATGTGATTTTCCCACTATATTGCCTGTTTCCCTTAGTGATTTACCTCTTAAAGCAAGGTTGACAATAGTTCTCCTTAAGTCTGAACTTAACTGTAATCTCTTCTCCATTTTGTACACAAATTAAGAAAGTACGTGAATGCTATGAAACATCCCTCTCTACTCATTCACTTGAGTAGGTAGCGCAACATTTGTTTATAAACACACAAAGGATAGAGACAGCATTCTTTGAGTGTATGAACAAGATTGTTGTATTCCAGTTCCCTCCATGTTGCTACGCTAAAGTAATAATTGGTTTTCCAAATTAATTTAAACGTGCTACAATATAAAATTAATTATCATACATTTCCGTAACACAGGTAATACTATTACGCCGCCTATAGTATGAATTTTAAAACTGAAATAGGCATAAAATTAATAAAAATGTAAGGTATATCAACAAGATTGTTACCAACTGTAGTCAATCTTCCAGAAGGGCAAACCTCTGTGTTTCCGATCATTACACAATTAAATTATTTCAGATTAAGGGAAACGTATGTAAGCACTTTATTTTCTTTCTTTTCCTTAATTTAACCCCTCCACGCTTTACAGGAACACGGTCCGTCAAGATAGGATTTAAAACTCTTGATCACATGCATACCAGTGCCGTACGCTTTTGACCGCACAACTACATGGAGTCCCTTCTGAATGCGCGAACGCTCTATGCTAGGGCCGCTTCCAAGACAACGCCAACACCATTCACTTGTACTTTCATAATTAAAAAAACGGCGAATATTATAGAGTGATTATGATGGTCACATGGTTTTGGGGGACTGTTTGGAGCTTGAAGTCCCTGATATCTGTATTAAAGGCGAGGAAAAAACCCGATAATATCCTCACCCAAGAAACTTATCCCAAGGGCCGAGGATCGAATCCCAGCCCGCTGAATGTGAGTCAGTGACGTTACCATAGAGGTGGACCATATAAGTACTTTTCATAATATTATAATTCTTAAATCAAGGTCTTTAAAGGAAAACTTGCAATGTGACTCGTATAAAAATTCATTAATAAGTGTATTGACTTAGGCTTTCACGGCCGGAGTTAGTAGATGATATTGAAGAAGATTTCCGGGCTGTTGGCCGTCAGTCTCAAGACAAAAAATTTAGGATGCCGGTCGCAGTCTCTGGCAAAACGTCTGGAAACTACAAGCCTCAATGCCACGGCCAACAGCCAGGAAATCATCTTCAAGATCATACATTCCATCCATAGTAATTCTGCCCGAGGGCAGGTCTTTCACTGCAATCATAGCATTTGCATGCTATGCTTGCAGCTTTACTAGGGAATTGTAGATGTGGTAGCTTCCCGTTGCTTTCCACACCGGTGAAGGATGATGATGATAATGATAAGGAAGATGATGATGGCCATATTTCGGGGACCGTTTGGGCCTTAAACTTTTCCTGACATTTGTCTTACAGGCGAGGGAAAACCCCGACAAAAACCTCATCCAGAAACACTGCCCCGACCGGGGATCGAACCCGGGCCCACTGCGTCATCATACATTAATAAGTGATTTTTAAAAATCCATTTCAGTTATGAGACTTGAAGGAATGATATTTAACATGATCAATACAGAAATGGGAAGATAAAACATAATGAATTCGAGGGGAATAAATTTGATTCCGGATATTCGATTAATCTTTCTCAAAACAGGAAGGACTGCTATATTTACACATTTGAGAGCATTATTGAACATCTGTGTCCCTAAATCCCACTGTACAATTATTTATAATAATATAATTGGTACGCATATGCCGAGCATGTTTTATAGCAATATTAATCCATTGTATTTTACGATTTAAGCATTTAAGCATTAGATGCCATTAAACAGCAGGAACTCCATCGATCCCCTGGTGGAGCAAATTCTCCTCTAATCTCGGATAGAAGGGGGGGAGAGAGAGATCAGGCTGTGACGACACGGTGCAACAAGTTGCTGTTGTAAATTGAGGTCACTGCCAAATAATGACACTATGTTATAAAATATGTAATAAGTAGGCCTGCCTAATCTAAATCTTTCAATACATTTTTTCCGGATATACATGGATAGCATGCCTGCTTCCTGACTAGCGTACCCAGGTTCAATACCCGGCGGGGTTGAAAGTTTTATTTTTAAAATTAATTTAATTTTAAAATGTTCAATCTCGGGGACAGTAGAGGTAGTGACGTACAATTTGTAGCGTTAGATTTTACATAGATTCCTACATAACATTTCAAATCCCTCCGCAGTATATATGTTGAAAAAATATGTGGTACTGTTGTGATTCGTTCTTAGGATGGGACGTTAAACGTGGCGGTTCTCTTGGTACTTTTCAACAGGAGTAAGCTACGTGCCGGGACCGGTTTCATCTTCTCCCTTCTCTTCATCACTATCCCTCATACAACACACTTTATATTATATAAATATACACTCATCCTATACTCCTCTCTGTGCACAATACAAAAATATATCATCTATGTAAAGTGGTCTGCCGAAATGGTAAGTAAACTGAAAATATATAATTTTAACGCCATCTATGCGTCCAGCGCGGTACCCAAAACAGAAAAAGTGGATCACATACTTCATGGGCATGTACGTACATCATCCAACTGTGTGTTACTAAATTAATTAGTGTTGCGTGCGCAGAATAAACAGAAGGATGAAAATAATAATTGTCAAATTAATAATTTATTAAAATTCAAACAATTACCCTTGAAGTTTCTAAACCTGTTTTCTGAAAATATATCTAAATAATAAAAATGGTATTATCTCGAATGCGATTGTCAGTGCATCAAGAAATTGAATTTTCAGTAAGCCTAAGGACACGAAATGTCATTATTGATATACATCGAAATTGGATTATCGATATAAAGTACTCAGACATTGGACATTATTACTTTAATGAAATAATTTAATATTTTTCTACAGCATTCGGCCAAAAACTAAATATTTTTTTCTACTTATTACGAAAACTCTTGGAGCGAGATTTTGCCTAACTAATCAAACGTTTCTTCATGCATGTGTTAAGCATCATTGGTGCAAAATATTCTTCACAGATATCAACAAGAAATGTACAAGTTTTGTGTTAATGTAGCGGTAACCGAGGGTTCCCCAAAGTCTTCCGAACGATTCTTAGTTTCTGGAGACTTCCCTGTCTTAAAATGTGCATTAGGCATCTTATAAACGTGGAAGACGTCTTACTAAAATCCTAGATCTTATTCAATTTTGAATTTTTGAAGTAATTCGTTTGTACTGCACTCCGGATGTTGACATACAATTTTGCTCAATGCAAAGCAGAAAAAATATGGAATTACATTGTTTTCGAAAAAAAGAAAAGTCTCTTTTCTTTATACATTTTTTTCCATTTCACATGATTTTCTCCAACTATTGCGATTGATTCAATCTCCTTCAACATTTCTCCCTTTTATACATTTTCCTAATCCATATTTCCACCATATCTTTGATTTTTCTTTCTTACGTCTCTTCTCTAGTTCCTAATAAATAATACAATTCGTCTGACATGTAATAAGTCTGATAAGAATATCAATGTAGGGGAAGAAATTTGCTCATGGAATTTCGGTTAGTACGAGACTAATGCCCACCCAGCATCCTGAGCAATTTGGATAACTACAATAAGTATTGGCTCAGATTGAGAAAACCAGCTATAACGGATGAGGACCAGACATTGCCGACCACATGTCATCCCTGCACTGGCTGCATGATAGTACACCTCAGTAAATGGCATGTGGATATGATACCAGCACCAGACTAATAGAGCCTTCTAGACTAACGCGCCTCTGAATAGGAGAACCGGGTACGTTTAACTTTCATATGAAAATGTAACTTTTTTCAAACCCATTTTTTACCAATTCGTTAACAAAATTCAACGCTTTTCATACCAAATTCACTTTCTAAATTCATGTGGCTTCTTTCTTAACATTCTTATATGATATCCCTTTTTATGAAATATGCCTAACTAGTATTTTAATTCTGCTGGTATTTGTATAGTATAAATCTTGATATATATTTTCCATTGACCTGATTTTTTCTCCTTGTAATATAGAATGGTCACCTGTTCACAACTTATTTACTAAGATTTTAGATTTATCATCATCATAGTACATTCACGAATTTAGGTCATTTGTTGACCTGTTTCGGCCTCAAGAGAAACACCATCCAAAAGTCTTTTGAGTGGACGTCCTGGTCTTCTTCTTCCTGCAGGTTGATATCTTAACATTTGTTTGGGTATTCTGTGATCTTCCATTCGATGAACATGTTGTATCCATCTTGACTTATAATCAGAAATTTTGTTTTCTAAAGATTCCATGTATAATTCTTCTAAGATGTCTTCATTTTTTTGTGATCTAGTAGTGTGTATCCTGCAGTCCTCCGAAGATATCTCATTTCAGCAGATCTAAGTCTCTGTATATCCTTCTGTTTCAACGTCCATGCTTCGCTACCATACAAAAGAGTTGGAAGAGCCAGTGTTTTAATCTTCAATGCTTTTGGACTAACTGTGGCTTGAAGATAGAATTTATTAACCTTAAAATTCTAAAAAATTTAGATATTTTTGCATTTACATCCTTTTCTTCTTCATATGAGATATTGCATCCTAGATATGTAAAATTATTCACCTGCTCCAAAATTTTATTGCCCAGTACAATTTTACTTCTGACATGATCTACACCTTGAAATGCCATAATTTTTGTTTTTTCTGTAGATATCTTCAAACCATATTCTTCTGTAATTTTGTTAAGTTCATACAGACCTTTCTGTAGATTATCTTCGGAATTTGCTATTATTATTTGGTCATCTGCAAACATTATGGTGTTTAATTTTCTATTTTCTGATATTCTTATTCCAAATTTATATTTTTTGTTCCAACAACATATTACTTCATTGATATAAATTGCAAAGAGTGTTGGGGATAGGGGGCAGCCTTGTCTCACACCACGATTTATAATTCCTTCTTCAGAAAATCTGTTATTTAATTTAATCTTTATGGTGTTGTCTTTGTAAATATTTTGTATGTTCTGCCGAAGTAAATTTGGTATATTTCTGTCTTCCAATATATTTAAGAGTTTTGATCTCTTGACTGTGTCGAATGCTTTTTCAAAATCTATGAAATTTTAATCATTATTTGTACAGTAGATCGACTATATTTTTCTGTTAATCTAATTCCATTAGTCGAGACCTAAATTATTTTTTCTGTACATACAATTTCGAGATAATCTCATTTTTTATCATTCCGTTCCATTGGATTCACCAGTACTTGGTGTTTTTTTACAAAATTAAGTATTCCAAAATATGTAAATTAAGTACTGAAGTCTATTTATTTCAATCTGTGTTTTGTGCTTTTTAATATGTTTTTGGAGTCTCATTTTCTTTAATTATTGGGCATTGTAGCACAAATTATTACTTTCCGTAATTTAAAAAAATCAGCGGACGAATTATAGTTGTACAATGTAATTAGTCACCTGAGGAATTTATAAAAGCCTGCATACAGTTTTTGATAAGAACAAAGTACGAAAAGTAGCAAAAAATTAGAACTGTAGATGAAAAGGTAGGGGTGTGGCTGTGTCGTGAACACGGCCGTGTGTTTTACGTGAACACGGGTACGTAACGGATAATATTTTCGTTTAAACGTATTATATGTACATCAATCTTTTTTTAGCACTGAGAAGTCCTTCGGCGTTGATATAGAAGCGATTAAATCGTCCACTTTCATAAGCTCGGCCGCCCCAGCTACAGATATACTGGCGCCATCGTTGATCCGCTCGGACGCCTTCATTATTTTACGTTCCCGGCACCGCTTCACTATGTCATATGGTGTTTTATGGGTACTACTGGATAGCTCTTGGGAAGCCCTTTCCAAACGTATAGGATCTCTATATTTTGATTTGGCTTTTTTGACGAGTATAGGCCGACATTACATTATTTATTTTAATATTTTAACTTTTTTTTATTTTAAAGTCATATATATTCACTATAACTATTTCACACTAATGTTTTATATACGCAATCGATAGATCTTGATGAGAGCTGACGATTGAAACTCAAACGAACGCCATAACTTCGCCGAATCAAAATTTATACTAAACGAAAATTATGTGACGCAGCGAAACCACATTAAAATTTCGGCGCTTTCTCCTCCGCCGCGCGCGATGCGTCTCAGTCCACACTCAAAGTAACAAATTCTTTTATCCTTTATCTATCGAGTGGTGTATTTGAATTTTGGATGTAGATGATAGATATGTAGTTACAATACCAAACTATATCCCCCTATTTGTGTTATCAGTTTTCTGAATTTCCTCCCAACATGAACCCAAATTTAAACACGTATTCACGTTCAAAATAGCCTAGAAGACGTGATTTAAAAAATATGAATCATGCAAAGATAGCTAAGAAAACAATTGACAGCTTATGAGAATGATCGTGTTACCAGCAAGTTTCGAAACCTCGATACAAGTTTCTTTTGTAACGTAAGCTATTTACAGTTAATCCAACGGCCCTAATCCAATCAAATTTAATGAATAGTCATGAAGGGGATTGCAGTGCAAATAATTATTTTAAAAACTAACAAATTATTACTGTAGAATATGATTAGCGACCTGTACATAATTTTTTATCATAACAAAGTCAAAAAACAGCGACACAATTAATTTTATTTGGAAATAAACATAACTTAAAAATCGTGATCAAATATTATGGATCCTGTAAAGATATAATGAATGAAGGTTAAAAACAGAATGTTTGAATTACCGACTGGTCATGTTGGTTCACTACATATAGCTGTCTCCAGGAGCAGAAGATAAGAGTGCTGACCCATCAGGAACAAGATGCTGTTATTTTCCTTTCCCTGAAGTACGTATGTCGTTTATTTGATGTAGACTGTAGTTGAAGTTATGAAACCTCTTCTTCCAATGACGCGAGGTTGACTAAGATTCAACCATAGAGTAGAGGTCAGTCTGAACAGCGATCAAATGAAAACAAGAGCAGGATTCAGACTTACAGACCAAATATACTTCGGTTGCGCACCGAGTGTTCGGAACATTTAGATTCAAACATGAGTAATGTAACTACTGCACTGGATACTAAACAACACAGTTCACGGTACAGATAAATATTCTAACCCCCTTCCCTCTGACGTCATGTACAATGGTCCTATCAACCATACGCTGATATCGTGTTTATGAAGGAATTGTTCCATCTCTAGTTATGACGGTTCTACTAGAATTGCAATGTCACTTCTGTCTCCAGTTCACCATTAATACAAACATAACCAAAGATAAATTCCGTAACTTAAGCTAAACATATCTAATCTAAAAGTCCTTAATCTAAGCAAATCTAATGATTTTTATGAAATGTAACTTAACTGAAGGTACTTGGAGTAATAAAAAAGCTATGTGAGACGTAGTAGCGAATAATGTCAGTAGCTGTCTCCAAAAAAATATTGCTATCGTGAGATGTAAAGGAAGATAAATGCACTCAGAGTCATTTGCGATACAACAACACTGAGCAATAAAAAAGACACTTTTTTTTGTCTCAGAAAGACAAATATGTGATTCTGATAGTATTGTTTTTCCTGAATTCAAATATGATATCGGTATTTCTCCATCACGTAAGGTTTCCGAGAGACAGGCATTTATACTTTCAAACACTTTAATATTTTCTACATTCGTAACTACACAATATTCGAACATTCGGACTCACCTAGAAAGTAAAAAATGACGATTTTCTGCTATATTTCGCCTGTGGAGCATCCCTCTTGTTGGTCCAACAATAATCGGCCAGGATATTAGGATTCCATTTCCCTTGATATCTCTTTTCCATAGCTGAAATCTCCTGATGAAAGTGTTCCCCGTTTTATTTTACAATAGACAAATGGACTAAAAAAGTTTATTAAAAAAATAATTATTTAAATCCATTAATTGAAATTGAAATAAAAAAAACTGTGGGTGATGGAGAAATTCCGAATAGCTACATATTTGAAAACACGATAAAAAAAACTGCATTAAGTACAACTATTGGTACTCATGAGACAAAAAATCATGTTGATCAGTGCAATCATGAAACGAAACTAATTTTAACTTAATGTAACCTCTACACATTTCTCGAAAAAGAAATTAACGAAGCAGGGCGTAGTAGCGTACGGTGTCACAATATTCTTAGAAGAAGAAAACATGTTGGTACTATGAGCAACTTATTAAAATTCATGGCCAAACACCGTTGAAGTATTAGTATCACGAATTAAAATTATAATATAAATTTGTAAAATGGTTTACCTGGTAGGTCTGTGTCTCCTCGACTTTTGTTTTAATATTAGTTTACTGTAGGCTTTTCGGGACTAGTCCCATCATCAGCAGAAGGAACAGGATATAGGTCCATATCTACTGACTCTGAATGCAGTTCTGGTACACTTGTGATAATTTTGTACAGAGGACCGAATGTACTGGACATGTTCTCGTTTACAAACAGGTTGTTGTTGGTTTCCTTTATAATTTCAATTTCTTGCAGTACGTTTATTTTTGCAGGATTTAGCTTTTTGTGCAGCATTGTGAGAGTTTTGTCAATATTTAACATGCGATGTCCTGTCTGAACAATATGTTCAGCATAACTGGATTTCCCTTCCGCATATTTGAAGTCTTTAAAGTATTCTTTTGAATCTAATATTAAAACTGCTGCTGGTTCTTCCTATGTACAATTTGTTGTAATCCTTGCACTTTAAGTTGTATACTCGTTTATTCTTAAAATTTTCTTCAATGTTATTGCTTATTATGTTAATTTTTTCCCAGTTCTATATACTATTTTTATATTTTTGTCAGATTTTGGTTTATTTCGGCTATTTTTATATTTATACGTGTTAACCACATCTTATTGTTATCAGGATATCAGATTCCTTTTCAAGTTTAGTTATGTTGAATACATAGTTATTTTTTTCATACAAGTTTGTTTATAATATATTCATTGCAGCCGTTGATTTTTGTCATCTGTTTAATATAGTTTTATTATTTGATATAAGTATATTTATTTAAAAGAACTTTAAATATAGATTGATATTTATCCATTTCCTGTTTGCCCACTTGCGTTTGTTGTTAGTTGTGATTGTAATTAAAGGGCATTATTTCATTATTTATTTTATTAACATTATTATTACAAAGTTGAGGGAGAAGACGGACCTACAAGCCATAAATTTCATAATGTTATATTATAATTTTAATTTGGTACCATGTGGGGGGCACGCCGTAGCGTAGTGGTTAAGGCACTGGGCTACAAGCCGGAGGGTCGAGGGTTCAAGTCCCGTTGGGGTCAGGATTTTTAAACTGACCCAAACCCTCTGGCGGCACTATGGCCCTGGAGTCGACTCAGCCTCTAACAGAAAAGAGTTCCAGACACTTGTTCTGGGGTAAAGGCGGCCGTCACGCAGGGCTGACAACCCGGCTGACATCAAGTGCCGATTGTCTAGAAAAAGTGGGAGCCTTAACCTCCTACTACTCCAAAGGCCTCCTGAGGCCTGTTGTGGGATCACTTTACCTTTTTACCATGAGGTGTAGTGGAACATGTAACGCAAGATGACTCCATTATAACATGCATTTACGGTCATGTGGGCGTCGATAGCCCAATTTTCTGCCTGTGTGAGCATTGTTATACGTTGTAATATTATTAAGAACAGTAGTTTAACAAATAATTGCTTCCATATCTGTAAACACGTATATATTAATGTAAGTAAAATTCTAAAATTTTTCTTTTGGTTATACTTTTGTATTTAACTGTATACGATTAATCTTTATGTTGGCACTACGAATATCAGTTGAGGTTATAAGTAAATATTTCTAATCAATTTTTATATCTTCACGAAGTAATGTTAAAATGTAATGTTTTTTTCTTATCTAGGTATCAGAAATACGCCTCTGACATAGATGTTCATGTATAGTGCATCAGTTGGAAAAAAAATATATTTGCGGAGGAACTCACCTTTGTAGGAGCTTCATAAAGAAGGATATATCACATCGTTGAGTGAGAGATTGAAAATTTTTAAATACATTTTGACAAAAATGATGTAAAAATGGTTCCGGTACTGTTGTTATGGTAAATTATAATAAAAAAGAGACTTTTAAACGTCCAAATATTTGTTCGGGCACCAAACCGTCCCCCCGCGTCCCAACTCAAAGCATTTGTTCGTGTACTGAAAACACAAACTCATGAAGTGAAAATAAGATGGAAATGCTTGGAACACAATCTTAAATATTACAAACTAGCTAATATCCGGCGTGCGCTGCTACGCATAAATAAATGAAAATTAATGTGCTTTTATGTTTAGTTGATTAAGTAAAAGGAAAAATAATTATAAATTTATATTTTTAGATACCCTGTGCTGATTACCCGGCGTTGCCTGGGAATCTACTTATCCCGATCTTCTTGGCATAAATGAGATGAAAGACAAAGTTAATGTACTTCTTAAGATTAGTTGAATAAGTAAAATGAAAAATAATTATAAATGTATATCGTAATTATTTTAAGATTCCCCGTGCTGATTATCCGGTGTTGCCCGGGAATCTGCTTATCTCGATCTTCTTGGCATAAATGAGCTAAAAGACAAAATTTGTTATTGTGAGTTATCCGCAAAAGAATACTCGCCATGTGCTGTTACGTACTTGTCTCGATCTTCTTGGCATCAATGAAAGACAAAAATGGTTATTGTGAGTTATCCGTAAGAGATAAACATATGCTGTCGCGGACTTTTTTGTAGAGCTTTTTGATAGGATGCAATTCTGTGTACATTAATTTTGTGTATTTGTTATGGTTTAGGGAGCGTAAGCCATTTAAGCGTCCAAAGAGCTACTTTTTTACTTTTTCCACTACACAGGGCGATTTCTAAGGGTGTAGGAGTTGAGTATCACAACTCTCTTATAGCCTATGTTCATCCCGGGAATCTCCTGAACATTTTGCAAAACCCCATCACAATCGGATCAACGGTATGGCCGCGCATAAAGCACGAACAAACAAACATTCATTTTTATGTATTACATAATCTTATATCATAGAAGTCCATCGCTGTGGTCTCGAGGTAGTGTACTGCCTTGTCACGCTGCGGGCCCGGGTTCGATCACTGGTCGGGGCAGTTTTTCTGGGTGAGGTTTTTATCAGCGTTTTTCCTCACCTGTAAGACAAATGTCAGGAAAACTTTAAGGCCTAAACGGTCCCCGAAATCATATGGCCATCATCATCATCGCCCTTATCATTATCATCATCCTTCATCGGTGTGGAAAGCAACGGGAAGCTACCACACCTACAATTCCCTAGTAAAGCTGCAAGCATAGCATGAAAATGCTATGATAGCAGTGAAGGACCTGCCTTCGGGCAGAATTACTATGGATGGATGGATATCATAGAAACAGACATTCTAAAATAAATTTGAAGAACGTACTTCATAAAAACGAAATTGAATCAATTTGTTACATGGCCCAACTTCCATTACTTTAATCGAACTTGAAAAAGTATTGTGGTGCCGATAATATAAAACTTTCACATACAAATAAATATCTTATGTTGTTATTATGTAATAAGAAAGAATAGGCCTATGTTGTTAAGTTGTGTGCAATAGACGCATTTGCTTCTCTGGCATAGGTCCTACTCTACTGATAAAACCTACTTGTTACTTTGGAATACTTTACCTTACAGGTTACTCTGTTTTTTCTTTTCTCTAAAATTTCCGATTGAGGGTCTTCCCACTTTTCAGCGGTTGCCCTTTTACCAGCCGGCTGCTGGCCCTTCACATGCACATGTGTCAATCACAGAGGTAGATGATCAACAGCCAGTGTAGGGGTGACATGTGGTTAGCATGTCGAGTCCCCCAGCCGTTATAGCTGGTTCCTCAACCTGGAGCCGCTACTTATTGTAGCTACCCAATTGCCTCACGATGCTGGGTGGGCACCGGTCCCATACTGGCCGAAATACCATGAGAAAATTTCTTCCCCCATGGAGACTGGAACCAGCGCAAGTCCCGTAGCTCTGAGCCAAGGCTTCCTACCTTAACCGCTCGGCTACGGCGCGGGACAGCCTACTAGCCGGCTGCTGGCCTCACATCCACATGTGTTAATCACAGAGGTAGATGATAATCAGCCAGTGTAGGGGTGACATGTGGTCAGCATGTCGAGTCCCCCAGCCGTTATATCTGGTTCCTCAACCTGGAGCCGCTACTTATTGTAGCTACCCAAAGGCATCACGATGCTGGGTGGGCACCGGTCCCATTCTGGCCGAAATACCATGAGAAAATTTCTTCCCCCATGGAGACTGGAACCAGCGCAAGTCCCGTAGCTCTGCGCCAAGGCTTCCTGCCTTAACCACTCTGAAATTTCAGAACCCTTTTAACAGAAATAGATTCGTACTGTATATTTATTCACTTTACTTGTATATGAACTGCGTATGGGAGATGTAATCCCATTTATTTTGCGCCGCAAATGTGATTTCTTTAGGCCCGCTATTCTCCTATGTATATTAATGACATCCAAAATTGGAAAAAAATATTAATATAGGTATAAGAATGAACCGTTTTTTAAATATTAAACGTTTTAATGTATGATGATGATGTAGTTATTATTCAAGAAAATGAAAATAATTTGCAAATACACTTTACATCAATTAAATCAGTTATGCCGAGAACATAATTTCAAAATAACTAAGTCACTAGCTCTATCGAACCCGTAGGTTCATGGCTACGCAGACATATGTTCTCCATACATCCCTATCCTGAGCTAATGTTTTCGAATCATCCTCTGTATAATCTACGTCCCTCAAATCATGTATAGTGTCATTCTCCCCATCTCATTCTTGGTCTACCAACTGGAGGTTTTCCCTCTGCTTTCCCTACAAGTAGCCTCCATGCACCTCTTTCATTCCCTATACGTGCCACATATCCTGCCCATCGCAGTCTACGAGAATTAATTGTTCTTATTATATCTGACTGCCTATACATACCATGTTGCTCACTATTAATTAGTTTTCTCCATTCACCTGTCCATCTCTTTTTGGCCCATAAACTTTCCTGAGAACTTTATTCTCAAATACCGTGCTCGCAATCTTCTTTCCTCCCTTAAAGTAAGAGTCCATCTTTCGCATCCATATAATATATCTGGGAGAATAACAGTTTTATATATTTTCAGTTTAAGGTTTTTGAAAGGAGTTGGGACGACAAGAGTCCCTGTAATGCGTTATAACATGCATTTCCAGAATTGAACCTATGTTTAATTTATTTCTGCATCCCATTCCTATTTATAATTATTGTTCCTAGATATTTGAATTCGGCCATTTGTTCAAAATTCCCTTCATTTGTCATTAGTTGTCCATTTCCATTATATAATGCATTATATGTGTGAACATGTATTTAGTTTTATTGATGTTTACTTCCTGTCAATTTCTTAGTGTTACTCAATAGTGTGTGTGTGTGTGTTGGTCCTTAGTATATCCTCGCTATCGCTGAATAATATAACATAATCAGCATGAACTAATACCATTGAGTTGTAGGCCTTCTTCATTCTCCAAAGATTTGATGGCATGTTCTAGTACAAAATGCAATAGTAGAAGAGATAGTGCATCTCCTTGCTTTACCCCATTGTGAATTTCAAAAGTATCCGAAAACGGTTTGCCTAACCACACCCTACTCTTTGTGTCATCTAGACACATTCGTAAAGTCTAACTAACTTTGTAGGAATTCCGAACTCCAGAAGGATACTATATAACTCCCTCTTAATTGAATCGTATGCCTTTTTGAAGTCTACATATAGTTGGTGTACAGTGCAATTATATTCCCATTTATTTTCTAAAATCTGTCTTATACTGAAAATCTGATCTGTTGTAGACCTGTTTCTTCTAAATCCACACTGATGATCTCCTAGAATGTCGTCAATATAGGCAGTACGTCTGCTTATTAATATAATTGTTAGAATTTTGTATGACATTGAAAGTAATGAGATGCCCCTGTAGTTGTTGCATTCAGTTTTATCTCCTTTCTTATAGATTGGTACGATAATTGATTCTTTCTATTCATTTCGAGCTTCTTTTTGCCAAATCATACTAAGCAATTGACGTATCCTATCCGTCAATTTTTCTCCCTCTGATTTTATCAGTTCTGCTGGGATCCCATCTGAACCTGATGCCTTATACATCTTCAATATTTTATCGTCATTTCAACCTCTAATACGCTTGATTCTGTGACTAGCATTTATGCTGTCTGTAAATTATCATCTTCAATTTCCTATTCTGTATGCACATTTAATAGCTGATTAAAGTAATTTTTCATCTATTTAATGTACTCCTGGAATCTGCAACTATATCCCAATTTTCATTCCTAATTAGGCCTATGTTTGTTCTAGCCTGAAACCCTTTCTTCTCTATCCAAATTCCCTGATAAAATTCTGATGTTCCTATGTTTTGCATTCATTTCAAGATAATGTATCTTCTCTCTGAAATATTTCCTCTTTTTACTCTTTAACAGCCTGGCAGTTTCCCGACCAAAACAAAAAAAAAACATAATGGCATTTTGAGGAAATTAACATATAACATAAAAAACTCATAATAGACAACAAACCTCTGGAACAAGTAACAAATTTTAATTATTTGGGTTGTAATTTTACTACAAACAAAAGAACTGAAAGAGACATAAATATGAAACAGTCGAAATTTTAAATGATATGCGGAACTATAGCCTACATAAAACATTAAAGAACAAAAGAAGAAGATATACTAGAGTGAAGTGTTATAAAACATTGGCATCCCGTATTACTTTAAGGGAGTGAAACTTGGGTAATGACCAAAAAAATTACAAATTAGAATACAAAGCGTAGAAATGAACTTCCTTAGAAGAACAAAATGCTGCACATGGTTGGATCGAATAAAGAATGAAAATATAAGAACAGAGTTAAATATATATCCACTGAATGATAAAATCAAAGAATATAGAGATAAATGGTTTAGAATGTAGAAAGAATGAATGTAACAAGATTACCAAAAGCAGTATTCAACTACAAGCCAAGAGCTTCAAGGAATATAGGAAGGTCAGTGAAAAGATGGAGAGCAACTCTGAGGCGGAACAGCCTGTGAAGTAGAGGAGAAGAAGAAGATTCCACTGTCCTGGTGATCTTGATAATACCATTCTCGTCTTACAGGCCTACAGCAAAATTATTGTATGTAACATTACATTGGGCGTTATGTTTTCTTACCTAAAACGTTTCGCCAAATATTTTGTTCAAAATTCAAAATCAAACGTTGACTTTGTATTTTCTTCCTCTCAAAAATGTAAATTAAACTGATAAAAATTGTGTTTGGGTTCCAATTTTTATTTTACTTCAGATAGCCATGATATAAAATTACGGCATTACATTCCTATCTTCCATTTTGTGTAAATCCAAGTGGACATCTATTAATATGCAATCACTCTCTTCGTTGAAGACATAAATTGCATTATTCTTTATGACATCTCCGTCCTCTCGCGTCACTCTGCGGTGTTAAATATTGACAGCGGGAAGACAGCATCCATATTCAATTAAACCAATCTGTGATGGAAATGGTTTTATAAATGAAACTCTGCCAGATGGTGTTCAATAATTACAATGAACCTGGAGGCCATAAAATGAGTGCACTACTCAAGAAGAAGCCCTACTATTTGAAAATATAGGATAACCTTCTATCGAAATTAATCACTATGGGTGAAAGGTAGAAAGATGAAAAATGGCAACTTTTTTATTGGACGATTTAAGAAATTAAAATTAAAATGCGCGTGTCAGTTTTTTATTAACCATATTTTGATAAAGCGATAATAAAATTATTACTCTTAAAGATACAAGCAAACACAGAATCTTTATATATATATATATATATATATATATATATATATATATATATATATATATATATATTTGTCTCTTTGTCTGTCTGTCCTTTATGACGGATTTGAATTTTTTCTCCTTCATTTAGAGATTTTTTCTGGGACAATTAACGTATATAACATATTACCGTACTGGAATTTTTAAAAAATTGCAACGGTGCACTAAAAAGTCCCTTTTTGGAGCTTAAATGGCTTACGCTGCCTAAACCATAACAAATACACCAATTCAATGTAGCTACACGGAATTGAAAATCTAAAAAAAATCTACAAAAATGTCTGCGACAGCATATGTCTATCTTTTACAGATAAATCACAATAACCATTTTTGCCTTTCAGCCCATTTATGCTAAAAAGATCGGGATAAGTAGATTCCCATGCAACGCCAGATAATCAGTACGGGGTATCTAAAACTAATTGCGATATCAATTTACATTTTTTCTTTTTTACTTATTCGACTAAAAATAAAAACACATTTAAATTATTTAGGCGAAGCAGCGCACGCCGGGTATTAGCTAGTTTGAAATAAACTCCCTCTTCCTTTGCAGTTGTATTTTTACATTCCCCACGCTTCCCGGGTCTCACAGAAACACATTGTTTTAAACTCTTGATCACATACGTAGGCCTACTTTATTTTAACCTCGATGAGAGATCAGCTCAATGTCGAACATGTAAGATAATATATACATTTCACAAATATTCATAATAATGGGGAATATGATGTTGATGGCAGACGGTGTTCACAGGTTATTTAGTCTTTAACACTTGTCATGCAGATAAGCAAAAATACCGGAAAAAAATACTTATCCAGATTGTTTTTTTCGATCGATGATCCACCCGTACCCGCTGAGTCTGAGGTAACGTCGTTACCCCTAGACAAGCGGTTACCAAATTTCTTGAATACGTGACCCGCTTTAAGAGAAACCAATTATTGGCCACTCCTCCATTCACTTCGCTGCTTAGTTTAGTTCGCGCACACGTTTCAACAATGTGACATTTTGTATAAAAATTATTAACATATCCAATCATATTTTTTCTTCAATGCCACCAGTTTGTCATTTCAAGATTTCTGTCATTGGAGTATTGTAACGCACTGCTGAGGTTGGGGCGCCTGGAAGACGGGGTAACACTGTCCCAATGTGATACGTGATGATGATGGCAATGATGCGCCAGGAGAGGTCTTAATCCTATAAACTTAATCTAATGAGGTGAATATTATAATGATGGCCGCATGATGTTCGGGGATGTATCCTGATATTTGTCTTACATGTGAGGAAAAACCCCGAAAAAACCTCACCCAGGAAACATGTCCCGAGCGGAGATCGAATCCGGGCCCGCTGCGTGACAAGGCAGCACGCTACCTAGAGACCACAACAGTTGTTACTATTATTGTTATATTTATTATCATTATATTTATTATTATTATTATTATTATTATTATTATTATTATTATTATTATTATATTTACTAGTATTGTTATTATTTTATCAATGCTTTCAGATTTTCTTGATGACATATGTGATATTCTCTCTTGGTATTGGACGAATTGTAACCCACTTCTTAACTTGGGGCACTTGGAAGGCGGAGTTACGTTATCCCAATGATATGATAGGTGATGAATGATAACGAAGCGCTAGGACAGACCTTAAACCTACACTTAACCAAAATCCAAACCATGAGAGACCATAGGAATAATTCCCTTTAAGAAAAAAATTCCTGTGGCCTGACCGAGAACTGAACCCGGGACCCCATGAACTGTAGTCAGAAGCTCTGATTATCATTATTATCATTATCATTATTATTATTATCACATCATTCAAATCATCATTATCATCACCATCAGCATTATCACCATCATCACCATCACCATTATTATTATTATTATTATTATTATTATTATTATTATTATTGTTGTTGTCATTATTGTTATTGTTATTGTTGTTGTTATTTTTATTGTTGTTATTGTTGTTGTCATTGTTGTTGTTATTGTCGTTGCCGTTGTCGTTATTGTCGTTGTCATTGTCGTCATTGTCGTTATCGTTATTATTATTATTATTATTATTATTATTATTATTATTATTATTATTATCATTATCATTATCATTATCATCAGCAGCATCATCATTATCAGCAGCAGCATCATCATCACCATCATCATCAGCAGCAGCATCAGCATCATCATCATCATCATTATCATCATTATTATTATTATTGTTATTATTATTATTATTATTAATAATATTATTATTAATATTATTATTATTATTATTATTATTATTATTATTGTTGTTGTTGTTGTTGTTGTTGTGGGGAAAGATGGTCAATCACCGATATCATATTACATTTAAACAATATCTTAAATTATTCTTAATAATAGTAATTAAATATAATAATGACCCTTCAGATGGATTAACCGTTCCCTTCGACCACAGAGTTGGACTATGAAATAATAATTACTGTTAGACTTATACGAATGTGTCTAAATGGCACAAAGAGTAGGGTGCGTGTACGCAAACAGTTTTCGGACACTTTTGAAATCCAGAATGGGTTGAAGCAAGGAGATGCACTATCTCCTCTACTATTTAATTTTGTACTAGAGCATGCCATTAAATCTTTAGAGAATGAGGAAGGCTTACAACTCAATGGTATTAATAAGTTGTTAGTTTATGCTGACGATGTAGTATTATTGGCCGATAGCGAGGAGATATTAAAGGACAACACGCACACACTATTGAGTAACACTAAGAAATTAGGATTGGAAGTAAATATCAATAAAACTAAATATATGGTCACACGTAGAAATACATTATATAATGTAAATGGACAGCTAATGACAAATGAGGGAAATTTTGAGGAAGTGGCTGAATTCAGAAACCTAGGAACAATAATCACAAATAGGAATGAGATGCACAAAGAAATTAAACATAGACTCAATTCTGGAAATGCGTGCTATTATGCATTGCAGAGACTCTTGATGCCCCAACTCCTTTCAAAAAACGTTAAACTGAAAATATATAAAACTATTATTCTACCAGTTATATTATATGGGTGCGAAACATGGACTCTCACTTTAAGGGAGGAAAGGAGATTACAAGTATTTGAGAACAAAGTACTTAGGAAAATATTTGGACCAAAGAGAGATGAACTGACAGGTGAATGGAGAAGACTACATAACAATGAACTGCATGGTCTTTATTGGAAGCCAGATATAATAAGAACAGTTAAGTCTCGTAGACTGCGATGGGCAGGACATGTTGCACGTATGGGGAATGAAAGACTTGCATGGAAGCTTCTTGTAGGAAAGCCAGAGGGAAAACGCCCAGTTTGTAGACCAAGAATGAGGTGGGAGAATAAGATTAACTATGATTTGAGGGAAGTAGATTATACAGGAATGATTGGAAAGCATTAGCTCAGGATAGGGATGTATGGTGAGCTTATGTCCGCGCGGCCATGAACCTTTGGGTTCGATAGTGCCAGTGAGTAAGTAAAACAAATTACTGAGTTTAACAACAAAGAAACAATGGAAGAAATTTAAAACAAATTAATCGCACAAAACACATTGATATTATGGAAGAATCCAAATTAGATAGATAGATAGATAGATAGATAGATAGATAGATAGATAGATAGATAGATAGATAGATAGATAGATAGATAGATAGATAGATAGATAGATAGATAGATAGATAGATAGATAGATAGATAGATAGATAGATAGATAGATAGATAGATAGATAGATAGATAGATAGATAGATAGATAGATAGATAGATAGATAGAGATAGATAGATAGATAGATAGATAGATAGATAGATAGATAGATAGATAGATAGATAGATAGATAGATAGATAGATAGATAGATAGATAGATAGATAGATAGATAGATAGATAGATAGATAGATAGCTAGATAGCTAGATAGATAGATAGATCGATATAAGCTAGATAGATAGATATATCTATAATATCGATGATATTATAGATATATTATATATACTATATAGATCGATTAGATGGAAATCTGTGCGGCCATCACTTAAGTGTTGGCGGTGAGCGATTCCATTTTTATCCTCCTTAATAGTTACATAGAACCCCGGGTTCCTGTAAAATATATTAGCCCCGGTGGAAGAATCCACCGGACTTTTCTTTCTACGGGTTTCGCACTCAGCACGTAGAAGTCATTAATGTAGTAAGTTTTCGATTCATCCATCGCCTCGGCAACTTATTTACATAGGATGAGGTGTATTTGTATTCTGTAGAGTTCAAGATTAGGATTAACTTCGGCCTATTTTAGGGATCTCACGATTAGCAAAAATATGGTAGTCTTAAGAACACCACAGTCTTCTTAGGAGTTAAGACCGAACCTTGTTGATATGTTATACTTCTTGCACTTGTTTCTAGTTACAGGTATTTTAAGTCACTGCGTCTTTCTTCAGCCAGCCGAAATCTATCTTTCATATTTTCTTAAGTCACATGGAAATGTATTTGTCTTTAGGACTACCATGTCCATGGGAACTGAAATGTTGATATACTGGTAACATTAAAAAAAATACTCCATGGCACAACAGACCTAGAAGACCCTTGGCCTATCCCCAGCTGATGACCTCATGTGTTATTCACCGAGGTGGACAATCATCCAGCCATTTTAGTTGTGACATGTGGTCAACATGTCAGGTACCCAGCTGGTTTCTCAACCTGGATATTGGTACCACAAAACATTCTCTTAATTCTTCAATATAATTGCAGCTATAATAGTAATGAATACATTTGAGTTTATTATAGAGGAACTTCGGGTAATTTGGACCCCTGTTTTTAATTTGTTTTCTTCTTTTAACTAAGAGATTTGAATTTTGTTTAATTACAGTGATTATCATTAGTGTTGTAACTATGAAATAGCATTGTTATTTTATTCAAATATGGAAACGTCTTCATAATTTATAAACTTTTTTACATTACAAGAAAGGTCCACTTTAACCTCCATATTCGGATAAAGTGGACCCAGAGTCCACCTTAGCTTTTAGTCTATTTTTAAGTTTATTTAATGTATAAATTTATACAGACAGACACAGATTTAACTGAAAATATTTATGATTGATCACAATTAAAAAGCGTTGATATTTATTTTATGTTTTGAAAAATTATTGTTGATTATGCATTCACACGTCATTCAACTGCAGAAAGCGACGGTCTTTGGGTTAATAAAATTACAAGGATATTAAATACAATTAATTGAGTGAGTGATTTTTACAGATAGCATCCTCATTGATAAAATATATGTATTGTGTAAAGAGGACCCAGGTCCTCGTGGAGGATCCACATTAACCGAATTCCTTCGTTACGTTTAATTATTTTATACAACCACCATGACACATAATATCCAACCAAACCCGGCAGTATATTAAAACAGTATCTACGTAATATAATATATTTCGGAGTTATTTTCAACATTTGTAAGATTCAACAGGAGAAATTAAGAATTAATTCTTAGCTTGAAAACTTTTAAAGTGGTAATTTTCATAAATATCACAAATAAACTCTTCTTCGCACAAAGAATAAAAGAAACTGGCCTTGAACCCATCAAAGTTGATGTGGGAAGAAGTTAAAATATTTTCTATTGGACGGCAGTACCAATTGAAAAAAAATATTAACAGAGTCCACTCAAACAAAAGGGTCCACATTACCCGAACTTCCCTATAATATAAAAATTAAAAAATGAGAACTTTGTAAATCTTGAACTTGCCAACACTGTTTACTCCTCACTTTGGACATAAGTTAGAATCACATGGAGTCAGATCTAGAGATATAATAAATTCTTCATCTCATTTAGTTGGGCAGTGGAGACATTGAGCACTGCCTACATAACTCTGTTGTAATAATTGTACATCACATAGTAATCTCCTTTTTTCTCACATGTAGTAGTGGTTCCTGTCACTCCTCTTGGAAGCATAGGGCCCGGAAATCATTTCCATAGCATTGGAAATCAAGAGTGGCATTTGTTAGGATTATTTAACGAATAAAATTAAGCTGTTTACTCAAAAATCATTATTTAAATATAGTTACCGGTATTTTAAAAGATGTATATATTTAAAATAAACGGCGATTTTTAGAAACAAATCAGAAATATGAGGTTATGTTTATTCACTGCCACTTGATCATATTATTTATTGCCAAATAGGATCGCAATATTCTAAGAATGCACACTAGTGGAGAAGTAATGAAACACCTCAAACAGTATATTATAACCAACATTATAGATTATTAATTTATTTTTAGTAAACAACTCAGTAAACAAATCAGTATTTGTTATTTGCTATATTCAATGTATTTGTTGGAGAGTCAGTCATTGCAAAATAATGCTCTAACCTGTTCAGAATATTAAAAGGAGGAGCTTTGAGTTTTCTTTATCACAAAAGCAGGAGCTGATAAAGAAAAATCGATAAAGAGTGAGGTGAAACACGACTGTCATTAGTTGTAAAATAAAATTCATTGAAACGTGATTGGCCATTGACTCCCATTTGGGGCATGAGTTAAATTGTCTGTATAATGCAATTGTGCCCTTCCAAGTCCCACGCCCATATAGCAATATGCTTTTCACATTACTATTAAATAACCTTAGTTTAGTTTTAGTTGAGATTTGTTTAGATCTCTACATGGGTGACAATTGTGAGAATACAGCTTTTTATTTGCTAATTCTAGCCTTAATGTCTTCCTCTGATCTGATTGTATATTATGCTTCCTAAATACTGGGATTCGGCTTCCTCCTCTATTTTTGTACCATTGAGCTGTAATCTTATTTCAGATGCATTATTTACTCTCATTATTTTGTTTTTTATTTATTCAGGCACAGTCCAGCTGTGCTTTTTCTATCACATACTAATCTTTGGTATGCATATATCAATATTCATACATCCAATAGTTTGATATGCTGTATAAGTAAATAGTTACTGAATCTAATTATGAGAAATCTTAACTATGGTACTCGGTGTAAAACATGGTAACTTGCATTAAGGGAAGACAATTTGGTAAAAGTGTTCAAAAAGAAGATTCTGAGATGTTTTGTCTCATTAGTGACGAGTAGTGGGAATGAAGAATGGAGGAAGCTACATAATGGAGAATTCTGTGATTGATATTACCAAATAATGTCATGTTTATTAAGTCTAGGAGATATGGGCAGAACATGTGGGTAGAATGTTTGAGAGTAGACATTATTTTAAACGTTTATTACAAAATGTTGAGGAAAAGATTATTAGGAAGACATAGGCTTAGTGGGAGGTTAATACAGTCCACAGCTCAGAAGAAAAAAAAAACCTTACGTAGCATATTACGTCATGAGGGATTGTACCGTCTGAATTTTCAGTCTCTCAGCGGGTTGCTAGTTCCGAATCTGATGCACAACTATCAGTAGAATGCGCCTGAAATAAACCACACTGATGCGTGACACATGACTGTTCCTTTATTTGAGGGCGTGTTTGGCTGGATTTCCCCTCTCGCATTTACTTATAGTCGGCTTAACTGCACTTCTACTAGCGCTTGATTTTTCAGTTATATTGTTATAAACTATAGCTCTTCTTCTGTATTTACTAACATTATAAACTTTTCAAACAATTTTTATAACTTTATTAGACCATTTTGAAGTATTTATTTAAATATGCAAATCACAATATTATGTCACTGTTACACAATATTGTGATGCTAACTACTATTTTCTCCACAGAGTATATTACTTAGTCTATGATTTTTCTATCGCTGTTTTGGGTTATCGCTGGCTGGATCAGCGTTAGGGATTGATAAGTAAGTGTACACCCATTTTTAATAAACGTTTGGTAATTTTAATATTATTAATATATTTTTTAACATAGATTTGGGGATTTATTGCAAATATTGGTGATTTAAATTTCATAGCGACGGATAGTAATCGAGGATGCTAATCGATATGTGGTTCGATTGTGGGTTATCGCTGGCTCTATAAACTCTAGCGCATGCGCACTATTGTTCTATAGGACTGAAAATATTTCACGCTAGTTTAAGTGCAGTTTTTCCGGTGGACTTTAGTAAAATGGATACTGAAAACGTGCACTCTACTCAGTTGGTTTAGGATAGATTTATTGGAGGGCCTTAATTAATGTAGCATTGAATCACGATATTCCTTAAGCCATAGAATTAGCTGGTAAGTTAATAATTTATTAAAAAGTATATATGAGCAGTGCCAAAGCAATAATATTTCAGGGGATATTTTAAAGAACACGCTGTATATTAATAATGTTATTTTTAATGTTACAGGATAAGGAGGAAGCACTGCAGGTGATACATGACGTAGCGACAGAGAACATGGGAGCTTTATGCGTCACAGAAGCATATCGTTCACTCAAGACACCTCTAGGTACATCACAATACGACGGAGCTCGCCAAAAAGCGGACATGGCTGGCATGTTGCTGCAGGATCTGGGAGTCACTCACCACAATGGTAGTAGGGCACATGTTAAATTATAAGTATTTATTTCAGGTATAGACTACCTTTCCTCTAGCATTACCGCATATTACATTAAGTAAGTTAGGTCACATCAGTTTAAATTAATTAAATAGGATATCAATGCTCAAGTTGATTACAATTCAAAAGCCTTTCTTCTTCTTCTTTCGTCTATTTTTACATCTTCTTTTAAATACAACCATCATAATTGAAGAAGTTTTAAAAAGTTAATGAAAATATTCATTGCTAACTAACTAACTCACTGGCACTATCGAACCCGTAGGTTTATGGCCGCGCGGACATAAGCTCTCCATATATCCCTATCCTGAGCCAATGTTTTCCAATCATCCCCTGTATAATCTACTTCCCTCAAATCATAGTTAATGTTAATCTCCCACCTCATCCTTGGTCTACCAACTGGGCATTTTCCCTCTGGTTTTCCTACAAGAATCTTCCATGCACGTCTTTCATTCCCCATTCGTGCCACATGTCCTGCCCATCGCAGTCTACAAGACTTAACTGTTCTCATTATATCTGACTTCCTATAAAGAAAATATTCATTGCACAGCATTTAATACAGCAACTGACAGGCATGGTTGCCAAGCTCTTCAAACAAGCAGCAGTAATACAATACGAGTATTAATACAAGACAAACTTCTAAATGGCACATCATCATCCAAAAACTGCTTACCACTGTATTGCGCAAGAAAGTATTAGCAGTCCGTGACGAGGTTCATTTTCTGGCCGAATTGACTAAAGTCAACAGCATGAATCATGGATGAAAATATAACATTTGAAATGAACAGGGATAAATCTAAAGCTATGGATGAGGAGAAGAAGAAAATTTACGAACAACTATACCCTATTTAGTGAAATTGTATCGCCTCACCACATATTTTCGTTCTTAGATTGGTTTTGGGACCGAAATCGGTCTAAGAAGAAGAAGAATATGAGGTGAGGTGATACCATTTTACTTAAATAAATAATAAATCATAGTATGAATGAATTCCTAAAAAGTCATTACTATACACTATTTTAAGATCCATTATAATTTACACGAAATCATAGCACGTTCGTTTATTTCTGCATATTAGTGTTTTTTTTTTGTTTTTTTTTTTTGGACTGATTATGAGATTACCAAATATATACAAGATCCCATACAATAATTCAATATTTCAATGCAATAGTCTGAAATCATTCACATATAAAAACAAACTTGTTCAAAGCGGAATCGCATGGGACCATTTTTTTCCACATTAGACAAAATTCCGCATTATAAAACAGTCCGTTTTGTCAGCGTTGATAATGTCCCTTAGGCCCGTATCCTAAAATGAAAGTACGCAGTTTCGGTTTCCACTCACTAACTATACTTTCATCCACATCCTTTGATTTTCCGCAAATTTCTTACCACGCTACATTGTGTCATCTTTTAAAACTGTACAGCCAACCTGAAGATGCCTTGAAATCGTTATTATCTAGGGATGTAGCAACAGTTAGAGCCTAACTTTGGAGCATCGGTCCCAAAATTTGGAGATTTTTTGATCGTGAACTTGTAAAACACTCCCACACTACTTCCTTGATTTCTTATTTATTTTATTTATTTATTTATTATTTATTTTGCATTCCTCTTCGTTTGATCATTTTCTTGCATCTATTCATTGATTATTTTTTCTTTCTGTTTTAAAATCTCATAAACTTGGGGTTTTTCACATTTAAATTTAGTCTTTACTTCGCGCACTGAGAGTTTGTTTTTCTTTATCATCAATCACTTTAACTGTTTCGTTTAATGACAATGATACATACGATTTAGCCATCTTTATTCCGGAAATTCAGAACGCTACCTGTGAAAGATACGTACACAATCGGTCTCAGATCTTAAACTAATTTAAGATTTTACAGTGCACTCGTTATTTGTAAGGCAGATGTCACACGCCAAATATTTGTTAAACGAAACTGTATTTCGCATAAGTGCAGTGAGGCCGAAAGAAAATTTCAGATACATGTAGAAAATCTATTTCACCCGGTGGCAGAAATCGTCCCTTAATGTTATTTCGCCTAACGGGAATTCAATGAAGTGGAAACTAATTAATTTCCCTCTCAATCTTTCCGCCTTATAAACATTTCTTTCCGTAAATTGTGTAGAAATATCCTTCCGTTTCCGCGTTGGACAGATTCCGTTTTATACAAAATAAATACACGTAATATTACTATTATTTCGCCGGGACCAATAAATATGTTCATATTGGACAGATTTCCGTATTATTCACGTCCCAGATTAAATAAGTTTTACTGTATTTGAATTGTTTTAACACAATATAGCAATGGACTTCTTCAGACATTTTACAATTCTATGTTTAATGCCATACTCCTCTAGTTCTTAATTCCACGTATATTCATGTCCTTTCTCTACAATCAATCTGGTAGTATTAAAACATTCCAAGATCTAATTCTCAGGTCCTTTAACCATTTGGCAGATTGTCTTCAAGAGATCAGATCTGCTACTTCTTCTTTAGATTTCCTAACAATAAACTTTTACAGGATGGGGTTCTTGTCCACATGCTAAATCCCAACCTGGAGGACCAGGCCTTTGTATTTATGTCCCCCAGAGACAGGTATTAAGTAGACTAATTGTGACCTAAAGGTCGGGTGGTGAGATCGCGATGTCCCCACGCCACAATATTATTCTATACTACTACTATGATGTCGTAGTCCAATGTTGATCCTAAGCCTCTCCTTTGTTAGGAGTTCTAGACCAAGTTAATTTAGTTATGCTTATTTGCCCATAGATGTCATGAATGGTATGCGATCAACACACCGACCCAATGTTTGCCTCAGTATAATTGTTTTCATGTTAATTCCTTCAGATTTCTCCTTAAATCACATAGCCTATAATTAAGTAATTTCTGTGATTGACTATTCAAAACAAATATATTATTCTGTGTCTTTAGGCACCTCCAATTATGAGGTGGGTCCCTTTAAATAAAAATTAATTACCATTTATAAAATAATTAAAAATATAAACTAATTATTATAACTATCAAATGATTATTAACATAGACCTGATTAAGTAGAGGTGGGTTCGGGTTTTAAGACCCTAACACAGCAACCTTATTTTTGGTTCCTTGTATTACTCATTTCTTCTTGATGGAATGAATGAGATAAAATCTATTCTACAGTGATTTGTTACGGTGTTTCCTGGTCGACACGCATCAAGCAATCACACACATGACACATATCGTCATTTATTTGAGCTGGACCCAAGGCCTCGAAGAGGGTTAGAATCTTCCCTTTTGTCCTAAGTTGACACACAGGCTGCTAGCAGCCACGAGGAAGTACATGAGTGAGACTCCATTTGATCACCAAAGCCACATATTTTGAAGCCCATGGTTTGCTAAACCAAATTATTTTTATCCAACATGAGAAGAGGTGAAAGGTGATGTGAAAATGAATGAACGAAGATGAAATGACATGATGAGGGAGGAAAAGAAGAGTCGGGAATGTTCGTGCGATGGAATTCAGAAAACGAGAAACCCTCGAGAAAAACCCGAAAATCCCTGTGTGGCACACCATCTCCGGAACCGGCAGGATTCAAACCTGAGATCGTCGTCGGGGCAACCACTCGCACTAGCCACGCGTCCAGCGATACGAATTAATGACGTAATCAATGTTAAAATAAGATTATAAATCTGGGGTTAACATTGTGTAGAAATGACAACAGATTATTTTTGTGATTTGTCATTGTCATTCAAGTTGTTTTAATGGATTTGTTTATCTTTATTTATTTATTTTGCTTGTAATTTAAAATATTAGGGTAATTCAATTTCAAGTGGTCTAATGCCCCACGCTCAACATGTTCAATTTCGCTTAAACTTGGTGTACGTATGGAACCTCTTTAGGAATGAATATCCGCAAAATTTCAAATAATTATATCAAGTGTTTGGGAAACTATGATCTTTCATATGGAGGCCTGTTTGATGAATCCATCAAGAAACAGAACAACATTCAGTTTTTAACTATTTTTTACTACAAGACAAATGCAAGTAGGACCTCTTATTTCTATGTCTTGCACAACTTTTAATCCTAAATCCAAAAAGCGTAGTCCGACGAAAGGAAGTCCACTATAGGAGTCACCAGTGCGGATCAAAGTGCCTAACAAAATCTGTTATATCATATTTTAGTCCTTCTTTAGGGCCAAATATCCCAAGAACAAAAAACAAACGGAGACTAATATTTGGTAAATTTGTTAATGTAGTTGAGACAGTGCACTGCCCAAATATCTTTATCCATAGCCACTTATGTAGGACTATACTAGATAATAAACATGGTGCCAAATATGAATTGTTAAAAGTGAGCTATGTTCAAGCTCAAATAACGTGAATTACGTAATCTCAAATGTTGTTTTCTTTAGTACCATTAGAAAGAGCACATCTTCATCCACAAGAATCAACTTATTTTATTTTTGAGTCGATTCAATTACGGAATGAAACGTAAGGTGCCAAATATGCAATTGTTAAAAGTGAGCTATGTTCAAGCTCAAATAACGCGAATTACGTCACTCAAATGTTTTATTTAGTATCATTAGAAAGAGCACATCTTCATCTACTAGAATCAACTTATTTCGTTTTTGAGTCGATTAAATTGTGGGATGAGAAGTAAGCTTGAACTGAATGAGAAATTGCTTGTTGTCCACCACACCGTCAAATAACGCGACTTACTCAAGTGGCGCTTTAATTTTTCACCGCTACCGCTCACAGTGGCAATGACGGAATATTACGTCAGGGAGTTTCTCGCAAGTCCAGACCAAAACTATGTAGTTTGTGGAGGGGTAGAGTGGCTTTATTTGTTTTCCAGACTGTTGTAAGATATTGTGAAACATCTTTTTTTTTCAGTTTTCAATAGTTTACTGTTATGGGTTGTCGGAGTCCGACTAGTTAAATTTCATATTATATAATGTTTGGAATTCATGATGCCGGCTAGGAAAAACAGCGTGTTCTAAGAAAATCTATTGATTTTGATTTAATTGAAAGCATTTCTGATTATGAAATTAATGACAGTGATGCAAGTTTTTTCATGGGGAATGAAAGGCGTGCATGGAACCTTATTGTAGGAAAACCAGGGGAAAACGCCCAGACCAAGAATGAGGTGGGAGAATAACATTACCCATGATTTGAAGAAAATAGATTATACAGGGAATGATTGGAAAACATTATTTCAGGATATGGATGTGTGAAGAGCTTATGAACCTACGGTTTCGATAGTGCCAGTGAGTTAGGTAGTTAGATGCAAGTTTTTTTCAGCGATGTTTCAATAGAAAGATCAATTGACGACGCAAGTAATAATATTAGTGAAGTTTGAGGACGTTGTAGAGCTGGAAGGGAGATCAGATAGCGATGTTAATAGCATAGGCCTAAATAGTGCAGACCTAAGTTCCAGTTGGAATAATAGCCGTTCAGAAGGGCCCATATTTCAATTTATCAGTACGCCCGGGGTTCAGGTACTTGTAAAAAAACCAAAAGACACTTCAGAAAAAGTTAACAGTATATTTCAAGTCAGCTTGAACATAGCTCACTTTTAACAATTGCATATTTGGCACCTTACTTTTCATCCCATAATTGAATCGACTCGAAAATGAAATAAGTTGATTCTAGTAGATGGAGATGTGCTCTTTCTAATTGTACTAAAGAAAAGAAAATTTGTGATGACGTAATTCACGTTATTTGATCTTGAACATAGCTCCCTTTTAATAATTGCATATCTGGCACCTTACGTTTCAACCCATAATTGAATCGACTCAAAAATGAAATTAGTTGATTCAAGTAGATGGAGATGTGCTCTTTCTAATGGTATTAAAGAAAACAACATGACGTAATTCACGTTATTTGAGCTTGAACATAGCTCACTTTTAATAATTGCATATTTGGCACCTTACTTTGCATCCTATAATTGAATCGAGTCAAAAATCAAATAAGTTGATCCTAGTAGACGAAGATGTGCTCTTTCTAATGGTACTAAAGAAAACAACATTTGAGATGACGTAATTCGCGTTATTTAAGCTTGAACATAGCTCACTTTTAACAATTCATATTTGGCACCATATTTATGATCTAGTATAATCCTACATAAGTGGCTATGAATAAAGATATTTGGGCAGTGCACTATCTCAACCACCATTAACAAATTTACCAAATATTAGTCTCCGTTTGTTTTTTGTTCTTGGGATATTTGGCCATAAATAAGGACTAAAATTTGATATAACAGATTTTGTTAGGCACTTTGATCCACGCTGGTACTCCTAAAGTGGACTTCCTTTCGCTTGACTATGTTTTTTTGGATTTAGGATAAAAAGTTTTGCAAGACATAGAAATAAGAAGTCCCTACTTGCATTTGCCTTGTAGTAACAAAGAATTAAAAATTGAATGTTGTTCGGTTTCTTGTTGGATTCATCAAACAGGCCTCCATATGTAAGGTCATAGTTTCCCAAAAACTTGATACTATGATTTGAAATTTTGCAGAGATTCATTTTTATGTTGGACCTGAAGCCACACCAAGTTTCAGGAAAATTGGTGATGGTCAGCGTGGATGACATTAAAAATTAGACCACTTGAGATGGAATGACCCTAACAAACTGACGTCCTAGTAATGACAACACTAATAAAATCCATATTATACTCCGTTGAGGTAAATAGTAATAAAGTAAAATGTTAAAATATATACCTGTTGGCAGGTGCCGTCGTCCCCAACTGTATTAAAACTTTTATTTAAAAATGAATACTGTAGGCTTTCGGAAGTCGACTTACAACATCAGCAGAAGAAGTGTGTGCTACTAACTGATGATGTTGTTGTGCGACGTTTTGGTCTTGGTGTTCTTAAGGCGTCGTCGGTAGCAACGGACTGTTGTAATGACAAAACTAACAGACTCTAATCTATATGGTACTTTGTGATTTGCAGGTTTGCTGGATGCTCTGGCTCGCAGTCTGCTGGTATCAGACCGGCACGTGCTTGCTGCTCGCGTGCTCGCTCTCAACGCTTCCTCCAGTAACCTGATAAACTCGGTATCATGGCAGCGCCAAGTTACAGTGGCTCCAACAATAGGATCTGGCGTGCTGGAACACTCGCCTCTCTTAGAGCTGGGTGGGCCCCATAAGGTGCAAGAAGTGGGCCTGCGCATTGGCTCACGTCCAGATTCCAAGTATCCATGGTACGAGAATGCTGACCAGCCCTGGTTTGTGGTCACCGAAGTTCATGCCAAGTCCAACCAATATCTCATACAGGGGCTGGTGGACATTCCCGTATTTCTCATGTGCCGTCCGCCGCTGGCTTCTCTCCTACAGTGTTTCCATACCACCACCCATCAAACACGGGTTAGTGTTTACTAAATACCTACACTTATGTATTCCATAATACTATAGAGTTTTGGAGAACATTGGCCATCTAACATATTTCCTTCGGAAATAATTTACATGTGATGCAAAAAAGTTTCTAAGTTCCAATCATACACAATGCGCATGGCCAACAAACTCCAAGCCGTTTACTCAATGAAATCACGGGATGCAGCCAACATATACATAATATTTAACGAACCTAAAAGCTACCCTAACGCAATTTAAGTACTCTAACCTTGTGAAAGACCAACCTAAAAGTTAACCTAATGCAGTTCAAGCAGTCTAACCTGTGAAAGAATGCAACGTCCAAAAAAAATAGTAAGTTTTTAAAATCTGTACAGTTAATTAGTATATACTCTATGTTGGCTGCATTGGAACACGTCTTTTTTGTTGCATAGAATATTCGTTAAAATCAATATGGCAGCCACGTATGTAGTTATGCAGTTATGCTACTATGTAGTTAAATATCATAGAAAAAAATATATAAGTAATCATTAGGGAAAATGTAAAAATCATTGTAAATGATGGGAAATAATTTTAAAAATGGAACCCTAAGAATAAAATTTGACAGGAGTTTATGAAGGAATTTAAAGTCGCGTCGCAGGTTGTAAAGTTTAACCTTTCCTTCCATTCATATTTACCGGACATTTTTTATCCTCCCTCTTTTAATAACCATTCTTCCCAAATTCTCTTTCAAGCAATGGCGTGCATTCAACCCCGCAACCCCAGCACTCCTAGGGTAATTAATATATTCATAATGTCTTATTGAAATAAAATAATAAATTTGTCGAATTTCGTTCAAATCCATTACGCGTGATCATTAAAATTCAAAAATTCAAATTTTCCTCGTTCCCTCCGCGCCTCCAATGTGCTGCGACCTAGTTAAGTTGATGAAGCGTTTCCCATTCGCTATCCCCGTAAGTCTAGCCGTCTCTTGAGAAGTTAATTCACGCATGCGCATATACATTTCGATGTATGGTAGTCAGATAACGATTATATATATATATATATATATATATATATATATAGGCCTATATATATATATGTTCAATAACACCAGGTTGCCTTTTATGACATTTCTGGCTTTCTCTCGTGGTATTGAAGGAATTGTAATCCATTTCTTAGGTTGGGGCACCTGGAAGGCGAAGTTACGTTACCCCAATGATATGATAGGTGATAGATGATAATGAAGCGCCAGGAGAGTCTTTAAATTAAACTAAACCTAAATTCCAGACCGTGGGCAACCATAGGAATAATTCCCTTTAAAGAAAAAATGCCTGTGGTCTGATCGGGAATTGAACCCAGGGCCTCAAGAACCGTAGTCAGAAACGCTGATCACTAGCCCATGAGGTTGATCAGGTAAAAGCTTTGTTATTTACTGGAAGGTCGGATAGCTAGACCAAAGTCTGTAAGAAATTAAAGTGAGCAACTGTGTAATTTATAATAATTATACATAAAACACCATTTTCGTGCAAACATTTCCACAAGAAAAATGATCTCTTACAACAATATATGCCAACTCCAGTTTTCCGGACCTAAACAATAGAGGATATGTATTATTCTAAATAGCCTATGTTTCTAGAATCTAGCGTAATAGTATATCATATAAAACATGAACATATTAAGAAATTTCATATTGTCATCAGGCCTATCGTGTAGGCCTACAACACAATAACTCTTCCAAAGCAAACCAACATATAAGTTCTTCCAATATGGACAGTAGTCCCCTCATGGGAAACTGCTGATTCCATTAAACTGCCCATATTAATGTAGGCTACCCAGTGTTCGTCCAATTAGCATTTCTGTGTTGGCCGAATAATAAACCGTTCCAACAAAATAACGAAATTAGGCCTAATTTCCTATTAACATTTTGAAACTAGGCCGGTCTAGTGGTTTACCCTGATCGTCAAGGTCGAGGGTCCAAACCTGGACGAAGTCGATGGATTTTTAATCCTGTGTATGCGTTTATTTGGAAAGAAAATAAAGCCATTGGCCCTGCATCATAAATGCATAGCACGTAAAATAACCCCAATGCTGATAAAATAAGTAGCCTATCTGAGCAAAATGTGTTGGCCCTTTCATTGCAATGCTAATGAGTGTCGTTAAATAAAATAATAACTTAGCATTTTGCAATATGAGTTGATGCAAAGTGTATAATCGTACACGTAGGGTAACTGCTACGACCACCGCACGCCACTGCTTCTAAGTTATCCAGCCAATTTGTCTGAGATCTTCCTCTTTTCCTCCTTACTCCAGGTTTTCCTAGTAGCAGTTTTTTATTCCTATTATTTGGAATTCTAGAAACATCTCGAAACCAATTCCAAGTTTTGATGTAAATCACCCAACTTTTTATTCAATCCAACTCTTTATGTTTTCCCATTTTTCACGGATCCAAAAATTATTCTAAAAAATTTGCTTCCCATATATTTATTTATAATTTATCTTTCTTATTACGGGTCCAAGTTTATTTCTATAAATAAAACTACTAGTCTAATTAATGTTTTATAAATAATGTGACGCATTGTTGGGCTGGCTTTTGAATTTCCCGGGCGACGGCATGAGTAGGATCTCGTGAGCTCCCGACTCACGATCGGTGGAGTCCGCTGAGAAATTCTACATACTTTTTCACCTTCATTCTATAAGAATCGGCCTCTCAGACTTTCTATTCGAGAGGGGTCTAAACTGCGATCCCAGATAATTCCGACCATTAACATATATAAAGTAAAGCGAGTAGTTCACGCCAGTCAGTCGGTCGCGACTATCTCGCGAGAGAGTTTGTTATGAGAGTCAATCGTGAACGGTGTAAGTGTGGATGAGTAACAGACATGTAAATGTTTTGAGTGAAGCCATCAGCAAGTGTGAAGAACTGAGTTATAAAATAAACTGTGAAGAAGAGACCCTCATAGCAGAAAAATATATGTGTGTATACAGTGAAGTATTGGAAAATAAATAAAGAAAATTTGAAAAATGTGAAACATTTGTGGACTTAAAAGAAATTTCGTCCGTTTCCATCGCCACCGCATCCTCTTCATCTTTGAGTCGGAGTGGGATGATATAAACAACGTCTCAATGTCTACCAGCCGTTGCTAACGATATCTGGCGAGAGAGAAGAGCACTTTAAAAACCTTTACTGCAAAAATGAACCAAGTATAATAATTACTTAAGGAATTACTAAAACAAAACGAAGAATAGTATCAAAACAAAATCAGAAATTAAAAATAAATAAACAGGTTGGTATATCAATCAAAAACAAAATTAAGACACAAGATAGGAATTGTTAACAGAAATTAATACAACGAACGAAGAAATTAAGCATAAATATGAAGAAACAAAACAAAAACTATTAAAACAAAATCAAGAAATTCGAAGACAAATCAAGACATTGAATTAAGAAACACAGGACATGAAGTTAAACATAATGGTGAGATAAAAGTAGAATTTATGTCGGTAACACCGATTCTGAAATATTAAGTCTCTAGAATTGACGACAAATAGGCCTACGTGTCGTTAAAGAAGGTGTGGGATATGTTATATTAAATCAACAAGAAAGAAATTATCACCACTTATTAAACAGTATCAGAGATGAGGTGAACGGAAATTAGACCAACAAGAGAAGAACTGTCATCAGCTTGTAACGACCGTAATTCGTCGCGCCATTGAGGAGCAACAGGATGATGATTCGTTGACAAGATCTGGAGTTTGACGGACTGCTAACACTCAGTGCCGAGCAGTTGGAATCACGACGCCCAAATTCGACGGTACGACGTCGTGGGATATTTCTAAAGCGCCAATTTGAGAGTATCTGCACTCATAATGGATGGACGTCGGTAGAAAGGACAACGCAGCTGATTGCCACTCTCAAAAACCAGCTGCTAAGATTCTATACAGCATTCCATCGGATGGCCGGGCAGAGGACATCTTAGAGGCTCTAAAAATCATTATTGTTATCAACATCTCAGCGCCGCTTATCTGGTCCAAATAAAAGCTCATTACAAGCGCACCGGAAAGTCCCTTCAAGAATACCCTTGACAATAGAGTGACTGGCGTATAAGACCGTAGTTATACTCCCAGTAACATTCATCGACGGAGAGGCGGCGTCTACATTTGTATGCCGTCTAAGAGACCGTGATGTAAAACAACATAAGCTGCTGGTGGAACATCAAACAGTCAACAGTGCCCTGAATAACGCATTGAGACAGGAAGCGGCCAAGGAAACTTCACGCTATCTTGACCAGTTGTTGTCATCTCATGTGCGACAGTTAACCGTAGAAGACGTCGAGGAGCGACGATCACCACCATTCAAGCGTCGCCGTTAAAGTAGACCAACCTGCTATAACTGTGGCGAAACTGGACACCTGATGCAGTACTGTAATCGTAGGCCCGCAACGGAAAGACAAAAATTGACCGGAATTTGGAGGGGGGGCACCGATGCCGACGTCATCATCATCAGTCCAGCATCGAAGACAAGGAAGACCGGCCTGCTGAAATTTCGGAATAGTTGGACATCTGTTGCGGAATTGCAACCCTAGATCCGCAAGAGAACAAGAAAACCAACAATGGAAGAGGCAAGTGTCGTCATTACCATCACCATCAGTCCTCTTAGTGCTGAACGCCGTAAAAGACAGAAATGACGATGGACTCATTGTTGGATATATGGACAACCCTGTCTAATGTGTATCGACACAGAAGCGACGCTGAACATCGTGCCACGTAAAGTAGCAGAAGGGTTGCCGAGATGACACGACTGCGGAAGTTCGAATCTCGCACCGCATCGGGGGACATCGTACCAGTCGAGAATGAGGTTCTCCTGGAATGGGTACTAGGGAAAGACAAGGTACGATGGTGGGCGTTTGTTACCAGAGTGTCAGATGACGTCATTTTTTGAGTCTGAACGCCCTAAGGATATGGTTGATAGATACTACTCTTCGGGGAAGACAAAGTACTACTCAATGACGCGGGCCGTCCGCAGAATCATCGTAAAGGAGAAGGAAGTGATCCCAGCTGCATCTGAGATATTGGCTACAGCACCAAGAGGAAGGGCGACCCCGACGAGACGTGCGGCTTGAGGTCAGAAGAAATTCCAGAGATAGACTGCATATAGCCAGACTCAGAGACAGGAGGATGAGCGCTACGACTGCGCTAAATCTGCTGGATTCCACAAGGATGACTTCGTGAGGCTGTACCACTCGACCCGGACGAGAAGATCACCGAAGTTGCAGCGATTCTAGAACGGGCCATACCGAATGGTGAAGAGGATCAATGATGCGGTCAACTGGATCCAACGTCACTCTAGATGGAAGATGATGGTGATTCCTTTGGATGGACTGGTGGGATATAGAGAAGCCAATCGGGATTGACGCAACATTGGGCTGGCTTTTGAATTTCAACAGAGGCGGCGAAAACCGGTTCTCGCTTTGTATAGGACATTCGTAAGCTGCCGACTCACGAGTCGATGTGGCCGCTGAGAAATTTCTACACTCGTCTATATCTGCCATCTAGAAAAATCAGCCTCTCGGACTTTCTATTTGAGATGGTATTCCATATAATTGTGATCCTCGCATATGAAAAGAGATGCAAGTAGTTCTGCCAGTTAGTCAATCATGAGAACTGGTCGCGAGAGTCAGTCGTATCCTAGTAATGGACCAACGTTAATGTGGAAGAGTGACAGACAAGTAAACTTTTTGAGAGAAACCAAGTATGAGGAACTGAGTTATAAAATAAATTGTGAAGAAGAGATTCTTGTAGCAGAAAATTATGTGTATACAGTGAATTATTGGAAAAGAAATAAAGAAAATTTTGTATAACATTTGTCAAGATTAAAGAAATTACATCTGTTTCTTTCACCACTGTCATCCACGATTATATCAAGTTTTGCTTTTAATGAAATATTTTTATTTTTCAATACATTCTGCAAACCTTAATAACACCTATTACCCGCTGTCAAACAAATATATAAATAAATAAATAAATATATATATATATATATATATATATATATATATATATATATATACCCGTAGCGTAGTGGTTAAGGCACTGAGCTACAAGCCGGAGGGTTGAGGGTTCAAGTCCCGTTGGGGTCAGGATTTTTAAACTGACCCAAACCCTCTGGCGGCACTATGGCCCTGGGGTCCACTCAGCCTCTAACGAAAATGAGTACCAGACGCTTGTTCTGGGGGTAAAGACGGCCGTCACGCAGGGCTGACAACCCGGCTGACATAAAGTGCCGATTGTCTAGAAAAAAGTGGGAGCCTTAACCTCCCACTACCCCAAGGGCCTCCGGACCTGTTGTGGGATCACTTTTATATATGTAGAGTGCTGCCTTGTCACGCAGCGGGCCCGGGTTCGATCCCCGGTCGGGGCAGTTTTTCTGGGTGAGGTTTTTATCGGGGTTTTTCCTCACCTGTAAGACAAATGTCAGGAAAACTTTAAGGCCCAAACGGTCCCCGAAATCATATGGCCATCTTCATCATCATCCTTCACCGGCGTGGAAAGCAACGGGAAGCTACCACATCTACAATTCCCTAGTAAAGCTGCAAGCATAGCATGAAAATGCTATGATTGCAGTGAAAGACCTGCCCTCGGGCAGAATTACTATGGATGGATATATATATATATATATATATATATATATATATGTCATTTCAACTAAATGTCTATATGGCTTCAATATCTCTATCAAACCTAGCACATTTATTATAATGTATCTTATATGTGAAGACTCCAGGTAAAAGGAAGTTAAGTCAGTAAATTAAATAAAGTGAGTTACCCACATGTACATTTAGTCTCAATGATGTAGTTTAAAGCAGTGAGAACACAGGGAGCTAGTCTCTATGAAATTAAATATTGAAAATGTTCAATCTCAGGGCTAAGAGGGACGGTGATGTACAACATTTAATCACCAAATTGAGCACCAGATATGTATAACATCTATAATGGCATAGCCCAATGTTGAGCCATAGCCTTCCCTTGTCAGGAGCTACTAGAACAAGTTAATTTAGTTACCTTATTTGCTTATAGATGTCATGAATGGCATACGGTCAACACACCGACTCAATGAGACATCTAGCAGGCAACTAAGGTATTAAGATAAATTAGAGTTTTTCATACCTCTCCTCATAACCAATCTTCTAAGTAGATCATGATTTCAAAGCCTTAACATCTTCGTCTTCAGTACCATTTTGACAACTGATGTTATGATGATTGGTACTGAAGATGAAGCCGTTAAGGCTTTGAAATCACAATCTACTTAGAAGATTGGTTAAACCTCATAGTGATTTATTCCTTCTAACTAAGGTATTACTAGGATGGTGAGGTCAGTAAATTTTGCTTAGAAGCATTTTTATTTAGGCTTAAGGATGCCTGGATTAATTCCAAATCCTACCAATATACAGAGTGATTCAGAAATATGTCTATACGTTTGATCGCATTTTGTCACGAAAATATTGTTATTAAAGGATATATGATGTTATCATTGGAAAGGGAATCCTTCAAATTACAACAATAGAACAAAACAAAAGAAATCACTGCTCACGTGCAGCTTAGCGGGTTGATTTTTGTGGGCTAGCGTCGAACGCCTCCACAATTCTGTTCGTTGTTTCTGCATCCGTGCTAATTCGAGGCCTTCCGGGAGGTTTGATTTTCTGCATCCTTCCCGTTTCCAGAAGTCGTTTTATTCTACTTCCCCACAGTCGACGGCTGCAATGCTACGTTAAACTCACGTCTTGCCCGTTTTGCGGCCTCACGATCATTAGCATATGTTATTGCCCATGAGACAATTGTAATTTGCTGTTGCATATTCAACGCCATTTTGACTAATGACGTAAGTTCTACACTGTTTTGTTTTATTCTATTGTTGTAATTTGAATAATTGCCTTTCCAACGGTAATTTCATATTTCCTGTGATGGTAATATTTTCATCAGACAACGCGATCAAACATATAGCCATATTTATGATTCACCCCGTATATAATTTTGAGAAAGCATAAGGTAGTGTAGATGATCCTTCATACAACACTTCACTACACAAACTCTTAAGCATACACTCATCCAACATTCCTCTCTGTACACGATATCAGTATACATCATCTACAGAATATGGTCTGCTGAAGTAATGCATAAATTGAATTATAAACCACATAAATTCCATCTATCTACCTAGTGTGGGAGCCATACACAAAAAGTGAAGTGGAAAGCATTGAAACACACACATGAAGACATAAATATTTCTAGCACAGATAAAAGTTGTCCAGCAAAAGCCATGAAAAGATTATTTATGTATTTTTTCTCTTGGAGTCTTTGTATTATAATCATCCACATAATGTATATATCATATAAGAAATGATTCCATATACAAAGCTATTTTGGTCTGTCATCTTATATACTGGTATAATCGGACCAACGGATCTGTGCCCCTACAGCGCTGACATCGTTCTTAGAAAAGTACAGGTCTATACTCACACCATTTCACTGCAATCCCCTCCCACTACATCAAACAGCAGCCATGGTAACTTATAGAGTAGGAATGTTGCCAAATTTCCCCCAGTGTCATAATTCTTGAATATTGAATAATGTAAGGTTGGAGTTGAGTTGACAACACTGGAGTGCAAGTGCAAATAATGTCCCGCAAGAAGGCTCAAAATTGTAAGTAGTGGGAGGAGAGAAAGGTATATATATATATATATATATATATATATATATATATATATATATATATATAGGAATGCAGGGAGCGAAATGATTTGCCGAGGCAGAAAAGGAAGTAAACTTTAGTTTTCATATCTTACAGGGTCACAGATCTGTTGAACAGACAATATTATATTATATTATATTATATTGAACTATTATAGGAAATATTACTATGAGATTTCATTTAAGATATAAAATAAAATTCTTCATACCTCACCTCATATCCAGTTTGAGGCGAAAAGTAAAGAATTGTATGGTATTACCTACTTTGCATTTTTTTGTACCTATGGGAGAAATATTTTCCATGGTCTATGTAGGTGACACTAAGAATGAAAAGTAAATAAGAATTTGTGGCAGTGTAACTATAAATTACAAAGTTGAATCACTGAAGCACGAACATGTTTGTCATGGTACCAAAAATTAATATTTCTCAGCTGATAAACATACAAGTTAATTTATTTTTAAATTATCCAACAAGTTAATTTACTTAGAATTATACACTATTTTTTCCATTTAAACTTTCAATTCACCTCATTCATTTTATAAGTAACATATAATTGGATGTTATCTTATATATAAAATACTATTTTTCCATAGGGTGAAGGGCTTTCTGAGCTTGGACATTGATATATCAGGGTTGGAAGTGAATCAATGTGACCCAGGATCTGAACCCACACTCAGCAATCAGATTGAGGCACTCAGCGGTACCCACAAGTGCCACAATGATACTACACAGGTGAGTTATTTCAAAAATGGTATTTATTCATTTCTAAACATTAGCTTCAAAACTAACTATTATATAAGTTATCATAATAGTATAATAAATTGTCAGCCTTGTGTAAATCATAGTCATAGGTAACCATATCAGGATAAAAAAAACAATTAACTAACTCACTAGTGTTATTTCCTACCTACATAACTTACTAAAATATTTGTTAGAATTTTGTACAAAGTTGAAAGTAATCAGATGCAACCATAGTTTATTGACTTAGGCTTTCACGGCCGGAGTTACTATGATGATCTTGATGGACCGCGCAGAGAGCACGTCGCGGATAAATGTATAAATAGGGCAGGTAGTCGACAAAATTGCCAGTCTCAAGACAACCCTTGAGGATGCCGGACGCAGTCTCTGGTGAAACGTCGTGGAACTACAGGCCTCAAGACCACGGCCAACAGCCCGGAAATCTTCTACAAGATCATCATAGTAACCATAGTTGTTGCAATCAGTTTAATTTCCTTTCTTATATTGAAATGATAATCAAATATTTCCCAAACCATACTAAGTAACTGATGTATACTGTCCATCAATTTTTCTCCCTCTGATTTTATTAGTTCTTCTTGGATCCCATTTGAACTTGAAGCTTTATACATATTTAATTTTTCTATCACCATTTCAATCTATATTCTGCTTGGATCTGTGACTAATATTTCTGCTGTCTGTAATCCTCTTCAATATCCTGTTCTGCATGTATATTTAATACCTGATTGAAGTAATTTTTCCATCTACTTAACATACCCTTGGAATCTGCAATCATATCCCCATTTTCATTCGTAATAAATTATATTTGTTCTGGCCTGAAACCCTTTCCTTTCCATCCTAAGTCCCACATAATTCTTTTTTTTTTTTATTTACTGCCCCAGGTTGCCATTTCGACATTTCTGGTTTCTCTCCTGGTACTGGCATAATTGTAACCCACTTCTGAAGTTTAGCGCCTGGAAGGCAGATTACGTTACCCCGATGATATGATGGGTGATAAATGATAATGATGCGCCAGGAGAGTTCTTAACCTAAATTCCAGACCATGGGCAACCACAGGAATAATTCCCTTTAAGGAAAAATCCCTATGGTTTGACTGGGAATCGAATCCGGGACCTAATGAACAGTAGTTAGAAATGCTGACCACTAGCCCATGAGGTTGGTCTCCCACATAATTCTCTTATGTTTATATTTTTCATTCATTTCAAGAAGCAATCTTCTCTCGTAAATATTCTCTCGTTTTACTCTTTAAAAACCTAATGATTACCCGTCTGATGTTATCTAGTAGTTCTAAATTTCCTTCATTTGGCTTGTGTAACCAACTAATTTTACCTAGCTTTTTTCTTTACAATATTAGCACATTCCCCATCAAAACATTTCTTATTTTTTCTTTTTTTTTAATAACCTATATTTTCTGATGCTGACAATTTAATAGTATCTCTTATAGTTTCTTATCCTCTATTTATATCAATTTCTTCTACAGTTGCCACATTTTATCTGAACATTTCAGTATTTCAAATTTATTAGCAAATCTCCCAAGACAATTTACGTATAATATCTTAAAAGTCTAACAAATATGCATTTTAATTTTTCATAAAACTCATCCTAAAAACCAATAGTGCAAATGAACACCGCAAAGTGAACACTATATCACTAAACTACAAAGCTATGTACCATGAATTGTTCAGAAATTCCTTATAATATGACAAATATTAACTAATGTTAATGACAACAAATTATGACAAAAATGTGATCTTAATCTAAATTAATACAAACGACTAATGAACAAAACAAATAAATTAATAACAAATGCTATGCTATAACCTGCACATAGACTAAATGACCCTGGTATTCCATCCTCAGATATGTGGAAAAATCTTAAAACAATGGGCCTTAGGAAAGGATTACAACAGACAAATGACAGCAAAACTAGTGTCTTTAGTGTCTCTATTGAGCATCTGAACGAATATTTTACAAACAGTAAGACAGAAAGAATATTAGAATAGACTACTCTGACAATAGAATGACTAAATTTGCTCCCACATGTGATAAATTTTTCTTCTTCTTCTTCTTCTTCTTCCTCCCAAGTATTAGGCCAAGGCCTGTTACGATCCTATAGAAAATTTTTCCTTATGGGAAATTCTCGTATAAGACTTGAAAGCATAATAATAGTCCCTTCGATTGGTTGCTGGTCAAAGGAAGGCAAGACCAGTGATGGGGCTGCCATCTTATAGCCTCTGGTCAGGCCTTTCTGGAGAAGAAAAGAAAATAAAGGAAAGAAGGAATGGAAGAAAGGAAAGACTCCCTAGCCCTCGGATGCCCTAATAGCGTTGGGGTCGAAAAAACAAGAGTTAACCAAGAGAGGTTAGATAGTAAAGTTAAAAGAGTGCAAAACACAAGTAAGTGGAAGAAATGTTTTGCACAGCTTGGGCACCTTGTGGTCGCCAACCACATATCCCCTAGATGAGGTTTCTTACATAAATACTGATGACATAAAGAAAGCATTGCAGGAAATTAAATCTAAAGGCATAGTTGTAGACTATATCAGCATAACTTTTGTTAACAAAATCTTGGACATTATCTTGCCAACTTTGACCCATATATTTAATGTTTCTGTTATGATTGCAACATACCCTGCCATATGGAAGGAAGCACATGTATGTTCTAGCCCCAACGTAAATACACCCTCTTCCCCTCAACACTATAGACCTATCAGCATCTTACCTACCTCATCAAAACTCCTGTAATGGATTATAAATATAATTTATCCTTCAATGAGAAGTATTAAATTAATAATAAAAACACCAAAATAACTGAATATCTAAATGATTACAAACTTCTTGACATTTTGGACTGGTTACAGCACACCATCCGCATTACTAAACATTACTGAGGACATGTGTGAGGCTATGGATTAGAGTAAATTTACAACCTTACTCTAGTCCACTTTCCCAGAGCTTTTGACACAGTGAATGTGAATGTTTTACTGTCAAAATTTAAGTTACTGAATTTTTCTGAATATTCAATTCAGTGGTTCCACTCCTATCTTACTGGCCGCCAACAGTGTGGTGTTGTAGGTGATCGTTTCTCTTCATGAAGCTCAGTAGAGTGCGGAGTACCACAAGAATCAGTATTAGGTCCAGTTTTATTTTCTATATACATTAATGACATAACTAACTGTATTAAACATTGCAAATACCATACCTATGCTGATGACTTACAACACTATACAGGATGATTCAAAAGGTTGTGCACAAATGTCAGGAGCTTGTAGAGGGGTCGAAACACAACAACTTTTGGTCAGTAACTTATGGTCTGAAAAGTAATCCTGGGTCAGTACAAGCCTGGGAAAGTCAGGAACTTCAATGCGGGTCTAAGCTTACTTTTCAGAGAGGCACTGGGTTCGATACACTTCTTTATGAATTTATGAAGACGTTTAGTGCAGTGCAGTACTTGTGTACTCTTCTGTTCACATCTGATAATCATTTTTGCGCTCTGTAGGTTTTTTTCATTTCAGTATGGTATCTGCAGTGTATTATAGAAGTCCACTACAGTATTACTTTGAAGATTTGTGAATTTTTTTGTGAAATGGAATACACGTCAGAACTTTGAGACATGCATTTCATGTATGGTAAAGCAAATAGTAATGCACACGAAGCTCAACATCTGTATAGAGCACAATATCCGAACAGACGTCAACCATATCCTCGAACGTTTCAAAACGTTCACCACTGACTCGGGGAGACAGGTTCCTTGCGATCATGGCATCATGTAGGCTGACCACATACAATTCGAACAGTTGCTATGAAAAAGGAAGTTCTTGCTCACATGGAAGAACATGCCTGTATTCAATGTGGTGACAGGCATTTTGAACACCTAGTGTTGTAAAACCATATTGGTGAAAAAATTTACATTTGCTTAAGTGTGTGCATAAAATAATTTCTTGTCCATCCAGACATTCCATGGCTTGTACTGACCCAGGATTACTTTCCAGACCATAAGTTACTAATCAGATTGTTGTATTTCGACCCCTCTATAAGCTCCTGAAATTTGTGCGCAACCTTTTGAATCATCCTGTATACATACTAGACCATAACTGATTAAAGCTGCAATTAAGCAACTTAATGAAGACCTTGACTCACTAGCAACATGAACAAAACAAACAAATATTATTGTAGTTCTGAGAAGTCGCAAAGCTATCGTTATCGGCCATCAAAGTCTATTAAACAAAATTGATTATTCATTGATAGTTTCTGTAAATATAAATCAAACTGAAATGCCATTTAAACCTTACATGAAAAAACTCGATGTATATTTCAATCAAAATCTTAATTAGCAAGCTTTATTTAAGAGAAACTGGTAAAAAAATATTTAATCTTTCATTCCCTAAAACATTGAAAAATTTCCTTCCTCCTTTATTATTGTAATTTACTGTTAACCGACATGAGTACCACATTCAGACAAAGACTGCAATGAGTTCATAATGTTTGTGCACATTAGATATATATATATATATGCAACCTCCATAAATCAGATCACATAACTCTTGCCTCTGATTGCAAGACAGGCAAAAATACATTGCCTCTGCTTCTTATACAACAGTTTCTCCACCTCATCATCCCTTTATATTTCTACTCACTTCCATTCAGCATCTTCCCACCATAACTTAAACACACATTTGAGAGAAAATTTAACTCTAGCTGTTCCTCTACATCAAACATCTCACTATTCTTCATCCATTCTTGTTTCAGCCAACCAGACTCTAAAATTCCCTGTCCTTATATATCAAGGACTGCCCAACTCAAAAACAGTTCAAAAAAAGCTCAGTAAATGTTTCCTTAGACAGTATAATATATAATCTTGTTTCAGGTATACTTTTATTATTCTTTTATATTTTACATGTCCACTGCTGTGGTCTCGAGGTAGCATGCTGCCTTGTCATACAGCAGGCCAATGTTTGATTCCTGCTCGGGACAGGCTCCTGGGTCAGGTTTTTTCAGGGTTTCTCCTCACCTGTAAGACAAATGTCAGGAAGCTTACAGCCCAACGGTCCCCGAAAATCATCCGGCCATCATCATCCTGATCTTTATCATCATCCCTCACCAATGTGGAAAGCAATGGGAAGCTACCACACCTATAATTCCTTAGTAAAGCTGCAAAGCATAGCACGAAAATGCTATGATTGCAATGAAGAACCTGCCCTCGAGCAGAATTACTATGGATGGATATTTTACACTTTCTTTACCAAGCCAATTACTTAATCAAAGTATAGGTTATAATTGTTATTATTATCACCACTGCCACTGCTGCCACCACCACCCTGCCACCGCTACCACCACCACCATCTTCACCATCATCACCATCATCATCATCATCATTATTATTACTATCGTTATTGTTATTGTTCTTTCCTTGTCAACTGTATATTGTAATAGCCTATGCCTATTATGTTGGTCTATTTTTAGTCATGTTGTAAATAATTCATAATTGTTATTATATGTATAATTTAATCCTGGTGAAGTGGAAAAGAAGACCTTATGGTCTTAATGCCATCAGGTAAAATAAATAAAATAAATAAATAATAATAACAACAGCCTTTTTTATTTGTATATAAACTTGTTTAAGGTACAGAATCTGTGGAGCTAATAATAACTGTAGGCAGATAACTCCACATTTCATTCAGTAATTCAATTCCAAGACAAGATCTGTGTATTTTATGAGTTCCTCTACAAATTTTTGTATAAATTGTATTCATTATTATTATTATATTATCGTATTATTTTATTATCATTACTGTTATTGTACTAGTATTTAATATTGTCATTATTAATATTTTTATGTTACTATGATCCTTCAAATACAATATTTAATCTCAAGAGAAAAATAATAGAGAAAAGTTTTGGAGTGAAAGAACATGCCAATGCTATTTTTCAGTGTGATTACCACCCTAGTCAAGGTTGGGTTCGAGGCGGGTACCAATGTGTATGTCGAAAAGGCTTTTATTCTCTCACACAGAAGGGCATCTTCAATGGAACACTTATTGAAGGTAAGTTATTTTAATTACATAGCATGTTCCATTCATTTTAGTTTGACTTAGTTCCTTTCTCCAGCAACCTGAATCTACAGAAGGAAAAATACAATGTAAAATATATATTCATGAAAGAGAAGTTCTTCCTATGAATATACAAAAGATAATCCACTAAACGACTTGAGAAGAGGTTTATACCATAACTGTTATTCTTTAATATTTTTAACATTATATAATTAAGATTTGTATCAATTGATTATTTAATTATTTATCAAAACATTTTTTTTATATCAAGATTCTTGTATTATTTTGCTGGCCCAAGTGGTTTTATGCAAAGGCACATGGATTTCACTGTGCTTTATACATTTAGCTTAACCACAGCATTTCTCTTATTTTCTCTATTCTACATTTTATCATTTCAATTAGTATCTTCTTAAAATTCTATACTAATTACTTTTATTGTTTTATTTTAAAAATATGTTATATATGTTCTTCTTCTTCTTCCTTCCAAGTATATATGTTCAATTTAATAATAAAGTGATACCATATTTTGATCACATTTCTTGGATATTTTAATAATTAAGATTTTTACAACAGTATCTGTATGGTTTAGTGGTGAAGTAATAATATTATAATGATATTGTGAAAAGAAAAATTAATGTCTGAACCCAGAATCGAACCGTGGACCTCTCCTTCTCCGTAGGAGTGTGCAGCCCACTACACCATTCTAGAGTTGGTACAAACAATAACAATTCTTTCCACATATACAAATCTATAATTCTCGTTTTGTTTGCTGCCAGGTAGGTGTCACTACCATCGCCAATGGCTGGCTTCGTTTAGAAGTATCTGTATTTGAGAATTTGACACCACCACTTTCATAAGCAGTAAACGATGTTATTTTAATTTTTCTTTTCACAATATCATTATAATATTATAATATGATCCATTATTGGAACTGTGTTAAAATAACAGTATTGGAAAATGTTAAATGGTGAAGTAATGTTTGTGATATGATGTTGCAGCTGCATGGTTGGAAAATGAAATGAATGTGAGTTCCGTGTACCATGAAATGTTCAGATGTCTCAAGTGTGCTCCTGGCTGTGAAACTTGTCATAACAATGCACCTTGTCTTGCCACCTACAACTGGCCTTTCAGGTAATAATATATTATCAGATCTAATTAATATTTTTTTCAGTACCAGTAAGCAATGTTATTTTTCTCTAACATGCATAAATATACATAGAATCCTAATATTTAAAGGAACTGACACTATGAGGTTTATTTTAATTAATAGGGAGTTAGAATTTTAACAACTCACCTCATAGTATTTGTAGATTTCTTGAAATCTACAAATATGAGATGAGACATTAAAAAATTTCAAAGCTCTATTAATTAATGCCTAGACATGTTCAGACATTTTAATCAGAGCAAGTTGAGATGTATGAAATGAATAATAAAAACATCTTAACAAGACATATTATCATAATCATATTTTACACCATCTTCACCTGTGTGACACCCATATTTGTATGGTTCAGTAACTCTGATAAAGATTAAAATGTTCAGTCAAAATCTTCAAAGAATCACATTGAAATCATCAATGTTTTCAAAATACATGGCATTCTGACAACTTCATAACATCGAAAATTGACAGTAAACATCTATTATCAAAACCAATTAAGATATTAATAATTTACAAATAACATTATGGACATCATCAAGGAAAATTACAGTTGACTACAGTAAACTTCATGTTAATGGCACCATGTTGAAAGCATTATCAAGATTGATTGATCTCTCGTATATGCAGTGCACACAACATAAAATGTTCTAAAAAAAATAGGTTCAACAAAGGGGGTAGAAAGCCACAAAACAAGTAAATTGTCCCTATAAACTTTTTTCCTGAATTTAATATCTTCTGAATTATTGTCTGTTGTTTACCATCAGTATTAATTTTCTCTACTGTTTTCAATCTATTCTCCACAATGTGTGTTTGATATGACCGCTGTCGATTGCAATGCAACTTTCCTTCCCAGAAACACACATTCTTTAGATTATTTTATTCTTGCTGGATTGTATGACAGCATTGAACACCAAAATCTGTCTAGAAGTAGATTTAAAATAGACGGTAGGATTGTGTATATGAGGATCTAATGAATGTTTTAATTTTTTTATTGCTTATAAATTTCTCAGCAGTCTTTTTTGTTAAATCAAGTGCTATTAAGAAGAAAAATTGTAATTAAGGAAGTTGATAATAAAGAGGTCAATTATGCAAATCATTAATTAATTTAAAACAATGTGACAACAATAAGCAAAATTAATAAAATTAACAGGTAAATAGAGTATAAATGAAAAACCAAATAAATTTACCTGTTTATAGAGGATTTGCAAACAAGCAATTTGATATAAGGAACCTAGAGTCTCATATAATATATAAAAATGAATGTTTGTTTATTTGTATGTTTGTTTGTTCGTACTTTATGTGCGGCCATACCGTTGATCCGATTGTGATGGGAGATTCCCAGGATGGACAGAGGCTATAAGAGAGTTGTGATACCCAACTCCTACACCCTTAAAAATTGCCCTTTGTAGTGGAAAACGTGAAAAAAAAAGTAGCTCTTTTAGAATCTGTAAGATTACTGGCAAATAAAATTAGTAATTCTTTAAAAGCTAAATTTGGCAAACATAAGATTTAAATTAAAATTCTTGATACCTCATCTCATATCCAGTCTTCTAATTAAACTGGTTAAAAAACCTGGACGACATAACATCGGTCATGAAATTACTGAAGATGAAACCACCTAGGTTTTGGTATCAGTTTAATTAGAAGTCTGGATATGAAATGAGGTATAAACAATTTTAATTTAAATCTTAAATTAAACCTCGTAGTGACTTTTCCTATAACAGTTCAATTGGCATACATAGTTAATTAGATCTTAATAGCTGGGTTCCATCTAATTCTTAAATTAGACCTGAAGTCATCTCACTCCATCCTATACCCCTACTTAATTTTAATATTTGATTTTGAATACCGGTACCAATTTTAAGAATCAGTAGCTTAAATATTTGTCTGAGACTCCCTATTCAAATTGTTAATCTGCACTTCTCTATAACCAGATAAATTTATTCAGTTTAATTAATTTACCTCTTTGTATGTTCAAAATAGTATAATTAAAGATGTTTGTTTTGTGGTCAATGTGATTTTAATTGCTTCCTGAGATTCCAGTGTTTTGCTCCAGATACATATATCATAATTCCTCAAATAAATGTGTAGTCACATTGAAATTTTGTTTCTGTATTTAAACTCGCAAACCGTTGGGTAGTTTACTGCAGAATATGAAGTAGTAGTAGTAGTGTAACAAATATGCATTTTCATTCTTTATAAAACTCATCCTAAAAACCAATAGTGCAAATTAACATCAGCAAATGAACACGGTAAACTGAACAATATATCACTAAACTACAAAGCTATGTCCCATGAATTGTTCAGAAATTCCTTATAATATTGTCACCGGATGGTACAGGGTTTTCCTTTTACTTATTTCGACTTAAATAAGTACACAGTTGTTATGTAAAATTTTTCTTTTCACTTTATTTTCTTCTCACAATTATCACTAAGGGCCGCATGCAAATACATTAGTCTCTACTCAAAATACTTCCAATTACCAGTGAGCTGACTTTCCGTGAGCAAGTGCAAAGATCGAATTAGCAACCCACTAACTGGTCATGCATGAAAGTCATCATTTTCGTAATATTAGCAAGAAATTACCCAGAATTCTCAGCGATAAAACCACTTCCGTTATTTTCGTCTACTAGAGGAATGCATTTACGCTTGCGTCCCGCAAATATAACCGTATACGACGACGTCTGCATCATGCGATATTACGCCGATTCTCCTGTTCTTCCAGTTGAATTCTTTGATAGACTCTATTAAATTCCTCTTCTCCGCATAAACCGAAAACATGATCAAAGTCTTCAAGGTCCGACATCTTGGATAAAGCAGCAAGGTTTCAAAGTACATCGGTTCCCGTCGGGTTGCTCACAATTTGTTTCTCTGCTAAGTCACCTCGCCAGGTAGCTACAAGCCGGAGGATCGAGGGTTCAAGTCCCATTGGGGTCAGGATTTTTAAACTGACCCAAACCCTCTGGCGGAACTATGGCCCTGGGGTCGACTCAGCCTCTAACGTAAATGAGTATCAGATGCTTGTTCTGGGGGTAAAGGCGGCCGTCACGCAGGGCTGACAACCCGGCTGACATAAAGTGCCGATTATCCAGAAAAAGTGGGAGCCTTAACATCCTACTACCCCAAGGGCCTCCTGAGGCCTGTTGTGGGATCACTTTACTTTTACTTTATTATTGCATGAACAGATTTTTGAGTACACAAGAACGACTTTGGATGCAACTTTCTCAGCAGAGTACAGGCAGAGAACGACTTTTACGGTCTAATGCGTTCATAGATTCGAGCCTAAATCTTCAATCACAATATTTATTCTTACAACTACTCCTCTTTGATGGTTTATTTGACAATCACTTCTAACACAGTTGCAGACACAGTCTGACAAAAGCTCACCAACGAACTCTGTTGTTTGCCAATGCCTTAATTCCATTCCAACTCATCCTTGTCTGTTCAGCTTCATCTCCGATGGTATTACTTCATGTTGTCCTAGGTCTTCCTCTTCACCTTCTCAATCCTTGGGCATTCCAATCAAATGCCATTTTTGTGATGTTATCCTTCTCTTTCCTTAACACATGACCAACCCATTTCCATTTTCAAAATTTAATTTCTTTACATATTTCATTTTAATTTGTTCTTCTCCAAAGTTCTTTATTTGTTATAATCTCTGGCCACCATATACCCAAGATATTTCTCAGGCAATGATTTACAAAGATTTGCAATTTCTTTCCAATTTGTTTTGTAGCCTTCCAAGTTTCACAGCCATGTAATAAAATCAATTTTACATTTGAGTTAAATAATCTTAGTTTAAGTCTTAAGGAGTAGAATATGAAGCTAGGAAAAATAAAATATAATTGGATGGGTGTACTGAGGAGTTGAAGGTTCTGATAGGGTTGTAATATCACTTAAAAATAAACTCAATCAGTTACTTACAACTTAGCTCATATTTTGCTCTCTTGCCTGGACATATTTCAAAACACATTTTGTTCATCATCAGTCAAAAACAGACATGACCACTGCAAGCCTTGTATACCATTATACCATCTTCCTCTGGTGTTGGACTGACAAACCTCACAATCAACCCCAGGAGCTTCAACATTTATTATTCCGTCTTTTTTTTTTATGTAGACCTTTTCTCATACTGTGAGTTCCATTGATCTTTCTAGTTGTTTTAACAATTTTGATCTCTCCTCATTTCTATGATTTTTAATGGAAGAGAATGTCTTTCAAAACAAGTTAGAGAGCAAAATATAGGGTAACTGATTAAATTTATTTGATAATAAACCACATAGTGTTAGTTTTTATCACTCTGATTGGTGGTGAATGTGTTAAATTAGTGAGTTGATTCTGTTGCAGGATCTCACTATTAGCAGTGTCAGTATCGTGTGTGGTGTTCACTTTGGGTCTTGTGGGTTACGTATATCAACATAGAAAAATCAAAGTATTCAAAGTGGCGAGTCCCATCTTTCTGGGTATCACACTTCTTGGTTGTGCCATCATGTATCTTGAAGTAAGTACAAGTTGTCATCATGTGGTTATAACAGACAATCTTTATGTAAAAGATATTAATCACAAGATGAAATGTTCTATTTAAGATGGCTGCAATCTTCCCAGTGCTAGATCTGTATTCCTGTATAGCAACAAAATGGAGTCGTCATCTTGGTTTCTGTATAACATATACAGCACTTCTCATGAAAACATGGCGGTGAGTAAATTTTACTCTTTATTACAGAATTTAAAAAATAATTTACGAATTCTGTAGTGTAAGGGTAATATCATTGTCTCTTTCATACAGTAGGTTTGGGCTCAATTCCTGAGTTGTTTTGAATTTCTTGGCTGAGGTTTTCAAAATTTTCCTCAATTGTAAAACAATGCCAGAAAATTCAGAATGCTGGGGCAGTGGACTTGGGCTTGCAGCACATGTAGAGCTCAGCTCTGAGACCTGATCTATTGGGCATTTACACAAATTGTTATCAATTTTTGTTTCACCATTTTCTGTTGTCTGTCATAACAAAATCCCAGATAAGAACACACAGATGACAACATACCACTGGATGTTTGAGGTAAATGGAGAGAATCCAACAACCTGGATGTGTGATTTTTACTACTACTATTATTACTTACTTACTTACTCTTACTCACTGGCACTATCGAACCCGTAGGTTCATGGCAACGTGAACATAAGCTCTCCATACATCCCTATCCTGAGCTAATGCTTTCCAGTCATTCCCTGTATAATCTACTTCCCTCTAATCATAGTTAATGTTATTTTCCCACCTCATTCTTGGTCTACCAACTGGGCGTTTTCCCTCTGGCTTTCCTACAAGAAGCTTCCATGCACGTCTTTCATTCCCCATATGCGCAACATGTCCTACCCATCGCAGTCTACAAGACTTAACTGTTTTTATTATATCTGGCTTCCTATAAAGACCATGTAGTTCATTGTTAAGTAGTCTTCTCCATTCACCTGTCTGTTCATCTCTCTTTGGTCCAAAAATTTTCTTAAGAACTTTATTCTCAAAAACTCGTAATCTCATTTCCTCCCTTAAAGTAAGAGTCCATGTTTCGCACCCATATAATATAACTGGTAGAATAATAGTTTTATATATTTTCAGTTTAACGTTTTTTGAAAGGAGTTGGCACATCAAAAGTCTCTGCAATGCATAATAGCACACATTTCCAGAATTGAGCCTATGTTTAATTTCTTTGTGCATCTCATTCCTATTTGTGATTATTGTTCCTAGGTATTTGAATTCAGCCACTTCCTCAAAATTTCCCTCATTTGTCATTAGATGTCCATTTCCATTATATAATGCATTTCTACGTGTGACCATATATTTAGTTTTATTGATATTTACTGCCAGTCCTAATTCCTTAGTGTTACTCAATAGTGTGTGCATGTTGTCCTTTAGTATCTCCTCGCTATCGGCCAATAGTACTACATCATCAGCATAAACTAACAGCTTATTAATACCATTATTTAAAATGTGGCAATTTAACAATTTAACTCTTTTAAAATTGATTATGGGTTAAAGGTCATTAATACATTTAAATATGGACATTATCATCTTCATCAAGCAGTCAAGGATTTGGATCTAATGAACTGATCCAGTTCACCAATTATTTCTTTTCAATCTTGAAAGAATTTGTATTTTCTGTGAGGGACTTGACTGATAGTCAACTGATGGAATCTATAATTGCATTCTTTACTGTTGGGATATGTTCAAGTAGCTGATTGGGTCTAGTTTTAAGGCATTTGTCTTTCACTCTCAATCTCTCCCATCCACTACAGTTTAAACTGCATCCCAGAGGTCACAATATGGACATGGGAGATCTAATGACAGTAATGCAGTGGCTTTACTCATTATTTTTCAGTTACACATATAATCTGTTTAAACCCTGAGGCTCTATGAATATTATAGTAAACTTTAAACACCAGATACTGTAATATTATGAGAGTGATTCAGAAAATAAGTCATAACTTTAAATTTACATATTAATGCATACACCAGAAACAATGAAGTGATAAAATACACACTCTGAAACAACAGGAAAACAGTAGTCGCCACTTTTTTGTCTTATAACAGGCTATGACTGTTTGGGACATCATCTATATAGAATAGGAATCTGACTTCTATACTGCATACTCAGGAGAATAAATGGACCTCAAACACTTATATGGCCATCAACTCATTCAATGATATAGATCTCTATTGAGAAGCATGGGGTCAAATGAATTAATGCAATTGGCAAAAGTAACTTGTCATTGGAAAAAATTATATATATATATATATATATATATATATATTATATTAATGGAGATTGCAGATAAATACTTTCAATTGTCTAGAATACTCAATATCTTATGAAAATTAAAAATAAGCATACAAGATTGAAAATTTATAATACTCTAGAAAACCTACATTATGAGAACTGGCCCAAAAAAAAAGTATCCCACATTACTGCAGCAGAAAGTATATTCAAGAGATGGACAGCAGGATGTACATGATAGTGTCAAAAAACAAATAAAAAATCATTACTGATTCTATTCTATTCTGTAGTGTTATGCCCTAGAGCAGGTCTTTCACCGCATGCTATGCTTTGCATCTTTACTAGGGAATTATAGGTGTGGTAGCTTCCCGTTCCTTTCCACCCACCAGGGATGATAATGACAATGATGGTGGCCAGATGATGTTCAGGGACTGTTTGGGCCTCAAAGCTTCCTGGCAGTTGTCTTACAGGTGAGGAAAAACCCCGAAAAAACCTCATTCAGGAAGCTTGTCCCAACTGGGAATTGAACCCAGGCCCACTACGTTATAAGGCAGTATGCTACCTCGAGACCACAGCGCAGCGGTGGACTCATTACTGATAATAAGTAATAAATAGTGAGTCATGAAATCTTACTTCATAAACTCTGTGATCTTCAAGCACAGAACTGCAGTTTCAAAAGATATCACTCTCATCTTCAGTCATCTTTACGATAGTCATAATTGTAAGGATATTTGAAGATGAAAGGGACACCTCTTGAAACTGCAGTTCTGTGCTTGAAGATCACAGAGTTAATGAGGTGAAATTTCAAGACTCACTATTTATTAGTTATTAACTGAAAGCCTCATAATGTTATTTCCCATAATTAATTTATGAAATCATTACTGAACTTGAAATCAAACCAGTTCTAGAAAAAATCCACCATTGCAGGAATAAATGGAGACAACACAATGGCAGAATGTCTAAAGGAAGTTATGCAACTTAATTTTGAAATAATCACACAATAAAAAAAAAGTTAAGGTTACATGATTAAAAAAATACTGGATGGATAATGAGACTGGAACAGGCCAGTAGATCTAAATCACTGATTATTTGATAATGATTAATGGAGATAAGTATTAAATGAAAGTCATATGTGATTACAGAGTATCATTAACATATCGGGTGAAATCTGCGCACAAAGTGAAGTTGACTGATAAACAGCTGTTGCAGTGGATGTTTCCTATCCTGTTAGTAATGCTCATTTATTTGGGCACATGGACACTGAGTGCTCCTCCTACAGCAGAACAGATCCAAGACCAGGCAGGGCTAAGATTCAAACAGTGCACTTACAACTGGTGGGATCACAGCCTTGCAATTGGTAAGTTATTTCTACATGCTACCAGATGTCCGGGACAGAAACTATCAATAACAAAGTTTAATAACTCACTTAGTAACTATCTGGTACTTGTCAGTTTATGCTCTAACTATTATAATTGTCATAGTAAAGCACGGTGTGACAACATTTATAAGTTAGTACGTTTCTCGCAGCAAAGAGTAGTGATATGCATAATTAAATAAACAGACTGAGTCTGGGAAAGCTGACGATAAAACAGAATTGTTTTGAAACATGTCCAAGAACAAATCAACATTAATATTGAGGTAAGATGTCCAGACCAAAAACAATATAATTAAAATAACCTCAAAATATAACTTCCTAAAATTAAATATTATATAAGTTTATAAATTTTAATTAAAGAGAAAAATACATGATGTTTTTATTATTAATTTAACATTTCTCAATGAAAGATAAATTAAATTTGAAGAGAAAAATTTTCGCCTAGACCGGGACTCGAACCCGGGACCCTTGGCTTTCCGGGCCAAGTGCTCTACCAACTGAACTACCGAGGCGAGTTACGATCTAGACGCAAATTTTTCTCTTATATACGTTGTAATTCCCTATCGCCAAATGCTTTTTGAAACCATTGTTTCTATCTTTGCAAATGGCGGCTTCTTAGTTAAGAAGACATTTATTGGAAATTTAACATTACTTTTAAAAGCCAGTAAGGCCTCTAATGATGTTTTTATTATTAATTTAACATTTCTCAATGAAAGATAAATTAAATTTGAAGAGAAAAATTTTCGCCTAGACCGGGACTCGAACCCGGGACCCTTGGCTTTCCGGGCCAAGTGCTCTACCAACTGAACTACCGAGGCGAGTTACGATCTAGACGCAAATTTTTCTCTTATATACGTTGTAATTCCCTATCGCCAAATGCTTTTTGAAACCATTGTTTCTATCTTTGCAAATGGCGGCTTCTTAGTTAAGAAGACATTTATTGGAAATTTAACATTACTTTTAAAAGCCAGTAAGGCCTCTAATGATGTTTTTATTATTAATTTAACATTTCTCAATGAAAGATAAATTAAATTTGAAGAGAAAAATTTTCGCCTAGACCGGGACTCGAACCCGGGACCCTTGGCTTTCCGGGCCAAGTGCTCTACCAACTGAACTACCGAGGCGAGTTACGATCTAGACGCAAATTTTTCTCTTATATACGTTGTAATTCCCTATCGCCAAATGCTTTTTGAAACCATTGTTTCTATCTTTGCAAATGGCGGCTTCTTAGTTAAGAAGACATTTATTGGAAATTTAACATTACTTTTAAAAGCCAGTAAGGCCTCTAATGATGTTTTTATTATTAATTTAACATTTCTCAATGAAGATAAATTAAATTTGAAGAGAAAAATTTCGCCTAGACCGGGACTCGAACCCGGGACCCTTGGCTTTCCGGGCCAAGTGCTCTACCAACTGAACTACCGAGGCGAGTTACGATCTAGACGCAAATTTTTCTCTTATATACGTTGTAATTCCCTATCGCCAAATGCTTTTTGAAACCATTGTTTCTATCTTTGCAAATGGCGGCTTCTTAGTTAAGAAGACATTTATTGGAAATTTAACATTACTTTTAAAAGCCAGTAAGGCCTCTAATGATGTTTTTATTATTAATTTAACATTTCTCAATGAAAGATAAATTAAATTTGAAGAGAAAAATTTTCGCCTAGACCGGGACTCGAACCCGGGACCCTTGGCTTTCCGGGCCAAGTGCTCTACCAACTGAACTACCGAGGCGAGTTACGATCTAGACGCAAATTTTTCTCTTATATACGTTGGTAGAGCACTTGGCCCGGAAAGCCAAGGGTCCCGGGATCGAGTCCCGGTCTAGGCGAACATTTTTCTCTTCAACTATAATTTCCATCTCTCATTGAGAAGTGTTAAATTAATAATAAAAATCGTCAATAGAAGCCCTACTGGCTTTTATAAGTAGTGTTAAATTCCCAATAAATGTCTTCTTAACTAAGAAGCCGCCATTTGCATAGATAGAAGCTATGGTTTCAAAAAGCATTTGGCGCGAGGGAATTACAAACGTACATAAGAGAAAAATTTGCGTCTAGATCGTAACTCGCCTCGGTAGTTCAGTTGGTAGAGCACTTGGCCCGGAAAGCCAAGGGTCCCGGGTTCGAGTCCCGGTCTAGGCGAAACATTTTTCTCTTCAAATATAATTTATCCTTCTATGAAAAGTGTTAAATTAATAATAAAAATCGTCAATAGAAGCCCTACTGGCTTATAAAAGTAGTGTTAAATTCCCAATAAATGTCTTCTTAACTAAGAAGCCGCCATTTGCATAGATAGAAGCTATGGTTTCAAAAAGCATTTGGCGCGAGGGAATTACAACGTACATAAGAGAAAAATTTGCGTCTAGATCGTAACTCGCCTCGGTAGTTCAGTTGGTAGAGCACTTGGCCCGGAAAGCCAAGGGTCCCGGGTTCGAGTCCCGGTCTAGGCGAAAATTTTCTCTCTTCAAATATAATTTATCTTTCTATGAGAAGTGTTAAATTAATAATAAAAAATCGTCAATAGAAGCCCTACTGGCTTATAAAAGTAGTGTTAAATTCCCAATAAATGTCTTCTTAACAAAGAAGCCGCCATTTGCAAAGATAGAAACAATGGTTTCAAAAAGCATTTGGCGATAGGGAATTACAACGTATATAAGAGAAAAATTTGCGTCTAGATCGTAACTCGCCTCGGTAGTTCAGTTGGTAGAGCACTTGGCCCGGAAAGCCAAGGGTCCCGGGTTCGAGTCCCGGTCTAGGCGAAAATTTTTCTCTTCAAATTTAAAAAAAAAAAAAGAAAAATACATGCCTGAATTGGTATTTGAACTCAATATCTCTGGTTCTGTACACCAGCACTCTAACCACCAAGCTATCACGCATTCCAATTCAAGCGCATATTATTTTTCTCCTTTTTTTTTTATTATCTGAATTCCCGTGCACTGGGGCTATAAACTTTTCTTTTGCACACACACCTCTAGCAGCTTCTTTAACAAATACCACATTTATAGCCAGAGAAGCTTATTTTCAATGTTACATATTTAAGGTAGCTTAGTGGATAGAGTGCTGGTGTACAGAACCAGAGACATCGGATTCAAATCCCAATTCAGGCATATATTTTTCTCTTCAAATAAAATTTGTCACTTGTGAGAAGTGATAAATTTAATATGTAAGGTCGGATATAAAATTATATACCTACAGATCTATTGTTAATTTAATATTTAAAGGAAGTGACACTATGAAGTTTATTTTAAATAATATGAGTTACATATGCATATTCACCTCATATGAAGAACTAGGGTTTTGATTCTCTAAACATCATTGTTAATTCTTTCTAATTCATTGTTTAAAAAAAATCATTGTTAATAGTTCACAGCTATCCATAACGGAATTCAACTATTAAGTTTAAGACCAGGCAATATTAAAACCTAATAACCTACAGTAATCAAAATGGACAAATATAAGATTAAGATGAGTTATTTTTTGCTAGTTTATAAATTGTTATAACTGTCTGATTACTTATTTTCATCTTCAAGACAACAGAACAACAGTCACAAAATTACTGAAGATGAGATTGAAGTGTAAAGTTCTGAAACTAGTATAAAAAAGAAGAAAAATATGAGGTGAGTGATAAAATTTTACCTACTGTCAGATTGTTAGCAGCTATAAGTGTTGTAAGAAGTGAATAAACACATAGTGAAGTGCAGAGGAAAATTGGCATAAATAATAAATTATTGTAGAAAATTACCTGAAAATGAAAGAGGAGCTTTTAATGTTTTTATGTTAGCATCATTGGACAGTAATTGTCATTGCTGAAATAGATGATAATCAAAACAGTATCCACAATCCAAAAAAAAAAAAGGTTCAGTGCTGTTATTGACTGCCAAATTCAAGTTTATGATATCACTACAGCGAAGATGTAGACAACAGTGGTCTCATAACATCCACTAGAAAGACCACGATAACAACTTGGTACAAAAAAAATTTCTTGAGCCCAACTCTCTTATAGAAAATAACACGTGGGAAGAAACTGTCAAAGCAGCTATTGAACATAATTCAAGGTGCTTTCCAGCACAGCCCAAATAAGTCTATTCAGCAGGGCACTAAGGATTTCAAAGCCAAGTGTTCAATAATGTAGTGCTTGATACATTCAAGTTTCAGTTGGTGCAGAAAATGACATGCTTACACATGCTGTAGTATGCAGATAATGAAAATTTTCAAATAAAGGTTTCAATGTCATATTTAAATATTAATACTTTCCAATACTGGACAGTTGGTGTTATACAACACTAGGGCCTAACTGCAATAATAATAAAATACTATAAAAAGCCGATAAAGGATAGACACATATACATGTATATTATACCAAAAAATAGGGCATAAATATTCACCCTTTAAATGCGGATTGAAGTCTCAATCCAAATATACATAAGTGCTTTATAGATAAAAAAAACTAGGGAAAAAATTATTATAAAATGACTATTTCACATCAATATATTTGTCAAACAATGAAGACACACTTACGAAATCTTATATAATATCAAAAACAACTTATTAGTTTCAACCAAATAGGAAATTCTTACGAAAACTTATATAACCCAAACACATTAGGATAAGAAGTTAAAAACACCTTATATAACATGGCCATGACATACTAGGAATATTACTACAGATGGGGCAAGAAAATAGGGTTTCCATTAGCTTTAGGGGATGGTGAAAGGTAAAGATAATCATATAAAAGCCGGTATTTTTTAGTGGAAAAGGCAGAACAGCAGCGGGACCGATTGCGGTCCCCCCAGCGGGGGTGGCAACTACATTGGTAATATGACTCCTTTTTTATCATTCTTTGGTCATTTTCAGACTTAGAATTAAATATGGGACCAAATGGTCCAAGGAACTTAGAATAACAAACAAAGTTGAATATTTTAAAATGATTGTTTCTCTCTCTCTGAATTTTAACACTTTAATATTTTGAATATTTTTACGTTTGACAATGTGGCGATTTCAGCTGACTTTAATAAATTGTTTTATATGTTCTTGATCTAATATCTCTTTATGTTTGACTTTATTTTAATAAATTATGTTAAATTTTCGTTTACTGTGTTTTAACATGTTTAAATGTGGAATTCATCCTCCAAAACCAAGGCCAACCGCTCGGGCCAAAGACCACTTAAACAATAGTGGTCTTCACGCTATCAATACGGCGGGGCTTAACAGACCGCCCCACGTAACAGTTGGTAGAAGTATCCTTTGGTAGCATCCTCTATCTGCCCTTGGATGATTAGAGAATTGTATATGAGGAAAGAAATGTTGACGTTTGTATTGTGTCTTGATTGGTGTAATGGACAGCATACTGGTATGTAGAACCAGAAGTTCAAGTGTTAATTTTTCTTTTCTAAACATAAGGGTTTATTGTAATTAAATGGTAAAGAGAAAAATTTATGCCTGAACCGGGAATTGAACCCCGAACCTTCAGCTTTCCGTGCTGATGCTCTTAACCATTGAGCTAATCCAGGCTTCCTTCCCATGTTAAGAGCATCAGTACGGAAAGCTGAAGGTTCGGGGTTTAATTCCCGTTTCAGGCATAAATTTTTCTCTTTACCATTTGATTACAATAATTTAGTTGTGTACTTCAATATACTTATTTCAATCATAGTAACAGCTTTAGCTTCTTAATATTAATTTAATAAGGGTTTATTATTAGCCATTCGAAATTGTGAAAGTTACTCTGTCACATTCTGTAAACAGCATTATAATCTGATATTTGGTGAATAATTAAACTTTCTTATTGGTAATTTTTGTCCCAGACACTTGGTATATATTTCAATTGTCCTACCTTTGTTACAAGAATAGGTGCAGTGAAAATATTCTATCATATGATTTTCAAATATATTTTAATGTTAGGTTGACAACATAAACTTGTTTACACCCTAGTGATACATATATGGCAAGTATCAATCAGTCTTATGATCTTCTGGTCAGAGCTTCAGACTATAACAGGTCCCAGGTAGATTTCCACTATAACCTCGGGAATATTTTCTTAAAAGGAATTATTCCTGTGGTTCTGGAATTTAGGTTAAGTTTAGGTTTAAGGACACTTCTGGTGCTTTGTTACCATTTATCACCTTTCATATCATCAAGGTAACATAACTCTGACCTCCAGGCACCCCAACTGACTTGAAAGGAACCAATCGCTCCTTGTCTTTCCAGAATTCCTTCCCAATATTGGGTTGAGAGAAAATAAAATAAATTATTTATTAGTAAATTTAAAATAATCTACAAGGATTCATTAAAGAAGTATAAAACTAACAAAGGTGATGCACACATCTGATTTCATGGTTCAAGTCTAGCTGGGTTGGATTTTGAGTGCTGAGTCATAGATTTAAGGCTATATGAAAAAACCTCTGAGCTTAATTTGTTTTCCCTACTATGGTCAACCCCGAATTTTTATACTAATAACTTGGGATATTAAAGATCATGGTTGAAACTACTGGTATCTAACTGAATATCTAGCTACTACACATATGGAAAATGCAGCTAATTTTGTAATTTTTAAGGTAATGACATTAATTCTAAATAGCTATACTGTGTCCCCAGTATTGATTGGAATTTATTATAATTTTTTGCCAAGGAACTTTAAAAAATAGATTTCTGATATGTTGCAGGAGAGGTATTGTTCCTGTCATGGGGTATCAAAGTTTGTTACAATGTGAGAAATGCAGAATCACTATATAATGAAGCACGACTAATTAGTTATGCTATCTACAATATTGCTCTAGTCAACACAGCCATGGTCGCCTTCCAGTAAGTGTATCACTAATCTATGATATAATATTTATCCTGAATATAACTTAATTATAAACTTAATAAGATTTTGTATTTTGAAGAAACTCTCTAAGAATAAATTTCGTGAATACCAGATAGAAACTGCAAAATTTTGAACCATATATTTTAACAGAATCACAATTTTTTCATCATCATCATAGTACATTCACAAATTTAGGGCATTTGTTGACCTGTTTCGGCCTCAAGAGAAACACCATACGGAAGTCTTTTGAGTGGACGTCCTGGTCTTCTTCTTCCTGCAGGTTGATATCTTAACATTTGTTTGGGTATCCTGTGATCTTCCATTCGATGAACATGTTGCATCCATCTTAAATTATAATCAGAAATTTTATTTTCTAAAGGTTCCAATTCTAAGATGTCTTTATTTTTTTTGTGATCTAGTAGTGTGTATCCTGCAGTCCTCCGAATTTTCTGGATTCTTTAACATTGTAGGAAACTTCACAGTAACTATTTGGATACATTACACAAAATGTATGGGAAGTACACTATGAGGTAATCTCAATAGAATACAAATATGAATTGGAAATTTTATATCTCACCTCATGAAATAAAATCCTCTCACCTGGACATGTTCCAGAGGTGTTTACGAGGTAAAGTGTAAACTTCCCATTTCTTATCTATGTTCAATTAGATTAGATTTTCACACATTATCCCACTGCATGTACTGATCTACTAATGCAAGATCTTTCTCAAACTCTGCCTCCATTCTTCTCTACCGTAACTTTTTCTTTCCATTTGCTCACTTCAGTTCTTTCATTGGTCCAGTTCTAGTATTTCTGTATTTTAAGGCTTTGTTTCAAATTTCTGGGTGAGATGTACTTAATGAAGAGAGTATAAGCCACTCGTCAAACCTGAAGGTGAATTTGAGACTTTTTTACCTGATCCCCTGCTTTAACCTGTTCTACAAGTCTATCAGCATTGAAGCTGCCGCTGGCGTAACTCTCCATTTCAAGCAAAATAAGCTGATTTCTGTAATGAAAATGAAAATGCACTGTCTTGGTATTGAGATATATTAAAGTATTTCTACCAGAAACATTTTAATTTCATTTGTACACATGGATACTTTTATATTGGTTATTTTCACAGCAGAAAAATGTGTACTAAGCAATGAGTTTAAGTGTTTCAATGCATGTTTCATGCTTTGGGTTCGATGCCAGGTAGATAAATGACATTACTGTGGTTTATTTTCAATTTATACCCCACTTTGGTAGATCATGTTGTGTATATGAGATGTGTAGAATGAGTGTATATTTAAATGTTTTGTGTGTAGTCTAAGTGTATTAGTGCAAGGGATGTTGATGATGAAGAAGAGAAGGTGAAAGGTGAAATCTGGTGCTGACATATGGTATACTCATGTCTAAAAGCACCAAGGGGACTGCCAGACTTAATGTCTCCATCTGACAGACAAATAGAGTTATCAACAGTAGCACATGCCTTCTCAATATATGTACTATGGAGAAGTTTACAAATTTAACCCACAAATTGGTGCACAATCTAGCAATTAAAAATTGCCCCACCACCTTTCCTAGCCCCGAGATTAAACATTTTATAATTACAATTTCCAATCCTACTGAGTATCAAACCAGGATCTACTAGTCAGAAAACAGGCAAGCTATCACATGGTAGATTATAGGCCTACTATGCAATGTTAAAAGAATTAGCTTCACTGAGATATACCGGTAATGGTATTCCTATTCCATAATCTGCACAATTATAAGATACAGTAACCTCACAGTTTTGGATCAGGTAATTTTAAAAAACTTTATTTTTAATCAGGTCTTGAAGGTTTGGTCTATAAAGCATTTGATTTATTTTGTTAACAGTTTATTCATCTTCCCACAAGCTGGTCCAGACATCAAATATCTGCTTGGCTTTATTAGAACACAACTTAGTACATCAGTAACAGTAGGACTTGTATTTGGACCCAAGGTAAGTCTGTTTTATGTTACTAACATTCCTTTTAAAATAATGTCATTCACTTGAGCAATTTATTTACAGAATTTTGATGTTATATTTAGTTTAACATATTCCAAACCTGGATAGATTTATTTGTTTTAAAGAAAAATTAATGTTTCAAGTGGGAATCGAACCCTGGACCTCTGACTCTGTACATCAGCGTGCAATCCATTACACCATTCAATACCTGATACAACCAATAAATTTTCTTTCCACTTACACAATTCTCATATGTCTGAAGCCAGATAGCTCGTGCTATCAACAACGCCATCTGACAACTTCTATTCAAAGTATTTTTAATGAGAATTTTACATTACTTTTAAACAGTAAAGCTTAATATTTTTATGTTATATTTAGTTTAACATATTCCGATCCTGGATAGATTTATTTTTTTGAAAATAAAAATTAACAGTTGAACCAGAAATCAAACTTACTTTGTACGTCAGCATGCAATCCATTACACCATTCAACACTCGATAAATTTTCTTTCCACTTATACAATTCTCTTATGTCTTGTTAAAATACTTCTAATAGTTGTTAAGAGCAAGAGCTATCTGATTTCAAACATAAGAGAATTGTATAAGTGGAAAGAAAATTTATCAGCTGAAACAGAAACAGAGCTCCAGGGTTCAATTCCCGGTTTGACCATTAATTTTTCTTTTAAAAAAAACTAAAAGAATGACACTTATATATTAAAATATAAGATGTTTGGATGAGTTAAAATTATAGTGGTGTAAGTCATAATTTTATTTTAGAAAAGAAAATTAATACTGAAACTGGGATTCAAACCCTGAATCTCTAACTCTACGCATCAGTATGATACCGATTACACCATGCGAGCTCCAACATGAATGCCAACAATTCTTTCTACTTATACACTTCTCTTTCATCTGAAGGCCGGTAGCCATCGCTACCAACATCTGACAACTTCTATTCAAAGTATTTTTATTGAGAATTTATACATTACTTTTAAGTGGTAAGCTTCGTATTTTGTTTGTTTTCCAGAAATTAACATAATGCAAAAAATTATTAACAATAAATTTGGAAACAAAGATGTTGTAATATTATCAAACTTAGGAGTGTTGCCTGAATCTAAATTTAATTTAGAGCCTTGAAATGAATTGAACTTGCACAATCCATTGTAATGTTTACAATTTTACTGCTGGCAAAATTGACTTACACTGCTGTAACTTTAACCCGTCCATTTATATTACATTACCATTGTGATCATCATTATCAAGACTCAAAATCCCTCTGTGGACTCTGGCTTTCTTCAGAAGTTTTTCCCGTTCTTCTTCATTCAGTGCTACACAACTCAAATTCTTCAATTCTCAGGTCCTTTAAATGTTTGCCAGGTCATCTTGAAGAGGTCAAGCCAGCTATTTCTTCTTCATATTTCCTAATTTAAGGTTTTACTAATTGGGGTTAAGGGTACAATGAGTATCTGGGGAAGACCTAAGTTCAAAAAACGGAGAAAGGAGCAACATAATGTAATGTAGAGGAAAGGAGGCCCAAAAAATAAGAAGGCGAACTAATCATAGCAATATTTGATGTAAGGTCTCTGGAAAAGGAAGAGAAAGGGACTGAACTCGAAAACATACTGTTATAGTTAAAAGTAGACATACTAGGACTTAGCAAGGTTAGAAAATTTGGTGAAGCCATAATCCACAAAATGGCTGGTGACATATTCAACTACATAGGAGAAATGAATGGTCAAAGAGGGGTAAGTTTTATGATGAAAAAACACCTGAAAAATATGCAAAAAATAACAGGAATCTCAGAAAGAATCACTGCAGTGTGTCTATGCATAAATGGAACCATGTACATTATAGCACAAGTTTATGCTCCTAAGGAATCAAGCATGATGGATGAGTTGGAAAAGTTCTACACTAATTTGGAGGATACAATCAACAAATACAAAGTGCACAAAATTATGATAATGAGGGACTTAAATAGCTAGATAGAATGAAGAACCTATGAGACTCTATGGCTATGGAGCATGAAACAACAGGGGAAAGAGACTAATTCAATTTGCTCAGGGACATAGGCTTAAAACAGTGAACACCTTTTACTAGAAAAATCCGGCAGGCAGATGGACATAGATTGCTCCTAAAGGTAGAACAAAGAATGAAATTGACTTTATTCTAAAGAATAAACTGCAAGATGTATGAGACATCATCATCATCATCGTCCTGCCAGGTATTAGTCCTAGAAGAACTGTTACGGCCTGAGAAAGCAGTTTTCGTGCCATCTTTTCATAAGTTGACCAAGTGACCGTTTCCCATTTGGACAGTAGTTCATTATTGCCTTGGGGATCCTGGATCTAGCCATTCTTAAGACATGTTCCTTCCAGTTTAGCTGATATCTGGAGATGTAGTCTAGTATTGGTGACACATTAAGTTCTTGAAGGATTTCTACATTTTTCTTTCGATCCCATTTGGTGTAGCAGCTGTTCGGTGCATAAATTTCATCTCACAAGCTGTTAGTCTGCTTTCATCTCTCGTCCTTATAGTCCACGCTTCACTCCCATAACATAGGACTGGACGAGCCATTATTTGATAAAGACGAGTACGAGTTGATGTTTGCACTAATGAAGGTTTTAAAACTCTATTAATGATTCCCATTGATATGTTGAATTTCACAATTTTCTCTAGTAAATTCAAATTTTCAACAAAAGAGTGTTTATATCCTAAATAAGTAAACTCATTAACTCTCTCTAAAATTTTGTTATTTAAACAAATTTTGCTTGGTATTGGGGATTTTCCACAAAAGGCCATTATTTTAGTTTTATTGGTAGATATTTCCATTGAATATTTCTGGGCTATCAAATTTTGTATGAGACATACAAGTAATAAATGGATTGAAATTCGATACTGATCATTGAATGGTTAGAATGAAGCTAAAGATAAAGAAAAGTAGATGTCACCTGTACAAGACACAACTAACATACCCGAAAGGCCTACATCTAATGCAATACAGGAAGGAACTAAAGAGGAACCTACAAGAGAGAAACCAAAGACATGGAAGTACAACAACTATATACCACAATCGAAGAAAGTATAGCACATGCAGTCAAAAACTCTGCAACAATGGGGAAGAAAGCAGAAAGGAGCAGTAAACTGACATAGGGCACCCTGAAGATGACAGAAGACCTGAACAAGACCTAAAACAAAGATAAAAGATAATCAAGAGAAAAAGAAGTAATATGACAAAGTGAATAGTAGTACAAAACAAGCAATAAGAAATGACTTAAGATAATATGAAGCTGAAATAATAAGGAAAGTAATGGCTGAAGCAAAATTGATAAGAAAGATAAGAAAAGGTTTGCTACAGAAAGCATTGGATGCTGGATATGAAGGACGCAAAATATAAGAGAGTTGCCTTTAGAGAACAGATCTCATCACAGGCCACAAGATTCTACTCCAAGCACAACATGCCTAGAAGGCCCTTAGCCTACCAGCCGGCTGCTGGCCTCATATCATGGATAGATGATCAGAAGCCAGTGTAGAGGTGACATGTGACATATCGGATCCCCCAGCCGTTATAGCTGTCTTCTCAACCTGGATTCACTACTTATTGTAGCTACCCAAATGCCTGATGATGCTGGGTGGGCACTTGTCCCATACTGGCCGAAATTCCATGAGAAAATTTCTTCTGCCATGGGTGCTCGAACCGGTCCAAGTCCTATAACCATTCGGCTATGGTGCGAGACACAAGCTTCTACAGAGAACTGTATTCCAGCACCATGCACGAGATGATCTGTCAGCAAACCTAATAGGAAGAAGAACGAAGTAAGGAGACAAAGTCCCCTACCATTCTACCAAGTGAAATAAGAACAGCTATCAAGGAAGCAAAGACCGATAAATGCCCAGGAGATGATGGCATACTCAATGAGTACCTGAAGATAGGAGAGGAGGAACTAATAGGGCCGATAATGGAACTGTTCAACAAAATATTTCAAACCGAAGTAATCCCAAAGGAATGGAAACAAATTACCATAATAAAAAAAAGTAAAGTGATCCCACAACAGGCCTCAGGAGGCCCTTGGGGTAGTAGGAGGTTAAGGCTCCCACTTTTTTCTAGACAATCGGCACTTGATGTCAGCCGGGTTGTCAGCCCTGCGTGACGGCCGCCTTTACCCCAGAACAAGAGTCTGGTACTCATTTCCGTTAGAGGCTGAGTCGACCCCAGGGCCATATTGCTGCCAGAGGGTTTGGGTCAGTTTAAAAATCCTGACCCCAACGGGACTTGAACCCTCAACCCTCCGGCTTGTAGCTCAGTGCCTTAACCACTACGCTATGGCGTGCCCCCCAAATTACCATAATACTAGGATTTAAATTAAAATTCTTTATATCTCACCTCATATCCAGTCCTTTAATTAAACCAGTTTCAAAACCTAGGCAGTTTCATCTTCAGTAATATCTTGACTGGTGTTATGTTATCCAGGAGAAATGCTTCTACTCCATCTGTTTTTCAATACCATAATAATGCTGCATAAGAGAGGTGCAAAAGACGACATAAGCAATTATAGGTCGATCAGTCAGATGACAAAAAATAACAAGAGATTAGCACGTTCACTGGACAAGCGTCAATCAGATGAACAAGCTGGGTTTCGATCAGGCTACAGCACAATGAACCATCTTCAAGATATAAATCAATTAACTGAGAAAACACAGAAATACAACTTAGTAATATTCATAGTTTTCTTGGATTACGCCAAGATATTTGACTCAGAGAAGCATGAATTTGTTTGGAAAGCTTTGATGGATCAAGACATACAACAAAAATATGTCAGACTACTTGCAAAACTCTACAATAATAGCCAGGTAAAAATCAAAAGTAAAAGATACGGAAAGAGCTTCCCACTAAGAGGAATCAAACAAGAGGCCACCTGTCACCGAAGCTCTTAACAAGCTTATTGGAAAACCAACTCTGCAAATGACATTGTCTTGATACCATGAAAGACGGAGTAGTTAGAACAGATGCTAACAGTTTTGGAAAGAGCGAGTGCAGAAGTTGGCCTGAAAATGAATCTCAATACGGAGGTACCAATAAAAGTCAATGGAGCCCTATTAGAACATTATTGGAATATATATATACCTGGATCAAAATACATGAACATCGAGAAAGAGATTAAAAGAAGGATTGTATAGGCCTGGAAGAAATTATGGAGCCTGAAGTATGACAGATCCATTTCAGAGGATGAGTCTAAAAGTAGAGGTGTTTGAGAAATGTGTGCTATCAGTTCTACTGTATGGCAGCCAAATCTGGTCATTAAATGGGAAAATAAAGTCCATGATACATTAAGGACAGAAATACACAAAGAGCACTTTAGAAGAAAGATAGGCATGAGAGATACATCTCCTACAGCAGAATGGCTCAAATGGCAGTGGGGTGGTCACATAGCAAGAATGGAGGTAACCAGATGACTATAGGATAACTGTGTGAGAATCCAAAATTGGAAAGAGATGGGTAGGCAAACAGAGAATTAGGTGGTCCGACACATTCACATAGTGGCTGGGAAACCAAAGGATGAGGTGAACAAGAACTGAGAACTACAGAAGAAGTTGACAAGTGCAAAACAAAAGGGAAACATGAAAGTGAAACATAATAATAATGTTTTATTTATTCTGACAGAGTTAAGGCCATAAGGTCTTCTCTTCCACTCAACCAGCACAAATATAAATAAATATTTGACAAATATAGATATACACTATACTAATTATAAAGAGTTAAAAATATATAAAATGTTGCAATGTAAATTTCACGCACAAACAACATTTTATACAATAATAATACTTATGATGATGTTGATGATAATAATAATAATAATAATAATATAAATATTATAAATAATACGAGAAACACCAATCAACATATGTACCTTTCACTGGGTAATGATGAAGTCGAGGTTAGAGCAAATATAAATTTAGATTTCTTTTAAAAGATGTCAATGTCCAGCAGCCCCTTATTTCTTGTGGTAGGGAATTCCAGTTGTGAGAAGTGAAAATAGTATATGACATGGAGTGATGTGATGTCCTATGTTGCGGTATATTAAGCAGGAGACTATGTTGTGATCTTGTGTTTAAGTTATGGTTGGAGGATAGATACTGGAAACGAGTTGATAAATAATTGGGAGTTGAGGTATGTAGGATCTTAAATAAGAGAATTAGACAGTGTAATTTTCTTAACTCTTTTAGATGTAGCCATGACAATTTGTGGAAAAATGGAGAAATGTGATCGTATTTTCGGACATTAAATATGAATCTGATACACATATTATGGACACGCTGCAGTTTGTCTGACAGTCCATCACTTATGTCAGTTAGTAGAACATCACAATAGTCAAAATGTGGCATCACTAAGGTTTGAATTAAAAATCTTTTAAGAGCTGTAGGAAGAAAGTTTTGAGACGCTTTAGGGAATGCATTATGGAGAAGATCTTTTTAGATGTTTGTTTTATTTGAGTATTCCAATTTAAATTAGAATCTAAGTAGAGTCCCAAGTTTTTAACGATGTTGGTATAAGGAATTTGTTTGTTATCAAACATGATACCCGGCATATTGCTATTGTTTATGGAGTTTAATAGTCTTGGATGTCCGATAATTATTGCTTGCAATTTGTTTACATTTACTTTTAGCCCAAATTGTCTGGACCATAAAGATATATGTCTGAGGTCAGTGTTTACTTTGTCAATGTATTCGTTAATTTCATCAGGCCCAAAATGTGTGTGTAAATCTGTAAGTCGCCGGCTTGCAGTTTTGTAGTTTCTTGGTCACGTCATTAATATAAATAAGTGACTACAAAAAAGTAGCTTATCAATTAATGTAGATGAGTAATCACTGCTTAGATTTAGCTAACTTAAGGATAAATTATATTTGAAGAGAAAAAAAACCTAAGGAGTTTACCTGAGCTATCCTGCCAGCTGGCAGGAGTCCTTAGCCCTTAAAGAGGTGATGTGGGCTAAATTGTAAATTCTAAAATTGTGTCTGTCAGCCCCAACTTGAAGGACCAGGCCTCTGTATTTATGTCCTTCAGAGACAGGGTGGCTCAGCACTGGGTAGACTAATTGCAACCCAAAGTTGCGAGATGGAATCAAACCTACAACTTTATGTGCTGATGCTTTTTTCTCTTTACTATTGATTACAAATGAATTGGAAACTTTACATATCACCTCTTAAAATATGAGATATAAAGTTTCCAATTCATTACTTTTTAGGAATTAACACTATGAGGTATTATTTATTTAAGTAAAATTTTATCACCTCATATTCTTCTTCTTCTTAGACTGGTTTTGGAATTTTCTTCTTCAGTTCCTTCATTACTATTTTCACGATCATTGTTTTGTCATCTCAAAGAGCTGCCTCCTGCTTCCTCTGTTGGTAGTCTGAAAAACGTCGAAATGAAATAATTTTCCCTGGGAAATTAATGAACTTTGAAATTCGCAGGGAAAATGATTTTATTTCAAGGCTCTTCAATCTACCAACAGAGAGAGCAGGAGACTGCTTTTCAAGACGACAAAAAATGGTCGTGAACTGAAGAAGAAAGTTCCGAAATCGGTGTAAGAAGAAGAAGAAGAATATGAGGTTAGGTGATAAAATTTTACTTAAATAAAATTTCCAATTCATATTTGTACACTAATAATACACTGTTGATGATGATGCAGTGAAATTATACAACTTAAGCTAATACAGACATTAAAAAATATAAATTCAATTAATATATATTATTCAAGCTGCTGTTGTAAAAAGTTCTTTGAATTTAATATAATATGTTATAATCATCCACTGCTGTGGTCTCGAGGTAGTGTGCTGCCTTGTCACGCAGCAGGCCCGGGTTCGATTCCCAGTCGGGACAGGATCCTGGGTGAGGTTTTATTTGGGGTTTTTCCTCACCTGTAAGACAAATGTCAGGAAGCTTAGGGCCCAACGGTCCCCGAAAATCATCGACCATCATCATCATCATCATCATCATCATCATCCTTCACCGGTGTGGAAAGCAACGGCAAGCTACCACACCTATAATTCCCTAGTAAAGCTGCAAAGCATGGCATGAAAATGCTATGATTACAGTGAAGGACCTGCCCTCGTGCAGAATTACTATGGAATGGAATGGAATGTTATAATCTTGGTTCCTTTGATGTCTATATATTTTTTTTCTTTTTTTAATTTTATTTATAGTAGCTTTGACATCATGGTCAGATTGCATCTTAGGATCATTAAATATAACCATTAATCTGTGTTGACTTAGGGTTTCACAGCCGGAGTTAGTATGGTGATCATGTAGAAGATTTCTGGGCTGTTGGTCATTGTCTTGAGGCTTGTAGCTCCCCAATGTTTTGCCAGAGACTGCATCTGGCCTCCTCAAGGGTTGTCTTGAGATTGGCAATTTTGTCAACTGCCTGCCCTATTTATACAGTTAACTCGATGTGTTCTCTGCACGGTCCGTTATGTCATAAGTTGTATCTGTTTTCTGATAGGTTAGCAGTAGGGACTTCCATTGCATCAACGAGGTTGCTGTCTGATGGTCTAGTAGACTGTTCTTGTAGAGATTTGCATCTGGCGTTTTTTAGACCCGGTATCCATACTTTGTTGACTTTTAATGATACCTCCTTTCTATTGAAAGTATTTTCATGGCTTCTCACTGTAGACGGGTAAAATAGTGCGTGCAGTTTGATAATACGTCTGTGTTATTGTATTGCAGTGTATGGCCTTCAATTAAAGAATGTTCTGATACTGCTGACTTTTCCACTTGTAGCAGAACATTCTTTAATTGAAGGTCATACACTACAAAACAATAACACAGACATATTATCAAACTGCACACACTATTTTACCCGTCTACAATGAAAAGTCATCGAGATATTCAAACATAAAAATAGTTTCAACAGAAAGGAGGAACATTAAAAGTCAACAAGTATGGATACCAGCTCTAAAAAACGCCAGATGCATACTCCTATGAGAACAGTCTACTAGGCCATCAGACAGCAACCTCATTGGTGCAGTGGAAGTTCCTACTGCTAACCTATCAGAAGGCAGATACAACTTATTACATAATGGACCGCATAGAGAACACATCGCAGTTAACTGTATAAATAGGGCAGGCAGTCGACAAAATTGCCAGTCTCAAGACAACCCTTGAGGATGCCGGACGCAGTCTCTGACAAAACATCGAGGTCAAGACCAAGGCCAACAGCCCAGAAATCATCTACAAGATTATTATATTAATATATGGATGATTAGATGCCCAGATAGTGTTTGGGGACTATCTGAGACTTAAAAGTTTCCTGAAATATATCTCACAGATGAGAAAAACTCTGAAAAAACCTGATTCAAGAAAACTGTCCCAACTGGAGATCAAACACAGTCCTGCTGCATCTGAGACAATTACATTGCACCTAGACTAGCAGTAGATGACTTATATACAATTATTGTTGACTTCACAGTAAACAAATGCTTCCAAACTGCTTTAAATGCCTTCAAAGTTATCTATGCATCTATATGTTGCATTTTTCATTCTTTTCAAATCATACCTTAAAATAATTTTTAAAACTTTCATTTCTAAATTCATATTCTAGTAATACACTTGAATTTCTATGGAGTAATTGTATTGAAACTCCTTGTGCAGGTTGTGAGAGTTTTGAGAGGTCAAGGCGATCAATGGGACAACAGAGCGAGAGCTCGTGGAGTCACAGCTTCCTTTTCTCTGAATGGTATAGGTCTGATGCCAGAAGAAACAGCTGATCTCTATCAGGAGAATGAAGAACTTAAGGTACAGGTTTTAAAATACAGTTTGCCAGCTCTTATGACTAGACAAGATTTGCATGGTTGTTTTCCTCTTCAAAGCAGGATGCACGTTCATACTTTGGTTTCACAAGATGGTGTGTCTTCTACTCGTCATGTACGATCCATGAATTTGGCAACTGTCCTAGCAGCACCATCACACACTACTGTGATTTGAAATAATAAACCTTCAGGTGTAAAATCTTCAAATAACAGACCAATTGCATAGACCAGTATGTCAATATTATTATTGTAACAATAGGTATTTAATATTGATACTCTTAAAAAAATATCAGATCTTTAACCAGTTTGAGACTTCTTTTCAGTAATTTCTAAAATCTTAGAATGAGGCAGATCAGGCTTCAAGTCAACATTAATAACTAATAAATAATGTTAATTAAATAAATATGTTAAAGTTTTATATGATTTTCATGTTTATTAAAATACAAATTCGTTACAGCTGTTTCAGTACTTTGTACCTTCTTCAGACGAATACCATGATTACAAATGAATTTTGTTATTATATATAAACTACAGTCTTTTGGAATTTTATATAATAACAAAATCCATTTGTAATCATGGTATTCGTCTGAAGAAGGTACAAAATATTGAAATAGCTGTAACAAATTTGTATTTTAATAAATATGAAAATCATATAAAACTTAACAGTTTTATTTTTATTTAATCAACATAAAAATGGATTTTCATCAAGTAGACACCAAATCAATTGATTACTTAACAAATAATCAGTCATATCTCTGTGATCTTCAAGTATAGAACTGCAGTTTCAAGAGGCATCCCTCTCATCTTCAGCCATATTTATGAGTCATAAAGGTGGCTGAAGATGAGAGGGATGCCTCTCAAAACTGTGATTCCCTGCTTGAAGATCACAGAGTATGAGGTGATATACAACTCATTATTTATTAGTTATTAACTTGAAAACCTCGCTATGTTATTTCCCATAATTACTTTATGATTTAAAGTCAACATACCTAATTATATGAAATTATGAAAGAGTAATTTTCTTTGGACTTAGCATAACCTGGTTTACTGAATCTGTTAAAATATCATCAATTTAAAATGTACATCACATTAATCCATTTTTACTTATTTATTTAGTTGATGAAAAATGTGAATACCAAAAATTAGGTATATTTGAGACATTGAAGAAACTTGAGCCAAATAACAGAAGTATGTCTTCTATGCTGGAAGCAGTTTTTCTGTGATATACAGAAAAATGCTACATCATGGAAGAAGTTAATTTAAAATATGACTTATGTTTTATACCAGAATATATATATATATATATATATATATATATATATATATCCATTCAAAATATTGGCACTAGGAATTCATTGTTTAAGAAGCATGCTTGGCTTAATTTATTTTCTGAAAAATACTTAGTTATCATAGGTTTGATATATCTCTCCGAGAGATTCTTATTATAATCTTCTTGATGTCCTCTAAAACATTTGAATATAATCAGATTGATTATCCTCTGGAAGCATACCTGGTTTGGATTACCTATCATTTTTCCTAATGCAGATTTCCTAAAGTCATATTTCCTAGCAGTAATTTTTCCTTGGAGCACATTTTCCTAATGAATAAGTTAATACTTACTTACTTAATCCTAAAACTAATTATCCCTACAACCTATTTTCCTCAAAGCACATTTTCCTAAAACTAATTATTCCTACAATATATTTTCCTGAAAGCACATTTTCCTAAAACTAATTATTCCTACAACATATTTTCCTCAAAGCACATTTTCCTAATGAATAGTTTAATTCTTGAAACTAATTTTTCCTACAACATTATTAATTTATAATGAGTTTATTTAAGTACACTTTTTAAATAACTGACACATTAACATAACCCCATTTAACAAAGTTAGTGAAACTAATATGATCTAAAAATCTTTACCTAATCTCACAATGCTGAAAACAATAAATGGATAATAATATTGCAAAACAATCCATAAGGAAAATTATCTCTTACAAATATTTCATTAGGAAGAAATAAAAGCTTTACGAAAAAAGAACCTTAGGAACATAACTATTAGAAATGTTGCATTAGGAAATTTGAATGGGAATGCCTGGTTTGTCACAGGAAGAAATACAGAAACTTGCTGCACAGATAGAATTCATGAAGATAGTTCATATGGAGATGAACAATAGACACTTGAAACCGAAGCCAGGTGGGTATTTCAATGCTGCCAACACAGCTATAACTCTTCAGAGTCCTGTATGCAAGACAACGTCCAGTTTCCTTGCAAAAAATACACCTGGTGGAGAAGAAAGCTGCATCGTATCTTCAACAGAATGTACAAGTGAGAGAGTCTGACTAGTGTTGAATAGTGAGGAAGTGTGGTTGTGACACGGGACTGGCTTCATGCCTTTATTGCTGTCATTGTTGTTATCGTTGTCCCATGAGATGTTGAAGCCCCCTTCTTCCCCTGCTGTTTATGGATCCCGCAATGTACAACTTTGCTGCTATCAGTCCTGGGTGTTCTTACTTGAAATTAATGAACTTGAAACTTTCTGAAAAAAGCAATGTTTTGTTAATGGTCACTTACAGTTTTGTGGATCAGTGCACTGTGCAAATTTTTGTTTAATATCTTTTAATGCATTGGAATCAATGTGTTCCATTACTGAAATTTTAAATATAAACTTGTGAATAAAAATCACATTGTAAAAACATTTTTATGATATATTTAATAGGAAGCTTGAAAAAACATTAAACTTTATGTACTAATATTTAATTTTAGAAAATTATATTTTGAGGTTATTTTAATTATATTATTTTTAGTCTGAACATCTTACCTCAATATTATTGTTGATTTGTTCTTGAACATGTTTCAAAACAATTCTGTTTTATCGTCAGCTTTTCCAGACTGGTTTTATTTATGTTGCATTATGTTGCACAACCTGGATGTCGATGTCAGCTCCATCCTGTGGTTGGCCAAAGAACCTCCAAACAAGGTCACACTCCATCGGTATATCAAAGTTCATAACTCTGTTTCTGTTCTTCTGAATATAAAATTTTCCCAAATAGTCAGCTCTTTTATATTTTCTAACTGTTTTAATAATTTAGTGTCTGAATTTATGTTATGTTTTTCAGACCAAACATGAGCAGCAACTGCAGATTTTTCTATTTCCCCATTTTTAATATTTCTTATGTGTTCTTTGGTTCTAATTTTTAGGTTTCTTTTTGTTTTTCCTATATATATCTTTTCACAACCCATGCATTCAATTTGATATATTCCTGACTTTTTATTTTTATCAGTTTTTTTCATTTTTGTTGGTTTTTATTAGTTTATTTAAACTGTAGTTATTTTTTGGTGCTAATTTAATATTAAACTTCTCAAATATCTTTTGAAATTTATTATGTATTTATTATGATATTTGAGAAGTTTAGTATTAAATTAGCACCAAAAATAACTACAGTTTAAATAAACTAATAAAAACCAACAAAAATGAAAAAACTGATAAAAATAAAACGTCAGGAATATATCAAATTGAATGCATGGGTTGTGAAAAGATATATATAGGAAAAACAAAAAGAAACCTAAAAATTAGAACCAAAGAACACATAAGAAATATTAAAAATATAATATAAATTCAGACACTAAATTATTAAAACAGTTAGAAAATACAAAAGAGCTGACTATTTGGGAAAAAATTTATATTCAGAAGAACAGAAACAGAGTTATGAATTTTGATATACCGATGGAGCGTGACCATGTTTGGAGGTTCTTTGACCAACCACAGGATGGAGCTTACATTGACATCCAGGTTGTGCAACATAATGCAACATAAATAAAACCAGTCTGGAAAAGCTGACGATAAAACAGAATTGTTTTGAAACATGTTCAAGAACAAATCAACATTAATATTGAGGTAAGATGTTCAGACTAAAAATAATATAATTTATGTACTAAATTTCATTGTAATTATTCTGAAATAATCTCTCTTCTCTCCACATCATTAAGGCCATATCATGTCCGATTTCAGTAATTACCAGAAGCCTTATGTTACAACTACGTAAAGCATTTTATTTTTACAAGGTTCTTTATATACTTTTCATTCTACATTCTTAAATGGGAATTTGAATATAATAATACTAATATAAATACCTAAATTAAATATATATTATATTAATAATTATAGTTGTTTTATTTTTATCATTAATACATGATTTTATTGCCTTTCAAAAATATTATAAATGAAATTTACTTTGTAAGCAATGATTTAAACAAAGATATACAGTGTCTGAAATATATTTCTGAGTAACAAAAAGTAATTACATGAATAAAAATGTATTTATATTAAAATAACATGTCTGTCATAAAATTTAAAAATACATAATTTTGACATAACATTTGTGATATTTTTTGGTAATGTGAGAGATAACAAATGCTATGATGCAATGCATTGATTCACACTGTTGTGAGAGGAACATAAGTATAGTAACTTACTCTTATTAAAATGTATTACAGATGAGATTTGCTTAAAATAAGCATTAGTACATAAAGCCATATGCACACTGGAAGTGAAGAAGTTAACTGTGGAGATTTATTTTAAGACAAAAATATTAAAAAATATACACGAGTTCAGATTCTCACAAAAACGTTTCTCAAAACAAAAGCATCTGTTGATTAAACACTAAAGTTTATAGCTTTAGATAACTTTCAACGTATGTCAAATGCACTAAATCAAATGTTTTAAGCTACGAAGAGACAAGAACTAATTGTTAAAAATCATAATTTCTTTCTCAAACTTTCACTGCCTGAAATGAGAGTCTGAAATGCCATAAGACAATATCACAGAGCAGGTCTCTAACAATAATAATTCATTGCTTCCAGTGTAAGGCTAATTGGTTTTAAAGGAGTAACTAAAGGAACAGACTTCTGATCCAAAACTGATTAAGCATGGATCCTTGTGCCTGAAAGATTTCTGGAAAAAAAAAAGTTACAGTACGAATTTCTTTAGTCAGGGCTGCTTTGTTTTAGTTAGCCTTCTCACAGAAACCAGAATTCATTGTTTTTTCATTAAATGTAGTTTAGTCCAACTACACTCAATAATAAAATCAATCAGATTTTAAAGAAATCTAAGTAATTTTTACAACTTACAAGAAATGCAGTTACTTAACATTTATTTTTAAAATAAAGCATATAAAGTAATTTGGTCAATTAATTTTTTTAGAAATATGTTTCTTCTTTTAAGCAACGTATAAATCCTATAGAACATTTTTCTCTAGTTGATAGTTTAAACATTTTCTAAAATACAACTTTATTCTCAATATTTTTCTTTTAAATTTATCACTCACACTGAAGGACAAATTGACAATTGAAGAGAAAAATGTATGTCTAAATTGGGATTTGAACCCAAGGTCTCTCTCTGCTTTTGTTTAGGCATAAATTTTCCTCTTCAAATATTAATGACTTGATTCATTTATGTTTTACTGATTCAATTGTAATTTACTTTACTAGAACACTTTACATCATCAATTACTGTACCAGTAATACACTTTAATCTCATTGAAATGGACACAATTAGGGATAAGAGATCTGACTTACTTTTTATTAGCTTCCACTCCTATTAATTGGTACAAAGAAAGATAAATATTTGTTTATAAAATGTTGATATCTACATTTATTTCAATAAAATAAATAGAATTTTTCTTAGCAGACACACACATTCAAATAATTTACAGATTCTAGTCCAGTTCTGAGCATATAGGGTCTACTTACATGATTTTATTACGTAATGGATGCAAAATAATTCCTTTTTTTAAATTTGTAATTCACATTAAAAATCAGACAGGCCTATGCTTTCTATAGTTTCAGTACTCATGCATTGAAAAATTAAATGGTTATTCTACATACTGTGTTAACTCACAATTCCATATTTTCTTCTAATTATTATAATTTACAGCTCAAGAAAATGTATATATTATTTCTTCAGATTCTTCCTAAAACAAAGCTATATATGAAAAAAGAATGAAAATAAATACTGAATTTATCTTTAATATTATTATCTAAAGCTAGCTATGAAATTACAACAATTCTCACTAATAAATTATCAGGAAATATTTTGATTTAAATTAGAAGTACTTGAATAAAAAAATATGTTATAATTAGTTATAATAATAATATGTTACATTTTATTATGCCTTATCTTAAACTACCTTCTATGATTAATCAGTTGTTTTAACTCTTGGAATTATCATTAATTTTTTGGTGACATTAGATTTTAAAAATGTTGCACCACTTTCAAAGCTGAACTTCACAGACAGTATTACACGTCATATGAACACTGTCTACAGGTTTAACATTGTTTTTGTAATAAACTTTTGAGTCGACTGACAAGTACTAATAATCTATTCGGACTGACTTTTTACATTGGGAACTATAAAAAAATATAAATTAAAACAATTTGCAGCCCTGACTTTAGAGTATTAATAATTATTATTCATTAAGTATAATAATAATAGTCTGGTAAAAAATGTAAAAATGTAGCACAGTTCAAAATTTGAAATACAGCAGGTAGAAAAATGTCATGGCAGTTTGTCATGCTTGGCTGGCTGAATCATACAACCACAATTCTTCACTATTTATTAAATGAGAATTATAATCATATTATTATTGTAACCAAAGAGTCAGGAACTTTGAATAGTTGCACTGAGAAATGTACTGGCACTTATCACCATAAGCTTATTATTGCAAATGCCATTCCATTTTTAAATTTTGTTTGTATGACAGATGTTTACTTTCTTAATTATTTTTGTATATATTTGAAAATACTACAATCATACACATTTATTTTCTTTATTCTTAAATCAGTGAAAGAAATGGGATATCTTCTTTTTATTCTCATTAACACAATCAGAAAACTCTAGGAAGAATCCAAAAATGAATATAAAATTTATTTAGAAGGTTTAATAAAAAATTATCTTTCAAAATCTGAGATGCAGATTATAGGTTATTGTTTAAAAAATACTATGGAAATGGGTTATTATATCTGACAAATTAAAAAGTCTTGCTCAGAAGAGAGACATATCCAACTTATGTGTGACATTAAATTTGTAGGTTAAACAAATAATTTATTTGGCTCAATGTAGGATATACAATTAAATTTGTCTTTATGGAAAGAAATAGTTCCATGCAAAAATTCCTTGGTGATTTCACAATAAAACTATAGACACAAAATTTTGAGGAATATGTTTAAAATGTTTACATTAAATGGCAAAAATGTTTCACAGAAACAAGATTTAGAATTATGAACTGCTTTTAGACAATCATTGTGATCTTACATTATATATTTTTAATTAAATGTGCCCTCAGCCAGGCTTAAAATAAGCTATAATGTTGGAGAATAAAGTGTTATATTTCATTCCTTAAGGAGTATTAATAATAATCAGAAAATTTATTTTTTCTTATTTTTAACATTGAATGAACACAGTTCTCCTAACAATAAGTGTAATACAATTAACAAATGTATTCAATAGAATACAAATATGAATAAAATACACTTCACCTCACAAAATATGATTCTTCCCACTTCGACAAAGTTTTGGAAATAATCATCTCCATCCTTAACTAAACTTAACTGTATGAAATAGAGGGATCACATGTTGTGAGGTGAGGTGTAAAGTTTTCAATTTATATTTGTATTCTACTGATATTTACCTATACTTAATTTCCCATGATTTTTTTTATTAGATACATTCAATGCCTATTTCTGTCACTGAATTTGTTATTATTTTTATTTTATTATAATCTAACCTTCAATTTTTATCCCCTGAAAGTTAAAATGATAATATAGACATATTTATATGTTTACATAAACAGTAAAATGAAGTATTCTTTTCTTCAGCACAAACATAATATATGAAATCTACAATTGTGTCAAGGCAAAGTAACTATACTGTATGTGATTAAGTAATTATTTGGAGTGCTTCTATTTTCTAGGGTCAAAATTGTACAGATTCAAGAGAGCTGTAAACTGAACATTTTGAGGTATGAGATCAATAATCAGATATATATTTTAGGCATTAATATCAAAAACTGCAAAAATAAGGTTATACAGAACACTCATTAGACCAGTATTTACATATGTTTGTGAAACTTGGGTCCTAAAAGAAACAATAAAACAGAAAATACTAATTTTTGAAAGAAAAATTTTAAGAAGAATATTTTGACCAAATAGATGAACTGATAACTGTTGGAAAATCAAAACAAATGACAAACTAAACAAATTAATCAAAAATCAGAATATAGTAAACCATATAAGATCTCTCAGAATTGGTTGACTTGGACATTTGATAAGAATGGATGATCAGAGACTGGTCAAAAACTCTACAAATGGAAACCTATAGGAGGCAGAGCTGTTGGAAAACCGAAGATCAGATGGGAGGATGACACAATGAACGATCTAAGGAAAATAAAAGTGACTAGTTTGAATATGACAAGAGACAGATTGGCATGGAGGAGGATTGTTGAGAAGGCCAAAACTTTCACTTTTGAAGTTGTCGTGCCTTAAGATGACGATAATATTTTAGGCACAACAAAATATTGAACATATGAGATAGTTGGGCCTCGTGTTAATAATATGCACTCTTGGTTCAGAATCATTTGTTCCCATAGCTAGCTCCCATAACAGATGACAGTAATCTCCACAAAAATGATCCACACCATAGCTGAGTGGTTCAGGCAAGATGCCTTGGCACAGATTCATGGCACTTGCACTAGTTTAGGTCTCCATGGGGGAAGAAATTTTCTCATGGAATTTTGCCCAGTATGGGACCAATGCTCACCCAGCATCGTGAGTAATTTGGGTACCTACATAAGTAGCAGCTCCAGGTTGAGACCCAACATGCTGATCACATGTCACCCCTACACTGACTGGATGATCATCTACCTCTATGATTAACACACGTGGATGTCATGCCATGGAGTTAATCTTCACAAAATATCTTTTGAAATATGCATTTCACAAGAAAATTGACTGATGTAATATGGTCCAGCACCTTCTCCTCAAAGTCTAATGTGTGAACACCATTTCTAGTTCTCTGTGGCCTTAATTGATCCAATTTCAACATCTTGTGCATTTCCAACAATTGACTCCCTATCTCAAAATACTCGGTTTACATCCCTCTACTATTTGTATAATTTTGAACCAAGTTAAAGACATTCTGTATACAGGTAAGCATTTTTATATTATCTTAACATAACATACTGTATAGTAGGCCTAATTCAGTGCATTGAAGTGGAAGTATCCTAATGTATATGTAAACATTAAACTACCTATGTTATAATCTTACTTTTAGTAGCTAAAAAAAACTATCCCAAAATTAGTTTAGTTCATTCTAAATTTAATTAAAATGCATTTGGGACCAAATTATTAAGTTAATATTGGTACATTCCATAAGACTCGTTGCATATACAGTAGCTTAAACTTATTTTAGTGATAATTGTACCTTGAATTTAGTTAATATAGATTGATATTTGTGCTCATTACATTTCATCATATTGTATATAACATAATCATGAAAATTTTGTATCACTTATTCTATATTGGTGAAAGAGAAACATCTTAATTTTGAATTAAATTTCCTAAAAACATGATATTATGTAAGACAGACTTGCAACTCATGATTGCTTTTTAACAATTTCCCATAAAAAATACTGTTATTGTGGCAAAATAAAATTATAATACAAAGCATGCCACAATATCATAGAATAATAATGTTTTTTGCATACTTTTTTTCTGTTACATGTCATTCTGTTTTATTTTTTATTTTTTTCCAGACTTCATTTTGAACCATTTTAGGTTACAGAAATATCTCAGCCATTTATTTACAAATGAGTAAATAAATATTTATGAAATATGGAGTAGATACTTACTTAAGATTTAAATTAAAATATTTTATACCTTGCCTCATATCAAGATACTTACTTACTTATTGGCTTTATGGTTATTTGAGTCCTATATTAGGAGTTTCTAGACCAAGCTAATTTAGTTATGCCTATTTCCCTACAGATGTCAAGATGACATAGTCAGCATATCGACAAAATGAAAAATCTAGTAGGCAACTGAAGTGTTACTAGGATGACAGGAAATTTTGCTTAGAGGCCTGTTTTTCAGGTTTAAGGTTCTTTTACGAGTCTGAAAATCTTCAGACTTGGGACCCATGGCTTAAAGTTCCTCCCAAAAGACTTGTACCTTGGATTTTTCTATCCTAAAAAATCCATCAATCCCGGGTAGGTTTGAACCCACAACCATCGGAACTAGAGGCAAGGAACATAATTGCTAGATCACTGCAGCCGAAGGAATAGATATCAACAATCCAGAAATTATTAGAAGTTACATTGTCCAATTTCCAATCTGAAAGAAGGGAAAGTTGTTTTGAAAGGCACATCATCTTGTTCTAGGGGAATATCCTTACTTTATGGTATTGTTATGTATTAAATTAATTTCCAGCTAGAAATTCATATAATTCACAGTACAATATAAAATAACAATGAATAGACAGGCGAATGAAGAATACATTATAACGGTGAGCTACATCATCTTTATAGGAAACCAGATATAATAAGAACAGTTCAGCTACATAGACTGCAATGAGCAGGACATGTGGCATGAATGGGGAATGAAATAGGAGCATGGAAACCTCTTGTAGGAAAACCAGAGGGAAAATGCCCAGTTGGTAGACCAAGAATGAGGTGGGAGAATAACATTTACCATGACTTGAAGGGAGTAGATTATACAGGGGATGATTGGAAAACATTAGCTCAGGATAGGGATGTAAGAAGAGTTTATATCCATGCTGCCATGAACCTATGGATTTGATAGAGCCAGTGAGTTTGTTAGTTACATAAAATAACATCATCACTATTATATGTGAAGAGTGAAGGAAAGGTGTATGTCACTTTTTGCATGAAACTTAGAAAATTAATTTTTAATTATATAATGTACCTGTACACCAAAACTATGAAGATAAATAAACTCATGGCTAAACTCTTTCTTTTACTGTTTCATACTTCTAAAAGATAGTCCTTCCATGAAAAATTAATGTTCAGACAAGAACTTGAACCCTGGATCGCTGATCTTGAGTCGCAGTCTGAACGTTAATTTTTCTTTCTAAATTAGAACTATGTCCAATTCTGGAAAATGTTAATTTAAAGTATAACATCTAAAAAAAAGTTACTTGCCTACTTCTTTCCTTTCACTCTTCATGTATTCTGAAATGAACATAAAAATACCACCATTAATTTGGATTTTCCACAAAAATACCACACTATTAATAGATCCATAAAATGTGACCTTATTTGGGAATTAAGCAGAAATATAGCATCTCTCTTTAAAATGTTAAAAGGCAAAATTAAAGTTACTAATTCCTGTCAGAAGATTTATACCATACTGGACCTTTTATTCTTAAATACCTTTACAATCTATTATAATATTCATATAAAATATGAAAAGCACACAATAAGTATGTTTTATGGGAAAAAATGATAAAGAGCTGAATCAGTATATTAACTAGTCACAAAATGTTTACTTGCTTCATTTGACTCAGCATGTTAATTATAATTTAGGCTAAGGCAAAGCACAGTTGTAGTGTATGGGACACGGATTGAAAATATAAAGCTGGACAATTCTTGTAACTATCAATTCTACTCAACTATCAATATTCTAAGCTCTCTGACTGTTAGAGAACTGAATAAAACATCTGCAAGATTTTAATTTTTGAAGGAGAAAGCCTTCAATAATGGACATGAGTTGAGTAAAGTGTATTAACTCACTTTGTAGTAAAAAATATAAAATTGAATTTACCTTACAGATACAAAGTCCACATAAGTATAGACCATATTTTTCACTTCCATCTTCATTACAGTTAAAAAAATATTATATAGGCCTACCAATACAACAAAACTAGAAATGTATTCCATATCTAATCTTGTCTCTTAGAGAGAAAATATTGATACAGAATTCTTTAAATAATATATTAAGTAAATATTTAGTGCTAAAAAGTGATATGATTACTGGAAAACAACAAAAATTTAGTTGTAACAGTGTTCTTTATAAACACTGAATTAAGAAGTATAAAATAAGCCATCTATAAGCAATAATTAGCACAACTAAAGAGAAAAATATCTGCCTAAACCAGGATGTACAATCATGTTTAATTTTTTCCTATGTTTTGATAGCATAATCCAGAAAAAGTAACATAATAGGACATAAAGAAGTAAAAGACAGCCTCATTCCTCCATTCTTTAAAAACGGTTACAGAAGATACCTTAAAAAGGAATGCACAAAATATTATAAAATATAATGGAATCTGAGTTAAGCAAGGCTGGTTTATATTCTGAGTTGACAGTCATTAAATACACATGATGAATAGAATATGGCCAGTATTCAATAACCAAGCTCTCTAGCCATTCCATCTCTGTCTTCCATAAACAGAGGCTCTCATCTTTCAATTGTTCCCAGAATTTATTTTAAAATAAATATCTTGTTTAACACATGATGTTGAACAGAGTGAGCCAGTTAGAGTAGGTTCTGCATGACCCACATAATTAACCACGGTTCTTGAATTCCGGTCTACATCTTCAAAGTAAATATCTTAAGCATCACTGTGAACTGAATAAACTTTCATAGTGAATATGGATTATGTTATTTAAAAAATGTTATCCGTCAAGTGCAAGTTTTTATAAGTGAACATAATGAATAGAACTTTTACTCTGTTGTAAAAATCATTAATCACAGCATTAAACTAAGATTGAATACTGTAGCCCAGGAATAAATACTGTGGAAAAGGTAAACTAAATTTGATTGTTAATAAACAAGCAATAATTTTAATTTGAGCCAGAAGTGTAGTTGATCCACTTTATTCACACTCTTTATCAATTTAAGAAATGAAAATAAACATTGTTTATGTCACTGAAAGAAAAACAAAACTTTTTCATGTTCTGGTATAACTACTAATTAATGTGGTAAATTTCTGTTATAGCTGTAACTTTATCTTTTGATATAAACACAGATAAGCCATTTGTCCATTAATACAATTGAATATATTAATAATTCATTTAAAGAAACATCAATAAATAATATACAAACTGATATATCAGTAAGATATATTGATATGACCAATATATTAATATCTTAGTGATGAATCATTTTTATTCAATAATTCTTGAACCTGAGGTGAATATCCTAAAAGGAAGCTTGAAACACAATAAATGTTAGGTTCAAGTTGGCCATTCTAGTAAAGACATACATAGTTTTTACTCAATGAATCCCTATGACAAAAATAATGGAAAGAAACCATTCTTATAATTATGAATGAAATTTTTGTGAATGATACAAGTGACAATTTGTGTTAATAAATACATAAAGTTTAGTTACAATGAGTAGGGAGTACAGCATTCAAGAAGTGAATCCTGATCTCTATATTTTCACAAACATTTTCCTAAAGCAGCATTTCCCAACCTATAGTTCACACACCCCTAAGGGTCCATGGCAGTAAAGTTGAGGTCATAAAGAATGGCAATTTAAAATTGTATATTTTATGTAAATAGATGGCTGAAAGTCTTTCGAAACTGGGTACAAAGCTATAGTAACATGATGCATCAACTCCGAACCACAGAATATGTGCACAAATCCAAACAATTAAGAGTCACATCTTATCTATCAGAAATACAATTTGTAAAAAATGGGAACGACACTTGATGAAAACATTTCTTCCAGAGAAAATGTTAACTGCTAACTTTAGAATGATTACTGAACATGACTAGAAAGGCATTGCCACACCTCTGCTCACTCTGTAAAAGAAGCAGAGAAGGACACTGCCCACCTAAGTAAACACAAAGCTACTGAAAATGTCCTGACAATCATAGGAAGTGAAACACAACCCACCATAAGACAAATTTATATTGGTAAGCAAACAGAAGAATGGCTGTTAAATCCCTATTGGCAATGGCTTAAAAAACTGGTGTGTTTCTAAAAAAATTAATAAATCCTATAACAGATTGTAATATTTCATTAATTTTATTTCAAGGACTATACTCTAAAGTACTGTAGGTGAACATAAGCACAAAGCAGTGACCCTCTAAATCCCTTTCCAAGGGCAAACATGATTTGTTTTCAAGTCTCTGCCACCCTCACTTTGTCTTTTAACAATAAAAGCAACTATTTAAGTAGTCAAATCTATTATAAAATGATAATAGGAACTAACATTTAGAGGTTCTTCTCAATAAATAAAGTAGGTCTGTAGCATGTTACCTCATAAAAGTAGGGAATTCAAAGGAATGAAAAATTTTGAAAATCTGGCTATTAAAAATTCTCTCCAACTAGTGGAAAAATAGATAGAAATAGAATCTGTAAATATATTAGTTTCTTTTGATGCACTTCACTATTTACCAATGTTCCAAAAGAAGAAACATTGAAAGTTTTAAACAACTGGCTAATCAAAAATAAAATTGACAAAGAGAGTAGAGAAGAATAAACAATAAAAGCAAATATTCTCTCTCATATTATGTCAGACAAAATTATTCAAAAACTGTATGGGCGTCTGTCAAAATATAAGATCTATTTCCAGAGGAGGGCCGTGAAAAGATTGGGAACTGCTATTCAAAGGCTACTTAAATACTTCTGTTTAATTATTATGAGTTACAGCACTTCATATATTTTTTTAATTTTCTTGCAGACCATGGTTTCTTCACATGTGTGATACTGCCAATGCTTCCAAACTGTTGAATTTGTAGTTGTTGATCCTGTTGGTTGATTTCCGCTCCTTCTGTTGGCTGACCGATGAACTTACAAATCACATTATTTTTCTTTTTCCCAAGAATTTCAAAATCCATAGTTTTCTCCAATTCAACAGTTAGGAAGCATTGACAATATCACACAGATGTGAAGAAACCATAGTCTGCAAGAAAATTAAAAATTATGAGGTGAGTCTCCCTAACTCATAATAATTAAAAGAAACCTCATAGTGTTACTTCCTTCTGTTTGCTGATTACTTGGCTATTATTCAAGATAAAGAATCTACTCTACAAACATCACTCTCTAAATTAAATGAGATGTACGAACAATATAATATGAAAATTTCTATTGCTAAAAGAAAAGTAATGGTATTTCAAGGTAAATGATTGATTAGAACAAAAATAATAATTAATAATCAAATTATAGACCACTTTAATTAATTAGGATATGATAAAGATTATGATATAGATATAAAATTAGCTAAGTTTCAGAGAATCTGTAGAACAATAAATCAAACTTATAAAAAAAATTCAAAGATATGCAAAATTTAATTTTTTTAAAGTTATGGCTGTGCCAGTCATATCCTATGGAAGTCATATCTGGACAACAACAAAAAACAAGAAAGTAGTTATAGGCTTCAGAAATGAAATTCTTGAGTGCAGTTAAAGGATGAACAAAACTAGATCACATAAAAAATTAAGAAATACTAGAGAAATTAGAAATGTTTTATTTGAATAATAGATTGAAATATTATAAACAACAGTGAAAAGAACATCTAGAAAGAATGCCAGCTACAAGACTCTAAACAAATTGAGCTATAGTGGAAACAGATCAATGGGTAGACCTAGAAGACGTCTGGAAAGTATTTGAAGACAGAAAAGCCAATTCAATGCCTACACCTTGAAATGAAGATGATGATGATGATGGTGATGATATTCTCAGGATATAAATTGTATAATATACTTGGATTCTTAACTAATTATATATTTAATTTTTATTTTTACTCTCAGCATCTTGCTGTTTTCAGATGTAGTAGCAATATCTTTACTCTTTAGACCTCAAATCATGAAAATTGACTTAGTAAATAAGAAAACATTGAATATTTTATAATCATTAACATGTTCACTAGCATTAATTCCATAACAAGTCTCAATGAGTTATTAACATGTATATTTTTCACTCTTTTTCATACTTATGAAAATATTTATTTTTTACATAATTTTTAAAGCATTATCTGTCACTACATTTTCCCTCTATAATTTCTATTTTACAATATTGACATTCTTGTATCAAAAATGTTCCTGCCAACTTAAACCAAACATTTTACATTTAGTATTTTTTTAAGTATCTCGGTGAAATTGAATTATTGAACCATAGCTGTTGAACTAGTGGAAATAATATTAACTGGATGTAAGAAGAAGAAGATAATTTTTCTTCATAACTGTTAAATTGTGATGAACCCAAATAGTATGTTATATTGTTATCTTTAATATAGTAAACAACTGTTATAGTATGACCAGTATATAATAATCTCTTGTGATAAAATGACAAAATATTCATACATATCCATTGTAAAATTAACATGAAAAATTAATTGTATATGTTTCATACTTTCACATAAGTCTAATATACTAATATAGTTACCCAAAAATAAATCTTTATTATTGTAATAATGCATGAACAAATGGAGCCTGGGCAGGTTTTCTCTGGATTTCCCTGTTTTCCTCTGCCTAAAACTTCATTCCACTACTCATCCATTCATTTTCTTTTATATCATCTGCCCTTGATAATGTTGTGACAGGTCTGGTCAGCCAGCATCTTTATATATCATAGACCTTTGATGATAGGGTCTCATCTCATTGCATCCTTTTACCTGGCAATACACCAGGCACAAGTAAATGGGTTGTTTCTTTAATGTAATATTTGCATCATTAAAAAAAAAACAATGCTTTCCATAGCAAGTCCAATGTTTGCAAATTATGAGTTGAATATTTCAATTTTTCATTGTTATTTATAGATGATTTAACCATCAAAGGTTCATATCACATACAGGCCTACTTCTTTTTCAATGATACTATGAAATGGTGACTAGAATGAAATGAATCATTTGCCTTGATAACAGAGGAAAACAAGGAATAAACTCAGGTTGGTGGCACCAAGATTAGAAACATCGAAGCTGTTACAATTGATAGTAAAGAGAAAAATATCATAAAATAATAAAACATCTCAAGTACATGTTTTATCTGATGTTTTTATTATTAATTTTATATCTCTCATTGAAGGACAAATTATATTTGAAGAGAAAAATATACGCTCAGACCTTTGGCTTTCTATGCTGATACTTTACCACCTAAGCTACCTGGGTACACCAATCTAAATGCACATTTTTCTCTTATACATTGTTAATTTCTGAGCGCCAAATTCTATGAACCTTTGTTCGATCAAGCAAATGGTAGCTTCTTTTTTTTTAAGAAGACTTTTATTGAGAATTTAAATGTTACTTTATAAAGCCAGTAGGGCTTCTTTTGATGTTTTTATTATTAATTCAATACTTCTCACCGAAGGACAAATTATATTTGAAGAGAAAAATATACACTCAGACTGGGGTTTGAACTCAGGACCTTTGGCTTTCTATGTCAATGCTCTACCAACTGAGCTACCTGAGCACTCAATCTAAATGCAAATTTTTCTCTTATAGATTGTTTGTTAATATACATGGTTGGTAGAGCATTGGCATAGGAAGCCAAAGGTCCTGGGTTCAAACCCAAGTTTGAACATATATTTCTTCTTCTAATAAAACATGTTTTATTATTTTAACTTTTTATGATATAGCTGGGAATAAAATCTAGATCCTCTGGAAGACATTACATTTACTAAAATTGTTTATATTGTGCTTTTAACAGTTTCTGTTGTTACTTCTGAAGCATTCTAGATAACTTAATAACAAATCATATAATTATATATATATACACATATATATATATATATATATATGTACATTATAATATTTTATAAAATTTGCTGATAAACAGCTTAACATCACAGTTGGAGTTTCACAAGAAAACATGTGAAAACACACTTTTATTTTTTATGTTTATTATTCTTTTTTAACGCTCCTTTTTAGCTAGTAAAGCTCAAACTTTTTATGTAAGTGAAAAATTTAAAATTAAACCAGTGTCATTATTTATGAGGACTTGGGAATTAAAGAGAGATTGGACTATTGGTTACTATGATCACCTCTGGTTTTGAAGTTTGCAAGGATGAACAGCTATGGTGAATGGATTTTCTTAGGATGTACAAATTCTGAATACGGCTTCCTTCAAAATGGAAGTAAAGCCATGGGTCCTGTGTTACAGATTTATGCCATATATAAGAATCTCAAGCCTGAAATGACAGTTTCTGAGAAAAAATTGTTGTCTTTTTCAATGTCCTGGTTTAAATTCAATACAAATGGTCTGAGTTGTTAAATAAAATACTACTACTAAAGAGATTTGCTTTAAGAGGTATTCTTGGGTAACTCAATTAGTTGACATAAAGACATCTGTGGTTCAGATCCCATTTCAGATGTAAATACTCTTTTAAGATAAGTAAATTATATTGATCTTGATCTTCAATATTATTGTCTACTTTAAATTAATGATAAAAATTTGATTTATATAATAATTGGATAAAAGAACATTTTATAATTTTAAAATATATATCAAGCTCTGCGATTGCAAGGTTTAAACCTGAATGGTAAAGAGATATATTTTATGTGTAATTATGACGTGAGAAATATAAATTTTTCATCTTCTTCACTTATAAGAAATGGTCTGAAAATAAGAGTAGTAAACATGTGTTTTAAGTATATATGCTGGTCATCCTAAAGCAATTAATCATAGTTTTGTGTTTTATGTGCATGGACTACTTCCCACCGTAACTTGTCCAAATAATGCTCTATTTGAAAATAGTATAGTGGCCTTAAAATCTGGAGCTTTTTATATTAGTTACGCATTTTAAGAATATTTTAATAGCCTATTTCATGTGGCTTACAATAATATTATATACAGTCATAAAAATAGAAAACAGTAAGATAAATAAATAGTAATTTAAAATTAAACATACTGTTTTCTTCCAGAAATTTCAGGACTATATAAAACTTTCTCAGAAATTATTTTTCAGAGATCAGCAGTTAACAGTTATTTTGATAAAAAGAATATATTGAAATTTAAAAAAAAAAATATTAAATTATAGTTTAACTCACTTAAATTATAATTATAACTTAAATTAACGAAATTTGTATCTGAATTAGTGATTTTTTAAAAACTATATTAAATATTATTTTTAATCAGAAAAGGAATACAGTCATATAAAAAAAGCATAGATTACTATATTGTTCATTCAGATTAAATATCGTAATTAAGAAAATTAAAACAAAATTAATACCTAGAAAATCAAAAAATTATAGATTCCTTTCTGGTCACAGAAAATATATCAATTTACATACAATTCTATACATTATAATTTGACTCATGTAGTTTTTGAGTCATAAATTCAGTGTTATGGCATGACATATCCTTATTTATGTAAACGTGCAGCCCAAATGGAGGAATAAAAATTTTTCTTTCCAGACTTATCAGAATCAGGATTATCTGTGAGGGTAAAATCAATTGGAGCTTAAAGTTAATTAACATTACTTATGTCTTTGACTATAATTTAGTCCAGCATAAAAATTATAATTTGATCTCTTAATGTCCACTGTTTTGCGAATAAATATTTAACTAATTTGTCATTCAACGAGAAGTGATAATTTAAAACATTTTTCCCATATTTAACTATGATTAAAATAAAAACATTGAAAATTTATATTTTAATTTGTAGAACAGCATTTAAATTACCAAATTCAAATAATTTATAATATGATCTACATTGATTTAGGATCAAATTATATTTTACTCATCCTTGTAGAGTTATATACGATAACTGGATAGGTTACTTACAATCTAATTTGCATATCCCAAGATTGGTGTCCTTTCAGACATGGTATGGACGAGTAAATATAATAACAGCATATATAAGAAAAAATTTGTGTTTAGATTAGATTTTCTCAGATAGCTCAGTTGGTAGAGCATTTGCCTAGAGTGCAAAAGGTCCTGGGTTCAAACCCTAGTCTGAGCATACAATGTTTCTCTTCAAATATAATTTATCCATCATTGAGATGTATGAAATTAATAAAAACATTGAAGTAAATATAAATACAGTTGAATCTGCTTTATACATAACTCGGTTTCATAAATAAATATTTGTAAGTACTGGCTAAGTGTAATAGAAAATTTAGGTAATTATAATTTAACTTATATCCACCGCTGTGGTCTCGGAGTAGCGTGCTGCCTTGTCACGCAGCGGGCCCGGGTTCGATCCCCGGTCGAGACAGTTTTCTGGGTGAGGTTTTTATCGGGGTTTTTCCTCACCTGTAAGACAAATGTCAGGAAAACTTTAAGGCCCAAACGGTCCCCGAAATCATATGGCCATCATAATCATCATCATTCATATTCATCTTAGGTTAAGCTTATGATTAGGGACTCTCCTGGCGCACCATTATCTTCATCATCACCAATCTTATCATCAGGGCACCTTCCAGGCGCCCTAACCTCAGAAGTGGGTTACAAGTACGCCATGCCAGGAGAGAAACCAGGAATGTCGAAAGACAAACCTGGGGCATTTGAAAAAAAAAAAAATAATAATAATAATTTAACTTATCGGCTGAGGTGGACTAGTGATTATGCTCCTTGCCTCTCGTCTTGAGGGTCGAGGGTTCAAACCTGGTCAGGGTCAATGGATATTTTAGGATGGAAAAATCCAAGGAGCAAGTCCTCTGGGAGGGACTTAAGCCAGGTGGATCCTGAGTCTGAAGATTTTCAGGCTCACAGAAAATCCTGAAGCCTGAATGAAAAGGCCTCTAAGCAAAATTTACCAAATTTTCCCGTCCTAGTAATACCTTGGTTTCCTAGATGTCAGTATGAGATGGAACGCTGACCAACGCTCCAATGACATCTATATGAAAACAAGTGTAACTAAATTAGTATGGTTCAATTTCTTCCCTATAGGGGAAAAGTGCCTAAATCTCGTTGAGGGAAACAAGGGCTTACAAGATAATTAAACCTTATTTGTACATAATGCATTTATACTATACGTATCACAGTTCATAAAATATTGAACTATTACGAGGTTTCATTTAAAATTTAAAATAAAATTCTTTACCCCTCGCTTCATATATATATATATATATACACATGATTAGGATTAACACTTACATAGAGTACTACAATGACTTTTTTCTTGCCTCCCTTTCAGATTTCTCTATCTTTAAAGGGTAACCGAAATTAAATAAATAAATTTGGGATATGACTAACTCTTTGAGGCTGAGTGAATCATACTCCAAACCCCTACAAAGAAATATTTTTATGGTACAGCTAAGAATAAAATTCAGAACAACTGCAATGTTAGTTAGACATGCAAACCATTGGTGAAATCATTACCTCATCCACTTGCTTCAGATACCTCCTGCTTTACTTTAACAATGTGATTACAAGAATACAATTTTGGATTTAAAAACTGCTGCATTTTGAATAGAGTTTACATAGAAAAGGAATGTTTTGTTCTCTTACAATCTCCCATTGTCTAAATTTTAAATAATTCATGCTAAAACAAAATTATATAACAATATAATACATTTCTTCTGTTTAAAATAAATTGTACTCAATTTATGTTTGAAGATATAAAGTTTAATTAGAAATATGCAAAGAGATCTAGTGTACTGTTTTTACATAAAACAGCAAACTAATTTTATTTTCTAATTATTGGATCTTGATATTTGTGAAGAAGCAGAAGACTATATCAGATATACATGTAAAAATTAATATACAATTTTAAGAATAATCATCTTTTAATGAAAAATAAATCATTAAACCTGTTTGTGTTTTGATGTAAAAGATTTTATTTAATTTTGCTCACTATACAATCTTCATGGTACTCTGTAAGAACATTCCAGCTCCATGCATTTGTTATGTACATGTGTAAGCCATTGGTTCACATGAAAAAATAACCCCAGCTTCTAGTAAGCAACTGTGTGTGCTACTAGTAAGCCAAAGTTGAACAGTCAAGAGTCTATTTGTCATTCCAAGTTCATTGTTGGTGTGAATGTGTATTTCTACTTATGTCCGTCTTAAAACGTAAATAACTAAATGGCTAGTTCTTTAGAAGTGATAAATTGATTGATTAAGGGTTTGAGAAGAGGCAAAAATCCTTCAAAAGAAATTTAGATTTGTCATAAACTTATTTTAAAATCTAATAATTTTCATTAATATTTTCTTATTGTAAAAAGTAAAAGGTAAAGTGATCCCACTACAGGCTTTAAGAGGCCCTTGGAGTAGTAGGAGAATAAGACTCCCACTTCCCTAGACAATTGATACTTGATGTCAGTTGGGTTGTCACTCCTGTGTGACAGTCACCTTTACTCCCAGAACAAGTATCTGGTACTCATTTTGGTTAGAAACTGAGTCAACCCAGGGCAATTGTGCTACCAGAAGGTTCAGATCCCCACTGGGACTCAAACCCTCAACCTTCTGGCTTGAGCTCATTACCTTAACCCTTTCTTGCTATACTTGATTCAAAGACTGATATTTTAAAACACAAATCAGGTAATTTTGTCAATGTACCTTATGCATTAATTGTCACGTGTAAATCTTTTTGTTCAGTTAATATTGCATTATTTGTAAGTATAATTATTCTAAACAATGCACCAGTTGTCATTAAAAGTACACTTTGCACATTTTATGCTTCTAAAACAAGTGATTTTGTATGGATTATCAGATATAGAACCAAATAGGATATTTGGTCACAGGGAATAAATTGTTAAGTATAATAAATAAATAATGAGTCATGAAATCTCAGCTCATAAACTCTGTGTTGTTCAAGCACAGGACTGCAGTTTCAGGAACCATCCTTCCTGAAACTCTGAGTCGCAAAAATGACTGAAACTGTGGTCCTATGCTTGAAGAACAAGGAGTTTATGAGGTGAGATATTCACGACTCATTATTTACTCATTAACTTGAAAGGCTTATAATGTTATTTCCTATAATAAATTTATGAAAAAATGTTAAGTATAAAATTGCTACACTGCTCAAAAAAATTAGGGGATATTGTAGAATAACCTATTGAGACTATGTTTTTTGGAATAGTATTAGATGCAATCACTTTCTATTACTCCAAGATAATGTAAACAAGAGTTTGAAGTTGTTACGTAACCTCGGTACCACACCAGAGGGTACTGTTGATGTGAAAGGGTGGTGTGGGGGTGAATGTATTGTTGCTGTTTTTAAATCCAGTCTGTACTGTTGATGTGAAAGGGTGGTGTGGGGGTGAATGTATTGTTGCTGTTTTTAAATCCAGTCCAGTTTTCAGTTAGTGAATGACTTGCCTTAGGGACAGTAATGCCTCGATAACGTGATTTACCTGAACCAATGGTTTGGAGGGCCATAGGAAGGATGGAAGCTGGACAGACACACAACAAGAGGTGGCACAAGCCATTGGGGTGTCTCAAAGCATGATTTCCAGACTTTGGAATCGTTTTCAAAGAACAAATACTGTTCACAGAAGAGCCGGACAAGGTCGACCACGGGCAATAACAGCAAGGGATGACCATTACCTCTTGTTAACAGCACGTCGGAATAGACAGCAGAATGCAACTCAACTGTGAAATACACTTCAAACAGCAACAGGGCGCAGGGTGTCAACTCAAACTGTCCGTAATCGACTGCATGGAAGTGGTCTCTATGCCCGTAGGCCCATGGTGTGTACCAGGTTAACTCCACAACACCGTAGAGATCACAGAAACTGGGCGGAGGAACATCGTGGGTGGAGGCATGCCGAATGGAGATCAGTTCTTTTTTCTGATGAGTCGCGATTCAACTTGGAATGTGATAGTCGGCGTGTATTCATCTGGAGGGAAAAAGGGACACGAAACAATCCAGCTTTTGTACGTGAAAGATCCCCATATCATGGCGGTGGATTGATGGTGTGGGCAGAAGTCAGTAGTGGTGGACGTACGGACCTCTACGTCATCCAAGGTGGTACTTTGACTGCGGTAAGGTATAGAGATGAGATTCTCCGACCTTTTGTCGTGCCTTATGCTGATGCCATAGGTGATTCTTTTCTTTTTATGGACGATTATGCATGACCACACAGAGATGGCTTGGTGGACGACATGCTGGAAGTGGAGGGTATCGAGCGTATGCAATGGCCAGCTTCCTCCCCGGACTTAAATCCGATCGAGCATGTGTGGGATGCATTAGACAGACGCATTGCAGGCAGACCAGCACCTCCCACAACTGTTCCAGAGCTGCACATTGCTCTTATGGAAGAGTGGCCACGTATCCCCCAAGAACTCATTGCTAACCTCATTGCATCAATGCCACACAGGTGTGAGGCAGTGCTGGCCATTCGAGGAGACCATACACCACACTAAAGAAACATTTTCACCCATGTTAATGTTGCTTTGTTTGTTTGCCATATTCCTAATCAGGATCTCATTGACATCTGGTGTGGTACAGAGGTTACGTAATGACTTCAAAATCTTGTTTACATTCTTTTGGAGTAATAGAAAGTGATTGCATCTAATACTGTTCCTAAAAACATAGTCTTAATAGGTTATTCTACAATATCCCCTAATTTTTTTGAGCAGTGTATTTTTCAGAGAAGAACTTTTTAACTGGTAACAAGCGCTGTTTTATGAGTAGAGTCTGGATTCTTATGTAATTACATATTTTTCCTTCATATGTTCTTTCATAATAACCAAAAATATTGACAATTCACATAAATATAGACCTTATACTCAAGTTTGATATTACATATTTTTTACATAAAATGGTCTTGAAAAGTTCATAAAATTGTTGTGCACAGTACTAGGAAATAAGTAAAATTTCTGTATGATTTGTTCTCAGCTCTGTTTGGAGGTAGGTCATAGTCATATCATATCACTATATTTGCCTAGTCAATCCTGCCAGCAAGGACTACCTCACATTGAAACATAATGCAAACCCTCATAACTTCTATGGTCTTCTAGGAAAAAAAGATATGGAATATCCCACAATGCAAACCTTCATTAAGGTTTATGGTTTTGTAGGAACACCAAATCACATCAAATGTTCCAACACTATGAGGATTTGGTAGTGCTGTGTGTGAGTGAGGAGACAACTTCTAACTATATTAGGATAATCCAAACATGGTATAAGTGGACAGAATTCTCTCTCTCCCTCCCTCAATACTCCATTATACCATGATATTATTAAAGATAGCTCTTTTAAAATTAATTACAGGACAAATATCCAATAAAAAGTAGTCATACTAACAGACTCCAAAGCAGCAATTAAGTCCATATGCCCCAATATACAAAAAAATCAGATCAATAATCAAAATCCTTATACCAAGACTACAGCAAATAGTATTACAGAGGATTCCAGCCCATGTTGGCATTATTGGTAATGAAATTCCTGACATGCTTGCCAAAAAAGGGAACCACAATATTCTGTAATCCACATAAGAAACAGGATCTAATTTCTAAAAATCAGAGACATAAAACATCAATACAACTTAAAAGCACAATAAATAACAAATGAAAAACGAGAGGGAAAATGCTCTGCAAATATTCACTAACAATCCCACATCCTGACAATGCCAAGAAAGTCTGCTGTGGCCACAATCTGACTGTTTACTGGTTACCATTATCTACTTAATCATCTCGACAAGATGGGAATTGTAAACAGTACTCCGATTCCGATTGAGGGTCTTTCCACTTTTTAGCGGTTGCCCTTTTACCAGCTGGCTGCTGGCCTTTCACATCCACATGTGTCAATCACAGAGGTAGATGATCAACAGCCAGTGTAGGGGTGACATGTGGTTAGCATGTCGAGTCCCCTAGCCGTTATAGCTGGTTCCTCAACCTGGAGCCGCTACTTATTGTAGCTACCCAATTGCCTCACGATGCTGGGTGGGCACCGGTCCCATACTGGCCAAAATACCATGAGAAAATTTCTTCCCCCATGGAGACTCGAACCAGCGCAAGTCCCGTAGCTCTGCGCCAAGGCTTCCTACCTTAACCTCTCGGCTACGGCGCGGGACAAACAGTACTCAATATTGCATATGTAATGAAGAAGATCAAGTACTCAAACAGGAACATCTTCTGACATGCAAGGGACTGGACAGGAGAAAACAGCTCAACCAAGAAATCACAATCTCTATTGGGAGGTGAGAGAAAGAGTGGCACAAGGCAACTATCACTCATCACCATTGGACAACAACAAATTGAGTTTAAACACTATTTTCCAGTGCTTTGTTATTGGGTTGTGGGTTGGGATGAGGAATGTCAGGATTGATCATGGATAACGTAACAAAACTAAGTGTGGAATATTCCGATTTTGTCTGAACATTTTCAGTTTATGACTTAGTATTTTGTTGTGATTGAATGTCAGTGAACGCAAGTGAAAATGGCTTTGTCTGCCTCATCATTATCTGCAAAACATTGGCCATGGATAATATTGATGACACTTTTACCACATATGGTAAAATAATGTTGTATGTACCTTGTGGCATACTGTGTGCAACAAATAATTGAAGTGCAATAAGACTGTGCAATATTTTGAGAGTCGTATATATATAATAATTTAAACACCTCAAAATATAAATAAATTTATTTGAAAATAACTGTTAGGTTATATATACCACTATGTCTTAATATTTTTAGTGAAATTATATATATATATATATATATATATATCTTAATTTAGGTTCATGACATATGTCTAAAATATATTCATTATACCCCTTTATATGAAGATGCTTCTGGTATGTTTAATACTTCATTATTGGTAGTATAAACATATTAACTTCAACATTCTCATAAAATTATTGCATTTTAAAAGACAACTGTCTCATAACAAAACAAAGCTAGAACATAGAACACTGTAAATTTATTAAAACACAAGTTTTATTTAATATATAATAAAAATGTAATATTACAAATTTTGATTATTCTTACTACAGTACATATTCATATACATATTTGGAGATTAATATTACATAAACATCTGGACTCTATTTATGAGATACAAAGAAACCCACATCTTTAAAACTTAGAAAGCATTAGAATTCTGGGTTACGAACTTCACAGTGTGCAGAAGGCTTGATAGATGAACACAGTACATTTATTTTAGCCATTTTTGAACTTAACAACTTATTCTCTGTGACTAGATAATTATATCTCAATCCATTTTCAAATAAAAAAGTGAGTGATAAAAAATGGTTGAAGTAATTGAATTAAATTGATACATAATATTTTTAGATATAATTTAATATCTGAACTTGAAATTTTAGAGAGAGAGCCCTTTATTAATAATACAATAACCAATGTTTTTGCTTCTTAAGTACTGGCCTTGAATAAACTATTCAAATGTAATAAATAATCCAGTTTTTCTATTATTAAAGAATGCAATTTGTTGATGAAGCAATGGACAAAACTTTTAGATACAGAAATTGATGTAAAGTAGATTTTGCAAATTAACTTATAGTTTTAATTAGAGAAAAATAGATGTGATCGTAATATAATGCCACAATAATTCTCATCAACTTCTTTTAAGTAAGAGTTTGTATTCAAATTTGATTTTGGATATGAAAGATTTCACATTTTAAAATTCATTCATCATTCTGTGGTTACAAAGAATAATTTGTAACTATAAAATTTCTACTTTTAGGAGACCACTTTTTTAAACATTCAGTACCGTAAACCAGTTAAGGCGTTTAAAGAGACTATCATGTATGCGGCCATCGGTCAGTTAACTCGTTTTAGAGCGGGCGTGAACAAACCGCGTTTATATTCGGTGCCTAAATATTGTGTTGGCTTAGTATGTCTTGGAGATCATAGATGGCATGTAAATGTACATTTTCTATCCCTGTTTGACACGTTTAACCTTGGTGAATCCCCTTTTATTTTTTAAACAAAAAACATATGGAATTCGTTCACCCAAACTAGCCTCCAGGCTCCAATGCAGTCATATATGTTTCTCGTTATCGCGCTGTTCTTTGTGCGTGAGTGAAACCATGGCGAAAGAAAATATCTCACTGAAGAAGAATTAGTGAATATTTTGTATAATGATGATTCAGATGATGAACTGATTCCTGAATTAGAAGATTCACAAAGTGAAAGTGAAGATGAACTTCCACTTCCTGAAATTGATACGCCGATACCATGTGATGTCAATCACCCAAGTTATTTCACCATCAAATCCTACTAGGATATCTCCTTTAGGTATGTACAAAATTTGAATTTTCTAGGACTAATAGTTTGTGAATAATGGTCCATTTTCTGAAGTGCCACGAAAAGGGTGGCTGGGGTATTTAAATGGCTGGCCTGTGGGTTTAAATGCCCTGCTCAGTAACTGATACTGAATGTGTTAATCACAAAACAACCATCTTTATAACTCAGAAAGTATTAGAGTCCTGGGTTACCAACTTCAGAGTGAACACAAAGCTTGAGAAATGATCACAGTACATTTAACTGATTTAGGCCATCTTTATACTTAACAACTTATTCCCTGTGACCATGGATATAAACATGTTATTGTATCAATAAAAAATTAGAAATAAGCATGACAAAAAAAGTCCTTTAAATTCTTTGGAATTTTCCTGTGGTGTATTTCAATGAGAATCTTTAAAAGAATTAATCACAATAAACTAAAAACAGAAACCTAAAACATATTCAAAGTTTTGAAATTTTAATTAAGTAAAATAATATAGTATGGATATTAAAAAATAAAACTTACAAATAATACTGTATATCACAGACCATTATCATATATAAGTAATATTTATAGGGGTTTATGTGAAGAATGAAAATTTTAAAAAATGAGAAGAACTCAAGAAACTGCTGAAAGAAACAGAAAAAATTCATAAAATGTGAAACCATTACAAAAATATTTTAAAATACACTTGTTATGTATATAAAATTCACATTAATATTTTATAAATTACATACTTACCATGTCTGCAATTTGTTGATTGACATACTTCTTTTTGAACTTCCATTGCTCTTGTATAAAATAACTGGAAGAGCTCTGGCTCCTTGTAATGTTAACTGCAATAACAAATGTACAAGATTGAGTGAGTTGGTGACATATTTGACTTTGAACCCACATGTGAACGCAACATAGTTTTATGTTACTCAATAGGTAACATAAGCAATTAATAATGGTGGAATTAAGTTTCTAATTGTTTCAATGCTTACTACAAACAGAATTTAAATCCTAATCATGATATACTTTTAAACTACAATTATTTTTAATCACTGCAACTGCAATACATAAATTTGAGTTAATATCTGGCAATGAAAAAAGTGAATGTAAAACTTACAGAAATTTTAGATAATATATGTCCTGTATATGTTGAAGTGATTCACAAATGTAGACAAGGTACAATCACAGGTTACTATGTGTTAGTTACAGTCTTGTGTTTTTGAAGTTGATGAGATTTATAAATTGCCAACTACATGAATTGTAAATTTGTTTTAAGCTGACAAATTGTATATTTCAATGCTTTTTCCCTCTTCTACTTTCAGCCATGCAATAGCAATAATTACAATATGTTTAAGTACAATGTTCACAAGAAAGAATGACCAGTTCACTGAAACTAAATATATTTCAAGCTGCTCACACTTTTTTGTCCACATTGTATCATCATTAATTTTCCTCCAATTTTCAGAACATTCATTTTCATAATGACTTTTAAATTTGATTAAGTACAACATTCTCAAAAACTACAACATATATTCCTCTCATGTTTATTTGCACCATGTTAGTTATTTTATATTACAGAATATTAATATAACTTAAAATGTATTCACTAATGTTATTGATATCTAAAATGGATATGACCTTACTATAAGTACGATAGTATGGACAATATTCAATCTAGTATCATCATATATATAAAATCAGGTCATTGTTGATCCATTTTGGTTCCAGCTAAATAGGGTCTACAACACATTTCTACGGATGCCCAGGTCACATTAATCTCTGAGGGTGATCCCGAAGCATTTATTGAGGTATTCTAATTCCTGTCATTTGAAATACATTTTAACCATCTATCTCTCTATATGGACATTTTCTGTTCCAGTGGTTACATATTATGTATTACAGGAACTCTTGTCATCCCAACTTCTCTCAAAAAACATTAAACTGAAAATATATAAAACTGTTATTCTTCCAGTTAAATTATACGGATGTGAAACATGGACTCTTACTTTAAGGGAGGAGAAAAGATTACAAGTTTTTGAGAATAAAGTCCTTAGGAAAATTTTTGGACTGAAGAGAGATGAACAGACAGGTAAATGGAGAAGACTTACATAACAGTGAGCTACATGATCTTTATAGGAAACCAGATATAATAAGAAAAGTTAAGTCTCTTAGACTGCGATGGGCAGGACATGTGGCATGAATGGGGAATGAAAGAGGGCATGGAAGCTTCCTGTAGGAAAATCAGAGGGAAAACACCCAATTGGCAGACCCAGAATGAGGTGCGAGAATAGCATTAACCATGATATGAAGGAAGTAGATTATACAGGGGATGATTGCAAAATATTAGCTCTGGATACGGATGTGTGGAGAGCTTATGTCCATGCAGTATCCAGCATCAAATTATGTTAAAATAGAGTCATTTAACAAAAATTATAAATGTTAAATTTGATTAAAGAAATTCAAACATTTCATTTGAAGTGTAATTTAAAAAGTATATAAATTTACTATCTACACTCTTTCAGGAGTGTTCATTTATATTTTTGACCAAGTTGCCAAGGTTGTCTGGAGATACAAAATTACTATAAAAGGAACTGTTTTATTACAAACATTTTTCCCTAAGCATAAAATGGCAGGATCTAATTTGGTAAACCAAGAAGTGAGGTTGCCAGTGCTCCGATTTCCAGGTATTTTTACCGGTCTCACAAGTTCAAACAACGTAATGAAGTATATGAAACTAAAATAGTAAATTTATCAACAAAATAAAAATATAGAGAGAGAAAGAGAAAGGAATACATATAAACTTTCTACAATTAACTCTGGAATTCTCCCAAATATGACAAGTCTTAACATAGTATAGTATGGTAACATAAATTACTATTCTTTGAGCTAACAAAGTAAATGAAAATGGTAGTATTAATTCAATTTATCCTTTTTATAAAACAATCCATAGACTCTCACAATAGTATAACTATAAATGTACAAAATGTATGCAAAATGAAATTCTACTTAGAGCAAAAGCAATTCAACTTTAATTCCTAATATTAGTAAGTTGGCCTGATATTATTATCAGAGTTCAATATTACAAATAAGTATCAAATAAATATATCAATAAACTTAGAGAAGAATGCACCACTAAACATCTGGAAAGAAATGGGAAACTTTACAAACTTATAGCATTACTACATTACAAAGAAAATTGCAGTGGCAACATTCAGACTACTAACAGGACACGACTGTCTAAATAAACATCTATGCAGATTTGGCATAATAAATTCACCTAAATTTAGTTTTGCAATTTAAATGAAGATATGGAACAAAACCATCTCCTCCATTGTACAGCTTTTGTAGAAGAAACCAACCTTCCTGCTAAATATTGGAATGCAAGAGACTGAATGATTTCACTGTTAAAAGTGCTTGACATTAGATACCAGCCAACCCACCATATTACAATTAAATGGAATTACATTCAAATGATGACTCTAACTTTAAGGGAGGAAAGGAGATTACGAGTATTTGAGAATAAAGTTCTTAGGAAAATTTTTGGACCAAAGAGAGATGAACAGACAGGTGAATGGAGAAGACTACATAACAATGAACTACATGGTCTTTATAGGAAGCCAGATATAATAAGAACAGTTAAGTCTCGTAGACTGCGATGGGCAGGACATGTTGCACGTATGGGGAATGAAAGACGTGCATGGAAGCTTCTTGTAGGAAAACCAGAGGGAAAACGCCCAGTTGGTAGACCAAGAATGAGGTGGGAGAACAACATTAACTATGATTTGAGGGAAGTAGATTATACAGGGAATGATTGGAAAGCATTAGCTCAGGATAGGGATGTATGGAGAGCGTATGTCCGCGCGGCCATGAACCTACGGGTTCGATAGTGCCAGTGAGTAAGTAAGTAACAGCTAGTAAAGGTAATCTAAATTACACAAAGTTGTGTGATGTGGAGCCATGACACTGGCAAGACCATCACCCTCTGAACACCATCAGGGGGAACACCTCTTCATTGAATTAGTACGGGCTACTTAAAAGAAAATCTTGGTCTCAAATTAAAGAATTGTTTTGATCCTGGCTAACATTTGTGTGATTTTCACTTATGACATCTGATATTTTCATAACCTCTTGAAACAGGTAATAATTTATGGGAGCTCAATATATTAAATTCGTATTACAGTATTATATATGTTTTATCCACCACTGTGGTCTCGAGGTAGCGTGCTGCCTTGTCATGCAGCGGGCCTGGGTTCAATCCCTGGTAGGGGCAATTTTTCTGGGTGAGGTTTTTATCGGGGTTTTTCCTCACCTGTAAGACAAATATCAGGAAAACTTTAAGGCTCAAACGGTCCCCGAAATCATATGGCCATCATCATCATCCTTCACCGGTGTGGAAAGCAACAGGAAGCTACCACACCTACAATTCCCTAGTAAAGCTGCAAGCATAGCATGAAAATACTATGATTACAGTGAAGGACCTGCCTTTGGGCAGAATTACTATGGATGGATGGATATATGTTTTAATGGCATTCTTTATAGGTCATAAAGTGCTGCTGTTGTTAATAACTAATGATGATGATGATTATAATAATAATAATGTTGGTTTATGAGGAAGGCAACACTTTCGACTACAGTAAAAGTAATGAGATAGTTGTCCTCCTGGATATGATCCTGGAGCCAAATGTTAGTCAATAAATGTTATCTCTATTCAATAGAGTGAACTGCTGTGACTTGATCTCTATTAATAAAAGTTTCATGTACATTATTTTAGAAAGAAAAATAAATGCTCAAACTGGGACTCGAACCCCAGATTTCTGACTACATGCACCAGCATGATAACCATTATACCATTCAAGCTACGGTACAAACGTCAACAATTCTTTCCTCTTATTTGTCATTTGTGGCTGGATACAAACACCATTATCTCTCACAAAATAGACTAATATTTCTTCAATCAAGAAACTTTGGCAGATTTGCCTTCAGATATCACTTGATCATCTTAATGATCTAAATCAATTGAATCCATTTTGAAATGATAAAATCTCTGATTTAGATATAACACTGCATATATAAACATCTTTATTCTATGAATGCAGTGTTAGGAATTGCATTCAAGATTCAATCACCTTCTAGAGTGATTTGTTATAAATATAATTTTATTGAGTAACACATTAATAATATATGTTTCCTCATCTGTCTCAGAGGTTAAATATGCTCACCTATGGTTTCAGAGTTTGTAGGTTCAAACTCTGCTGGGGTTGTTGGATTGTTTAAGACATTAAATATCCTGAATATAGTTATTTTAGAAGTAACATAAAGCCCTGGATTACATGTCACAGATTTCCAGCATATAAAAGAATCTCAAGCCTGAAATTAGAGGCCTCTCAGCAAAATATATTGGACATTTAACGCCAATCTTTGAATAGTTTTCTATCGTCTTCTTTTTTCAGCTAATTTTTTGCAATGATTTTTGTAGATTTTTTAAACTATAAAGTTTCTGGTTATCCATGTCATAATTGATTTCAATTGTAGTTACAATTTGATAACTCTGGATGACCCCATATGTAATTTAATACATTATAACTGATTAAATTTTTTGAGATTATCAAATTAGAAACAAATGTCTTAAGAAAATATGTAAACAAGCAGCAAGATATATGATATAAATATAATATGTACATAAATACCCTATACTATTTAATATTAATGTATTTTAAAAAAGAAAAAATATAATATTTTAGAATTGGTTTTTGTGATTTTCAGTAACAGATTATTTATTTGGTTTTTGCACAGTAAATTCTCAGAATTTACAGTGTAATAGAAATTAAAACAAAATTATCAATTCTATGTAATATAAGAAGTAAATGTGTGAATATCAATTAAAAATGATACGTTGTTGATTAAGACAAGTTACTGATTAACACAAACCACTATAAATATGTATATCTTTAAATACTGTGCTAGTGATTATTGTAATATAAGGAAAAGTTACTGTATACTCTGAATTCTAGACTTATATAATCACTTGAAAAAATACAATTACAAATAAATATGTATTTATTTTTTTAAAGGGAGCAGCACTGAGAAGTATGGGAAAAGCTCCATAAATATGCTGAGCCCCAAAAAAATGAAACCTAAACCACAATAAGTGTTTCAATTGCTTTTCCCACTTCTGCAGTACTTCACAACAAAAAAGTTTATGTTTGCTACAAGAATTAACTGCAGTTCTTATTCCTTAAGGACATGTGTTAGAAAACTTTTATAATTAATCATCAAATCTGTTCAATTTTCAGATCTACGTTTTCTTCATCTCTATTATGTACAGGTTTAAAAAACAATATTTCTTTGAAAACCTTATCTTGCATTTCCAATTCTATTTGTTTGTATTTTGTCATGAACTGAAAATACTTTCAGATTATCTCCAATAATCTTTTGATTGGGACATCCTAAATTACAAGGGAAGAATTTCTTTGACTTTTAGAAGAAAGACTACTTTATAAAAAATGGACTATCTAATAGCGTAAGAGTTATTATCTCCTTTATGAATTTGAAATTTATTTAATCCTTTTCAATAAATTTTTTAGGCAATATGCTTATAGAAAACTGATTCTTTTTAATATTTTTAATGAATATTCTCTATATTATGAAATATAATTAATAAGTAATTTGATTACAATATTTTAATTTAGTATTTCCCAAAAATGAATTTTACATAATATTACTGTATTATTTAAAAAAATAAATATTAGGTACCAATTATATCAAATTCATATTACATGAAATGGCTATTATTAGTATAAAATCAGAGACCTTGAGTGCAAATCCCAGTTTAGGTATACATTTTTCTATTCAAATATAATTTCGCATAATAATTACCTTATTAATACTTAAAAATAAGAATGAATTATAATTTATAAATGTATACAGCTAGATTCTCTAGACCCTGAGCGTAATAATTAGAGAGGATAAAGTTTTAGATTAAAAAGGAATTGTAATATTTTAATGAAATAAAAAAAAATCTTCCTTAAGGAGTAATAACTTCTATTCTTGTGATTTTATTCTAAGTGATATGGTACTTTATTGTTGATTGGTGTTGTAATGCAAATTTCAGAGCTGATTCTAAAGCTTATTAGCTAGTGTGCTAAAATAAAAATATATATACTAGTGCTTAAATCTCACATAATGCACATATTTACACAGTGACAGTAGGTAGCCATTATATATAAAAAATATATTATTATAGGCAATGCTGAGTCTTTTATATGAAAAAAAAGAGAATCAACATTTACATTTTGCTGCTTGTACGATTTGTTTAATTGTCGATCATTCTAAAATACAAACAACTGAAAGGTTCAAGATCATGTAATATTAACTTACATTTTTCAATAGATCTTTTCGGACAAATGTTTTATATGTATATATGTACTAGAATGTATGAATATTACTATAAAATTTAAAATTTAATTTGCATTGCAGTATTCTATAAGAATTAAAGAAGTCATTCCCATATCTTTGAATTATAGACACCAAAACTATATTATATATATATATATATAATAAATTTTATTAGTTAAAATCTATCTATATCAGAAATCAATAATTTAAAATAATATTAAAAGATACAACATACCTGAAATAAAACTACACAGCAATCTTGAAAAAAGTGGTCACATAATGAAAGATTTTTAGGGAGAAAATTGTTTCATAATTAAATGCATATATTCATTTCCAAAAAGGAAAAAGAAGCTATAATTATTATTAACTTTGAAAAGAAAATATTTTCTCAAAAAAAAAACTTGAAATTTTTCATTATTAATATTTAAACCTACCGTAATTTACTTAATTTTGTTAAATATTTTTTTTAAATTTAACAATTTTAAATATATTCTCCTGATATATCTTTTTATTTATGAATAATTAGCTGAGGACAACCTGCTTTGCTGGTTTATTTTTTGTATATGTATGTAGTTTTTTTTTCTACATCTCATGTGGTTGACTCGCAGACTCACAAACACACCAAACTGAAAAAATCCCAAACATTATAGGAGATTCCGAAAATTTGGCATAACACTTTGGTTGAAATGTATGAAAATGCCCAAGATCGACCACTTTCAACCACATCTCCCACACCACCTTAGCCACTGACACCTAATCACCATGGTGCACGACAGGAAACTTGAAATACTATCACACATAAACACCATGGTCTGTGATGGATGCTCATACCTGCAATGTGAAATACACGGACATACACATCTATACATATATATATTTTATTATTCAATTAAATTAATACACTAATATTTTTTATACACATAACTTTTGCATTTAATATCATCATATATGTTAAAAAACTTTAGTTGTTGTATAGGCCTAGTTTAAAATTACAAATGTTTAGAATTCTTATTTCTAACCTTTCAGTCATAAGGAAACAGAAAATGCTTGAAAATTAACAAGTAATAATTAAATATTGTCATCCAGGGTTGAAGTAACTACAGTAGTTAAATTTAAACAAAAAAAATCTAATGAATATATTTTTACATTTAGTTAATTTTATTAATTTATATTTTTGTACTATTATAAAACTAATTCAAAGAATATTGCATTTTTAAAATACTACTCATAGATTTAAATCAATTCATTCAAATTTTAAGTGTAACATAAGTACAGTTTAAGATCATCTGGAATATATTTGCTTTGCTAACTTTTTTCTGGATTTTGAAACATATAGAGTGGATATGGAAGAATGTAAAAGGACCGTAACAGGCCTTGGCCTAATACTTGGAAGGAAGAAGAAGAAGAAGTAAAAGAAAAAAGGTTTCATATATATATATATATATCCAGATAAAAAAATAGAAATGTCTTTTTCACAACACCAACTTCATACAGAAACTTTCATGGAAGACAGCAGTCACTCAATTCAGATTAACTACAAGTCATGTCTATCTTGCAAAACACTTGTACAAAATCAATATATTGTCTACACCAAGATGCATTCACCCAGAGGAAGAATTGTATGATGATAACTGTGCAGCCCTCTAACAGGAAATTTCCAAAACTTTAAGTACTGGAGAGCAAGACTGCACTGACTTCAGTGTTAGATGCAGCACATTAGAAACCAATCAATCAAACACATATCCAGATAAAACTAAATATGGTAGAATGAAAGTATAATGTTACTGCAGTACATTCTGATTTGTTTTTAGAACAGTTTCTTAAAGATTTTTTTTTCATTTATATGTAATTCCAAAAACCATTTGCCAATAGATTGACAAATAATGCGGTCACTTGCAAATTAAAAAACAAAAACTGACATATTGTCATAGATGAAACTGAAACATCTAGCGAAAAGGTCACTTTATTGGACCAAGGCCTTTCAACTCAGAAGTTAATTTCATCATTGACATCAAGAAAGTCTCCAACCCTTGTAATTTGAAATGAAATTATATAGTTAGTAAATATACTAGACTCTTGTTATACTGTTCATTCTTCTACCAAGATGCTGAATTAGCAAGAATGTCTGTGCTTACCACATTTTATTAAATCCAATCTTATAATGTAACATACATACAACTTTTTTTTTTCTTTCTTTTTGATGTTATGATCAGTTGAACATTCAGAATTGTACTCAGCTTTTCATTGACTTTATGTAAAGAATCTCAACCTAACTTGTCTAAAATTTCAAATTTCCATTTCTGATCTAACCTAACATGAAGTCATGATAATGTAAGATTTAAATTAAAATTCTTTACACCTCACCTCATATCTAGTCTTCTAATTATACTAATTACAAAAACCTATGTGGTTTCATCTTCAGTAATTGTAACTGAAGCTAAATGTGAATTATTTTTTCATTTCAATGATGGATAAATCATATTTGAAGAGAAAAATTATACGCTCAGACCGGGACTTGGACCCGGATTGTTATAAATTTCACATAAAATTGTTTATGCATTGTTGGCATCCAGTTACTGGATGTATCACACCTTATAATGTCAGCTCTGCTTATTCAACAACACATGACTAGAGACTTGATTATTGAGAGCCAGATTAGTGGGAACCTAGTGTATACAATTTTCTAATGGAGAAGGACATCTAGGTTTTAATAATGAGTTAAATAAAATGGATGGAAGATATGGACATCTTAAAATTATTAGAGCCATAGAGGAAAAATAAGATAGGAAGAGCATATAGGAAGCATCAGATATGAAAAAATAAAAGTAGAAAAGAGGACTAGACAAATATATGATTTAGAGAAGAAAGACTGGCAACAAGTTTCCAGCTTTCATGTGTAGAGGAAGAAGTAGAAGAAGAAAAGAAAGATGAAAATGTTGGCCTAACGAGAACCTTGGTAATGGAATATTTATATGGAAATATTTCAAATTAAATGATCAATGAAACTATATTACTTTTCATAATAAATTGTAAAGAATTTTTGAGAGTGAGAAAGTAATAAAAAATAAAAGAGTGCTATAATAACTGATAAATATTTACAAATATTTAAAAAGAGATTGTTGAGAAGACCCTGGATACATGGATAAAAATGTTTAGACAGTTTAAAAAGAAAAATGTGATGCTGCATAAAGAATTTTGATCAGAAATTGCTGAGTTATGTTTACATAATGTGAAATTATAGACATCTAAAGAAAGCATCAGAAGACATTTATATTTAACTTTTATAGGAATTAATCACTATGAGGTTTAATTTATGGTGAAATTAAATGTTTCTTACCTCTCCTCATAAATATTTTCTAAGTTGATCGCGATTTCGAGACTATAACTGTCTCATCATCAAAACTTTGTTGGCGACCGGTGTTATGTCAATCAGAAGAAACTCTTCTTCTTCCCTCTGTTGGTGGACCGATGAACTTCTGGATCAGGTCAAAATTTGCTGGAATTTCAAAGTTCTTTGAACTTCCTGATCCAGAGGTTCATCAGTCCACCAACAGAGGGAAGAGGAAGAGTTTCTTCCGATCGACATAACACCAGTCGCCAACAAAGTTCTGATGATGAGACAGTTATTGTCTCGAAATCGCGATCAACTTAGAAAATATTTATGAGGAGAGGTAAGAAACATTTAATTTCACCATCAGAAGACATATCAAAAGAGGAAGGACTTGAGATAACCCACATGTAAAACAGCTGGATAGAGTTTAATATGATACGGGTCCTGCTGGTGTATAGTGGTTACAATGCTCATCTCTGATTCCAAGGTTCACAATTCAAACTTGACCAGATTGATGGATTTTTAAAGGCAAAAAAAAAATAGTATGGCTTCCTTTGGAAGGAAGTAAACTATTGAATCCCATGTCATAAATGTATGGCACATGAAAGAACCTCATGTCCAAATTAAGAGACTCCTGAGCAAATTTATCAGCCTTTTTATGCCCAGGCTTGAAGTGCAATGCTAATGAACTCATCTATTAAAGAGTATCATTAACCCCTGAGCGCGGTTTGACGTACTTAAACGTGACCTGTTTCTTCCCTTCTGTGCGATCATTTAAATGTCCATGCAGTCCCCCTGTGCAGTAGTATTTTTAAACTACTCACCCAATAACTTATTTTAGATAACTAACTATCTAGCTCACTGGCACTATCGAACCCATAGTTCATGGCCGTGCAGACATAAGCTCTCCATACATCCCTATCCTGAGCTAATGTTTTGTAATCACCCCCTGTATAATCTACTTCCCTCAATTCATATTTAATGTTATTCTCCCATTCATTCTTGGTCTACCAACTAGGCGTTTTCCCTCTGGTTTTCCTACAAGAAGCTTCCATACATGTCTTTCATTCCCCATTCGTGACAAATGTCCTGCCCATTGCAATCTATGAGACTTAATTGATGTCATTATATCTGGCTTCCTATAAAGACCATGTATTTCACTGTTATATAGAGCTTATTTTAGATATATATTAAATTATGAATAAATTATATAGTTACTTTACATTTCTAATCTTACCTTGGTTATAAATATCCTTTGTTCACGGAAAGTATATTTTGATATTGATTGTTGAGCGTATTTATTTGTTTCTTCAACAATAATATTCAACAACATGTGGTCGAATATTCCCTCAAATATAGCAACAATGTCCCCAGAAACATCGAACTGTGGACCACTGATGTCACAGAAAGTCTCTCATATTGAATTAAACGTGTCCATATTTTGCCATACAAAATCTGTGGACACTCCCCCTAGCCCTGTAGCAATCAAAGTACGTGTCAGTGTCTGAATAGCTCCCTCGTCAACACAGCTAACATCACTATCACTTATCTCGTGAGGAGGTTGTGTATAATCAGGTGCAAAGAAACTATCTGATACAGATGCTAAATCACTATGTTTATCAATCTCACCTAAAATTTTGTCGACAAACTTAAAATGTTTCTCTTCTGACAACACTTGATTTCCTGTACACGCACAAGCCATGGTTTCACAAAGACTGCGATAATTGTTTCAAAAGAAAAGTTTGAGACCACACAATGAGACACTTTACAGATATTTATTCTTTTTCGGCAAAAATAAGGCACAGGATATGTTCAGAAGAGGGTCTGGCTGAAAAAAAAAGTATTTCCTTTCACTAACAAGTAGCCACCTCACTCCACTTGCCCTGTCATAAATTATGTCATAACATGAAGGGGAATCTTTCCTTAACACTGTGACAAAAAATAAGTTCTCCAACATTTAAAACAACCTTGTTATGGGCTTTGGAAATCATAGATGTACCACGCGTGTTGACACGGCAATCTGCATTTGGATATTTAAAAGTCCTGGCATTTTAACACGTCCTGCATCTGGGAAGGGAATGCCATGTTTAAATATCCATGCTGATGGGTAAAATTAAATACAAATATAAAAGTTGGATATGATAAAAATCAAAGTGAGAAGATGAAAACAAGAAAATTAATTATATCACTTTAAAAAAACTGTGTTACAAGAAGTAAATTAGTCAGATTTGAGGAAAAATGCTTTAGGAAGGCTGAGTCAAAAGGGAAGGGAGGTTAGGATTCGGAAAAATGCTTTAGGAAGGCTGAGTCAAAAGGGAAGGGAGGTTAGGATTCTGCGAACTGGTCATACTCCCTTGAGAGTAGCAATGAACTTTCAGGCTCCTTAAAATGCTAATTAAACAGGACAGGAACAACAGTTTGAACTTCCAAATAAGTTAATTCTAACAAACAGACAAATTGAAGACCATAATATAAGACAACAGCATAACATGAATTCATGTAAACATTAACAAGAAATACTATGTAATATTTTGATTTAGAGAAGTTGATATTAATGTGGCCTTAAATTCACTTAGAGTCCTCTCCTTTTGATTTGCTTTTTCTTCTAATGTTTAGAAGATTTGGTAAATCACCCTACCTGGACATTGCTGAACTATATCTTCTTCTAAATTGGCTTTCACACTTAACAAGAAGTATAGTACAAATAAATTAATTACAACATCAAATTTAAAATCTTAAAATTGTTTAGTTTGAAAGTCAGCTAGGAACGTTCTTACAAATTAATTCAATTGGATTTATAATCTTATCAATAGTCTTCTCCAGTCAGTTAAAATGTTTCTTTAAAATCAATAACATCATGTTTGAAATGGAAAATAAAATACTGGGTTAGGACCAGTTTGTTTCTGTTTCTACTGGGTTGCACAGATTGTCGAATTCCAGCAAGATAATTTTAATAACCAGTCAGATCCAGTATGCAGTCTTCTATAAGAACTGACAAAATGGTTGTAGCTAATTTTGATACTAAACAGCCTAATAACTGTACAATAAAAGCCAGTGTGTTAGAAATCAGCTATAGTTACATAATGGGCTTAAGTAGAGAAAGAAAATAACAGAATTAATTTTTCTAACTAGATTATTGTATTATTACAGTTATAAGTTACATGCTGAATTGACATGTGCAGCTCCCATATCCACGTGTATTTTTAATGTTAAAATAGTTATTTATGTAACTAGTGTTGGAAGTGATACTTTTATGTATAAGTGAGATATTTACAGCTAAATATGGGATTTCAAAACATGTACATGAAAGACAATTTTCATATTCGTTACATACAATATTTTATTTCATACTGTGTTGGAATTCCTTCCTTTTAATTAAAATATCATAATAAATTTTGAAAAGTGCTTTAATAAGTGACCAAAACTGCAGTACACATTAAAAATACAGTTGAAAAATAATTTATAATTATGAAATGAGAAACAGTGCAAATACATTATTTCTTTTGTTGAAAAGCGGTACACAATTGAGAAGTTATATTTCATAAATTAGAACAATTTAAACTTTGCACGGTATGAAATAAAACAAATTTATGTTTAGTTTGTTGTGAATGTGTTAAACTTTGTGCTGAAACAAATTGAAAGCTATTGCATGTGTTGAAAATTCCTCAAGTGTAATGTCCTGAACCTCGCAAATTGCTTTCAAAAAGTGCTATTTTTAATTTCTTACTGGTATTGTAATATTATAATGTCCCTGTGAAAAAATAAATCTGTGTAATTAGGTAAATTATTTTAACAGGGGAATAAAATGTTGTTGCAGAAATTGATAAAAAAAGCTGCTAGAATATCTAAAAAAAAAATAGGATTGGCAAGGTACATTTTACCCATAAATAGGCAGAATCACTTTTAAGATTGTAGATGTAAGTTTTGTACAGTATAAAATAATATAATTTAGATAAAATACTACAGTCGATCTATGATCCATTCATTTCTCAATTAAATATAATTTTATTTATGCTATTGTGCCTGCTTCTCTTTTCCTCATTACTTGTTTTATGTAGAACTTATAGGAAAACTTGGCAGAGGTTTTTGCAATTTTATCAAAGTTAGAAAGTAAAAATTATAGATTTCTTAAAATAAAAATAACACTAATGCCTCCTTGTTAATTAATCACATATTGAATATACTTTTTTCTGTTATATAGGACATATCTTAAACTTTACAACTTAAAACTGCCATTAACAAATTAATGTTTTCTCCTAAAAAATATTACATTACATAAAAATATTTTATTAAACGAATAATGATAAATTTAACATGAAATACTGGAGTAGGCAGCAACCAATCAGCATTCTTAAACATATATGTTCCTAAAGGTGAAATTAATTAATTGTTGTTGTTGATAAAAATTTGCATTAAAATCACTGCCATGATATGTCTAAAATTTAAATAAAATCTATTCTTTTTTTTAATTCAACCAATAATTTCATATTTATATTTCAGATTTCTTGTACATTATTTCTGGATCCTAGAGAATACCTCAATCTACAAAGACATATAACTTTGTTACAAAATACAGTTTATTATATAGGGTAGCCTATATTGCACTTTCAATTATTATGATAAAATACCGGTAACTGAAAAGTAAATATTTTACTACAATTTATATTGCTTACCAAAAAAGTTTAATTTTAAATGCTACAAACCAGAAGGTTAAGGGTTCGAGTCCCAGTGGGATCAGGATTTTTAAATTGACCCAAACCTTCTGGTGGAACCATGGCCCTGGGGTCAACTCAGCCTCTAATGGAAATGAGTATTGGACACTTGTTCTGGGGTAAAGACGGCCGTCATGCAGGGATGACAACCTGGCTGGCATCAAGTGCTGATTGTCATGAAAAAGTGGGAGCCCTATCCTCCTACTACCCCAAGGGCCTCCTGAGGCCTGTAGTGGAATCACTTTACTTTACTTTCATTGATAAATTTATCATGTTTTTAAATACCATAATTTAACACAAAAATCAAATATAACAAAATAGATTAATTTTAGAAAAATTATACTGAAAAATTATTAGAAAATGTCTACAAAATAAGAAGTTAAAACATCAGTTTTGCAGGAAAATGAGAGGTAATGGGAAGAGTGATAAAAGAAATGTTCAAAATTGATGTTTCATCCTGTTTATAATTTATAGAAATTATATAATTGTACTTAATATATAAATGTTTGTGTGATAAAATATGTTGGATGGACTGTGGTCACTGCCCGGTGAATGTCTTTTGCCAATCAAAATTAAAAAGAAAATAATTTGAGTAGTTGCAAATGAAATATTGTTTTGTTAAGATGTAGAGAAAGAGAAGTGATTTATTGGATAGTTAAAAAATATGTATATATATTTATTTATTTATTTATGAAGTATTTAAATATGTTATAATTATTAGATATTATATGTTTATCATGAAATTTAATAAATAAAAAATACTCAGTGGAAATCATATCTATATCCCTGCCATACTCTTCATGTCTCAGTTGAAAGCCTTCAGCCATTTCTTAAAGTTACTTATCTAACTAAAAGTAATTTTCCCAATTTATTTTTATTTACAAATTATGTCAGCCCCAGTGGACTAATGGTTATATTCCTCGCCTCTAGTTCCAAGGAACACGGGTTCAAGCCCGGCCTGGGATCATTGGATTTTTAGGATGCAAAAATCCAAGGAGCAAGTCCTTCGGGAGGAACTTTAAGCCATGGGTCCTGCCTGATTCTGAAGATTTTCAGGCTCATAAAAGAACCACAAGCCTCAATAAAATGGCCTCTGTGCAAAATTATCCAATCGTTATCCATCCAAATAATACCTTAGTTGCCCACTAGGTGTTCTGACTGAGGTGATATGCTGACCACATATCACTTGCTGACATCTATGGGTAAATAAGCATAACTAACCGATGTTTTTATTATTTATTTCATACATCTCAATGATGGATAAATCATATTTGAAGAGAAAAATTATACGCTCAGACTGGGGTTTGAACCCAGGACCTTTGGCTTCCTAGGCCAATACTCTACCAACTTATCTGAGCACTCCAATCTAAATGCAAACTTTTCTCTTATATACACTGTTAATTCCCGAGCACCAAATGCTACGAAATCTTTGCTTCGATCTTGCAAAGATCCTGGGTTCAAACCCCTGCCTAAGCGTATAATTTTTCTCTTCAAACATGAAGCATAACTAAATTAATTTAAGAAAGAAAAATGAATGCTTGAACCCTAGATCTATGATTCTGTACATAGTGCAATACCAATTATGCCATTCAAGCGCCAATAAGAATGTCAACATTTCTTTTCACTTATACAATTCTCGTTTGTCCAAAGGCCGATAGCTGTTGCCACCATCAAGCCAACTGACATCTTCTATTCAAAAGTATTTTTATTGAGAATTTAAACATTACTTTTTAGCAGCAAAGCTTAATATTTTTGATGTTTTTATTTATATTAACATTTTCCAATCCTAGATAGAATTTAATTTAAGAAAGAAAAATTAATATTTGAACATATTAAATTTATCACTTCTCACCGAATATGTAAGATCAAAAATAAGCTTCACAGGCTATAAACGTGGTAAAAATTCCCAATAAAGTCATCTTGTTAAAGAAGTTGCAGACAGCATGTAGAATGAAAAGTTCATAGTATCGGTGCATGGGAAATCGTATAAAATGAGATAATTAATATGCATTTGAATTAGGAGCTTGATAGCTCAGTGGTCAGAGTGCTGGTGTACAGAACCAGAGACATCGGGTTCAAATCCCAATTCAGGCATATAATTTTCTCTTCATATAAATCTTACTCTTTCCTCATTAAGATGTCAAAAGTGTTATGTTTTTAATTTAAAGAACCTCTTAACATCTGATTTCCAACATAAAGCAACATGCACTGTAGAAATCTTCATTGCTCTTCCCGCATGCACATTCCCTCTAGTTAGCAGCAATCTATGTTGGAGTATCCCTGCAAATGCAGAATTGTTGAGACGCGTGGAGTGTATTACTACTTTCTCTACGAATTCAAAACAGTAGTAGTAAAGGTAAAGTGATCCCACTACAGGCCTCAGGAGGCCCTTGGGGTAGTAGAAGGTTAAGGCTCCCACTTTTTCTTGACAATTGGCACTTGATGTCAGCCGGGTTGTCAGCCCTGCGTGACGGCCGCCTTTACCCCAGAACAAGCGTCTGGTACTCATTTCAGTTAGAGGCTGAGTCGACCCCAGGGCGTAGTGCCGCCAGAAGGTTTGGGTCAGTTTAAAAATCCTGACCCCACCAGGACTCGAACCCTCGACCTTCCGGCTTGTAGTGCAGTGCCTTAACCACTACGCTACAGCGTGCCCCAGTAGTAGTAGTAGTAGTAGTATTCAAATGTTCTGAAGCTCTTCATTTGTCATCATTCGCTTGCGGGCATCCCAATAATATTCAGCAATTTGGAATGGTGTTCCAACTATTTTCTGAAGATCAGCGCAGAACATCAAGTGATCCTTGTGTCCTTGCATACTATGCAGTGTGGAGAGTCTAGTAGCTTAATTCTATGTAGATGTGCTGCCAAGCAATCATGACCAGTTTTAAGACGAAATTATGCAACTGCAGTTGATCGGGGGCTGTTTGGTATTGTATCTGGTTCTAGTCTTCCATATCTTGGTTTCACATTGGATTTTGTTTTGTTTGGCTATATGGGATTTTATTTTCATTTTGATGTAGAGTTGTACTGATAGTGCCAGCGAGTAAGTAAGTAAGTAAGTATGTTGTACTGATTTGTAAGATAGGTAATTGATCTTACTCTGTTGGATGAGTGTACCTTTTCTTTTGCAAGCATATCAGCCTTCTCATTACCTTCCATGCCATAATGTGCTGGAATCCATTGTAGAACAACATTTCTGTTTAGATTTTTCAACATCCTGATGCAATTTTTGGCTTCTATTATTCTATGGTCTTGGATGGTCTGGTTGTGTGTTAGTGCCATTATGGCTGAGCTAGAGTCAGAAAGTATTACAGCATTTTGGAAGGAATTGATTTGTAGAAACAAAGAATACAATAACTCCTCTACAATCAGCCATTTTCATTATTTTTCTATTGAAGAGATATTGGAAATAAAAATCCTAGAAAAACTCATGCCAGATCTGAATATAAAACAGATAATAATTTGCAAGAATTTTCAAACAGAACATGTATTGGTATGAAAACCGTAACTGATTTTGTAGTTCTGAAGTGATAAATACACTCTATTATTTTCGACTGAAAACTGATCGACAGAACATCAGTCGACAAGAAAGTACTGAAGATGAAGCTGCTCATGCTTCGAAACTGGTATAATTAGAAGATTGGATATAAGGCAAGGTATAAAAATTAAAATATATATTTTTGATAAGATAGTCTCGAGGTATTTGGAGCTATTAAATTAATTAATTTATTGATTTAAACTGAAATCTTAAATTAAACCTCATAATGACTTTTTCCTATAAAAGTTCAATTGGAAAATATTGTTCAATTATTTTATATTTCCCTGTTGAAACCTTTTTTAATTACATTTATTTTATAATTGCATTCATTTCATATTCCTCTCTTTCTTTTACTTTTATTGTGAGTGTTTGACATTAGACCATCTTCAGAATCCATTACCAAACAATATTAATTACTAAATAGGGCACTGTAAATTCAAAATCATAAACCTGTCACAAAAATAACACAACCTCTTTAAACTCCAGAATCCAAAAAGAAAGTAGTTTTTAATAATAATGAAGATAGCATATGGATATATTGTTATTTTTTCCTCCATGCGTAGGCTGTTTAGTGCAGAAACATCATCAGACGCTACTGACTTATGTGATTTCTGAATTAAATGACATTTTCACGACTTCCAACAATGTTCAATAGTAACCTTACTTGTGTCGCTTCTGTTCAAAATGATAAATGTAAGTACATAGAAGATGAAATTAGGCCAACAAGTTATTTATGTTGTTCTGAAATAAACCATTCATATGGGTTCTCAATAAACGTAGGAGGGAAAAAATATACTATATTTGCTGCACTAATTCCAGTTTTTATTTTGGTATAGATTTCATTATTACTTGTTAAACGTGTTATTAAGTAAATAAATTTATCCTTATTTTCAAAACTATATTTGTCAATTTTTATTATCTTATTTTGTATGAGGAAATTCCTTGACATAATCATATATTTAGTTTTTTGTTCATTCATTTCCTATCCCAGCATGCTAGTATGTTCCACTAGGGCACTAAATTTATTAAAATTAATCGGAGAATATTTTGTTTAAACAACTCACTTCATAGGATTCATGCTTCCATGATACCGTGGTTTCAAACACAGTCGTGTTCATCCTCAGCCATAACTCCGACTGACGAAATTCTTCCGCCGTCAACTGTTCTATTGTCGCCATCTATGGTTGAATTTAGGAACTTCGAAATCAAAGTAATTTTGTTGGGAATATCAAATTCATTGATCTATCTTTATTTTTCTGAATGTATATTTTCTCCCAAACTGTCAATTCCAAAGGCTTCTCTACTTGTTTTAAAAGTTTAGCTTCTCTTCCAATTTTATGATGTTCTAATAAACTATGTGCAGCAATTGCAGATTTTTTAATTTCACAATTTTTAATATTTCTGAAATGTTCTTTTGTCCAAGTTTCTAAATTCCTTTTTGTTTTTCCTATATAAACTTTATTGCAATCTTCACAACTTATTTGATAAATTCCAGATTTCTTACTGTCTCGGACAAAAGAACATTTCAGAAAAATTAAAAATTGTGGAATTGAAAAATCTGCAATTGCTGCACATAGTTTATAAGAACATCATAAAATTGGAAGAGAAGCTAAACTTTTAAAACAAGTAGAGAAGCCTTTGGAATTGACAGTTTGGGAGAAAATATACATTCAGAAAAATAAAGATAGATCAATGAATTTTGATATCCCTAATGAAATTACTTTGATTTCGAAGTTCATAAATTCAACCATAGATGGCAGTACTGAAGATGGTGACAATAGAACAGTTGACGGCCGAATAATTTCGTCATTCGGAGTTATGGCTGAGGATGAACACAACTGTGTTTAAAACCGCGGTATCATGGAAGCATGAATCCTATGAGGTGAGTTGTTCAAACAAAATGTTCTCCGATGAATTTGAATGATTACGGAGTATACCTCATAATGTTTACTTCCCAACATTAACTGAATATAATTAAAGGGCACTAAAGGTTTCATCAACATCATTTTATCTAAAATTTTTAATAAAATTCTTTCATAGTTAAAAATGGGAAATAACATTATGAGGTTCTTAATTCGTAAATTAATGAGTCATTTTTTTACATCTTACCTCATATTTTATGTTTCTTTAAACACAGGAACTAGTTTTCAAGAGAAAGATCTCTCTCATTTTCAACCGACATTATGAGTCATAATGTCGGTTGAAAATGAGAGATTTTTCTCTTGAAAACTAATTTCCATGTTTTAAAGAAACATAAAATATGAGGTAAGATGTAAAAAATGACTCATTAATTTACATAAAAATTCTTTTAACCTCGCCTCATATCTTGTCTTCTAATTAGACCAGTTTCATAACCTTAGTGGTTACATCTTCAATAATTAAATGACTGATGTCCTGTCATCCAGGAATACTGCTTCTTACTCCATCTATTTGTGGACCGTTGAACCTCCCAATCAAATCAACTTCTCCGTGAATTTCAAAATGCATTAATTTTTCTTCCTTAGTTTTTTGAATGTGGATTTTTCCCCAAACAGTTAGCTCCTTAGGTTTTTCTATTTTGTTTTACTAAACTAGCCTTTCTTTCAATTTGATGTGTGAGCGGGTAATTCTGATTTTCCAATTCCCCATTTCTAACATTCCTAAGGTACTCCTTCACTCTGGTTTTTAAATTTCTTTTGGTTTCCTTTGTAAATTTTATAACGATATCTGAATTCAATCTGGTAAATTCCAGATTTGTTTTCTTCTTCAATTTTTAATTTTAGCCTGACAGGCTGCATAATCAACTTTTATAAAGATTCATGATGTGTTCCATTGAGGTATTATTCAAAATTAAAATATAAAATTATGGAATATTCAACGGAACACATCATGAATCTTATAAAAGTTGATTCTTCAATTTTGTCATTTAGTTGGTTTTAATTATCCTATTGAGACTAATTCATTTCTCAGCGCCAATCTTATGTTCAATTTTATTTTTTTTAATTTGTGGTGCTTCAATGGATGGTAGGTGAATTTCTGGAATGTTATATTTTATTCTTTTTCTTTTAGAAGTGTACTTTGTTTGATTTTTTTGCTTTTAAACTTATTTCCGAAACCAGTCTATTTAGAAGACAGGATACGAAGTGAGATAAAAGAATTTTATTTTAAATTTTTAATTAAACCTCATATTGATATTTCTTATTACAGTTCAAATTCTTTCATCTTCTTCCCAAAATGATAACACAGTCTAGAATCTGGCTACATTTTTTTAAATATTGTTCCTTTATGTAGACTTCAAAAAGGCATACAATTCAAATAAGAGGGAGAAGTTATATACTACCCTGCTAGAGTTTGGAATTAGTAAAAGAGTTAATTAGCCTTATACGAATGTGTTAAATGGCACAGAAAGAAGGGTGCGTGTAGGCAAACAGTTTTTGAATACTTTTGAAATTCACAATGGGTTGAAGCAAGGAGATGCACTATCTCCTCTAGCATTCAATTTTGTACAGGAGCATGCCATCAAATCTTTAGAGGATAAAGAAGACTTACAACTCAATGATATCAATAAGCTGTTAGTCTACGCCAATGATGTAGCATTATTGGGCAATAGCGAGGAGATACTATGGGCCAACACGCACACTCTATTGAGTAACATTAAGAAATTGGGGAAGTAAGCATCAATAAAACTAAATATATGTTCACATAAAAATACATTATAAAATGGAAATGGACAGCTAATGACAAATGAGGGAAATTTTGAAATGGCTGAATTCGAATACCTGGGAACAATAATTACAAATAGGAATGAGATGCACAAAAAAATTAAACATAGGCTCAATTCTGGAAATGCGTGTTATTATGCATTACAAGGACTCTTGTCATCCCAACCCCTTTCAAAAACCGTTAAACTCAAAATATATAAAACTGTTATTCTACCAGTTATATGGGTGCGAAACATGGACTCTTACTTTAAGGGAGGAAAGAAAAATTGCGACTAATTAAGAATAAAGTTTGTCCTTTTTCTTTTTTTTTTTCCATAATCCAAGTCGTCATCTTATAATTCCATCCGACTTACTAGGAAAATTTTTGGACCGAAGAGAAATGAACAGGACAGGTGAATGGAGAAAGCTATACATTACAGTGAGCTATGAGGACTTTATAGGAAGCCAGATATATTAAGAACAGTTAAGTCTCATAGACTGCAATGGGCAGGACATGTGGCACAAATGGGGAATGAAAGGGGTGCATGGAAGCTTCTTGTAGGAAAACCAGATGGAAAACGCCCAATTGGTAGACCAAGAATGAGATGGGATAATAACATTAACCATAATTTGAAGGAAATAGATTATACAGAGGATGATTAGAAAACATTAGTTCAGGAGACAGATGTATGGAGAGCTTATGTCCACATGACCATGAACCTACAGATTTGATAGAGCCAACGAGTTAGTTAGTTAGTAGTTTAATACTAATAAAATTCATTGTTAAAACCGTTGAGGTGGAGAGTCATAAAATAAGTTAAAATATACCTTCTTAGGTAAGATCTGTCGTCCTCAACTTCTAAAATATGTATTCTTCATGTCTGTAGGCCTTTCAGAACATCTGTTCCATCTTCAGCAGGTCTTTCTTTGCTACATTATTTGATATAATGGTTGATGCTGCTGGTCCTAATGTTAGTTTAAATTGAGGCCTTCTTAACTGCTATTTCAAGTACTATGTTAAATAACTTTGGTACTTGTCTCAGAACTTTACCCAACTTAAAATATTTTGATAAGATTCCTGCCTATCTTTACTGTTGCATATACATCCCTATTGAGTACTCTGCACAACGTAACAAGTTTCCTTGAGAAACCTAGCTGGTGCATATCTTCCCATAATTCATTATTATCTTTCCGCACATTGTTATAAATGATAAAGTCAATAAAATAAATAAGCAGTATATAGATTGTTCCCAGCATTTTTCTTTCATTGAGAGGTTACGTGAACTAACAACCTAAGTGACTTTGTTATTTCATAAATCACATTTTTCTATCTATCTAACACTCAGGAATAGCTGACTGCGGCCCTCAGTTGGGTGGATGTTGTTGCTGCCCAACTTGAGGGCTGCATTCAGTTATTCCCGCAAATTAGATATAGGAAAATGTGATCTGTAAATTAACGACTTGAAGTTACTTAAGTTGTTAGTCCACGTAACCTCTCAATTTGTCTTATTGTAAATATTTGATCACTAGTAGACCTTCCTGTTCTAAATCTCCCTTGGTATTACCGTATTGTATCTTCAGCCTATGGTCTCAGTTTAGTATATAAAATGTTAGCCAGAACTTTGTATTCAGTGCACAGTAATGTAATTTGCTCTATAGTTTCCACAGTTCTAACATTTTTTTATGTATTGGATTGATTATGCCATGTTTCTATTGTTCTGGAATTTGCTCATCCTCCCATAACTTCTAAATTATGAAGAGCTTCCTTTAATTTTGTTCCCCCATATTTACCGTATTTTACAGACTATAAGACGCACTGTTTTCTTTGAAAAATTGCCTCCAAAATTCAGGTGTGTCTTATACTCAAAATTAATATAAAAATGTCCAGTGTTTGATTTAAAATTCCCACCAGTCTTAAAAATGGCCATATATTCAATTCCACGGGAAACCTGTCTCTATCTGGCAACATGAGATTGAACTGGCAGCAGCAGTGCACCGATGCAACAAACATGAGTTGCGGAGATTCACAAGCTTGCTAACACTGTCTCCCTCCCACCCCACCATCACAAACTCAGAACATTGTCTAGCCTATGATGCGTTCATTGCAGTCTACAATGCAGTGAACAACTTGAACAAATGGATGATGGATGAAACCCAACATGAATTCACGCCAAAGGGAGCTTTAAAAGACATACAATCAAACAAGTGTGTCAGTGGATAAAAAAGTCATTGTCTAAAGTAAGAGAAGACATTATTATTAAATCTTTCAAGAAGTGCAGCATAAGTAACACTCTTGATGGCAGTGAAGACGATCTTATATATGAAGATGACAACAATCACGACAAAGAAGAAGAAGAAGAAGAAGTTTAGATGACGATTTTCAGGGATTTTAAAGATCGCAACGGTTTTATAAACTAAGATTTTTTTTTAGTCTGGCTTTGCAATCTAATAAAAATGGTAAAAATGTGATTTTTTTAAAAAATGCTTTAAAAATTAAGGTGCATCTTATAGTCTGTAAAATACGGCAATAAGCTCTGCTGGTTTCTGGTCGTATCTGCTGCCTTGTCATATTTTAGTTTATTGTCATTCCACATCTAAGCTATCTGGAGGTTCGATGTACAATTCTACCGAGTGTGCCTGTGTCAGTGTCACATTCAAATTGTTCTTTATAGTATTGTGACCATACTACTAAAACTTGTTTTTTTTATATTTAACAATCTCTCCCTCCTAGTTTCTTATTAATGTGGTTTGAGGTTTAAAGCCTTTTCTCATATGGATTACTTCTTCACCTGCTTATTGTCACATGATATTTACTTTACTAGAGAAAATCTGTGGAGACACTCTCGAGTGAAAGACTGAAATCATCTGACAGAGAAAATAAAAACAGTGAAACTTAAAAAAATACATCTAAAATTTTTTAATCTTGCATTCTTGGGTATTACAGCTTAAAAATGTGTCATAAACTAAAAGAGGAGAATTGCTCTACTTAATGAACAAACAAAGCAGAACAGGTATATTTTACACATGTAGTACATCAATGATAAATGTTGTAATAGGTTATATTTTGCATCTAAGTACAACTACCATTATGTGATTCCACAAGCCACCACTGTCACATTGTCAATGTACTTACATTGTTTAAACCTCAATGACAACTATTTGCTGAAATAATAATTAAAAGAAGATCTGTAAACTGTCCTACAAACCTTCAAAGAGATAAAATAGAATTTGCACATTACATAGTACTTATGCTCCATCTTTTGATTATGGCAGCTGGAATATACAATAAATGCCATAAATTAGTAAGGCCATTGGGGCCCTGTCTTGGTCCATTTTTGAGAATGTAAATTATAATACAAAATACTTCATATTGTCACAAATTGTCTTCACATTGGCATTATAAAACAACACAAATGATTATGTAATATTCCACAATAATTTTATTTGATTTTATAAGCTATCAGTGACAGTTCTATTCACAAATTGCTGTAATAATTAATCTTGTTTTAAAGTTTATCTGTCACTTGATTATCATCAGTATCTAAGGAATTCACTTACCACAGTTTCTTCTCTTTCACAGCTCACTGCATCGCTGTCACAACACAACTGATTCACTCTCTATCTATCATGGGGATAGTTGAGTGCAGCCCTGGTTGGGCAGCTACAACATCCCTTTTGATTGACTAATAGATTTAATTAGTCACCCACGGGTTTCAAGGCATTGTCTTTTAGCCCCGCTAATTTTGAAAAAGTGGGCCAACAGAGAGAATTGAAAGTTTGTATGGTGTGCTAACCATGGCAGTGGTGAGTTGGGTGTATTTGCACCTAACCACACTGTCTGCTACCATTTATTGAACCGGAACCCAGAACCACTCTGACTGCTACCATTTATTGCACCGCGTGTCAGTGCTGAATCATACCAATGTTGTTGATAAATACCTTCAGTTGAAAACATAGATAGCTCAAATTAACATATCTTTGCCCGGGCTCGTAAAAGACAAAGATTAATTCAACTTTCCTTAATGAATTGTTAAACATATAATATGTTGTAAGCTATACAGATTACAATCATGGAAGTTCTTAGGAAAGAGGAAATCATATACGCTTGGGAAAGCTTTGGAAGTTTACACTCATATCTGACATTGACTAGCTACTAAATCAATAGGCAGAAGTTATTTAAAAAGCAGATAACTAAAGTTTAATGAGAGTCAAAAAAACAGTCAGATATAACATTGAAATATATAAAAAATAGTTAGCTTAACATTGAAAATAACTTGATAAAAAAAAACAACAATCTCATTGATCATCTAACAAAACAATAATAATAAAACATACATACACTATTACATTCACACTAGTCCCGCCAAGGGCTAGGGTACACGATACTTGTGGCCCCACCCTGGCCTAAGGGACTAATAAACCAAACAAGCTCCTCCGAGCTATATCGACCTGACTCCTTCGGTTGATAAACAGATGATGATACGATGTTAATAAGCACAGCTTTATTTGAGAGTTCACTAGGAGAGGGGAGTATGCGCAATAGCACACGGTGCATAAAGGAAAGGAGGGGGGTTCACAGGAGAGAATTTGGCACTGTTCACTAAGATCACAGAAGAAATGGAGACATGATGACGTATAGTCGCGCAGCATGACGTAATCCATGTATCAAAAAGTTGATTTTGGTACATATTTATTGGTGTGAATCGGATCAGTGAGCAGCACTGTTAATGTTTAGTTCACTCTCATTCCTGGCAATCATATATAGGCCGGAGATGGAAATTTCTCAGCTCCTGATGGAAACTTTTCCAGTATGGAAATTTCTAGCATCAATCTTTCCTGAGAGGGGAAGTAAAGGAGGTCTAGACGCATCAATGATCTGTGTGGGTCTTTCGACTCATGGGTCAGTGACTCATGAATCTATTTCTACCAATGCGAGTCCACTATTCTCATCTTCGCCCACAAAATTTTGAACGCTGCTATTATGATGCATCACAATATTGAAGTAATTTTTTTTAATGTACTTTCAGTACAAGAAAAAGGATTGATGCAATTATATGTGAGAATGAACTGACTGGGCCTGGAAAGAGATGGCACTGAACATGGGACTGAAAACTAGCAGCTCTTCCCTGTGCTTTCCCCCACCATCACAGAGCTTTTGCATTGTTTGTGGCCAGTCCAACAGTGTGAACATGAATTGACAACTCCATATTATAGCACTGCTGTATGAAAAATTCAAGTTGAGACTCAAATTCAGTTCTGTCTACATTATTATGTTAAGTTTGAAGTTCTATAATATATTGATTTAAAATAATTGTTTATGGTAAACTTTCTTCCCTCAGATTGGGTGCAGCTTATTTTTGTGTTAAATATTTTCTTTTTATTTATTTTTACCCTCAAATTTTAAGGGTGTACTGTACACCTGGGGACAACTCATTTTCAGGCCAGTTAATAGTATATTTAGAGGCACACGATATAAGATGTAAATTTAGTTTTAATCTGCCCTCACCCAGCCTAGAATTCACAATTAGCCACAGTCATATATTTCATTTCAGAAGAAAAAATTGATAGTGAATTTGTGTTATCAGAAGTAGCTGGATAGGTTACAAAAAATTTAAAATGTATACTTATTTTAGGAATTCACACTATGAGGTATATTCATTTAGGTAAAATTTTATCACTCACCTCATATTATTCTTCTTATTTTACTATAAACTAGTTTCGGAACTTAGTTTCCGTTCCATCTTCAGTATCATCACAACCGTTGTTCTGTCGTCCTGAAGAGCCGTCCTTCGCTCCTTCCATTGGCAGACTGAAAAAGCTCGAAACCAGGTCATTCTCCCCGGGAATTTCAAAGTTTATCAATTCATCCTTTTCGTGAAAAGGAAAAATTGATTAACTTTGAAATTCCCAGGGAGAATGACCTGGTTTTGAGGTTTTTCAGTCTGCCAATGAAAGGAGCGAAGGACAACTCTTCAAGACGACAGAACAATGTTGTGATGATACTGAAGATGGAACGGAAACTAAGTTCCAAAACTAGTTTATAGTAAAATAAGAAGAATAATATGAGGTGAGTGATAAAATTTTACCTAAATTAAAAATGTTTATTTAATTCTTTAATAGATACTTCATTATTGCTGAATACAACAATACTTTCTATTGCTTCTGTATTATATGAAAGGTCATGTGGCATCTGCTTTGGGCTCATTGAAAATCAACCTTAAATGGCATAATAACTAAGTCCACATGCTCTCACCAAGTTCTACTGCTGCCTGATGTTGTAAAGTACATAATCAAATTCTAGGCTCAGGTCTCTAAGCTCTTAGCTAGTGCTGTAACTTACTATGCCATGTGTATATTGTTGGTATGAATTGAGTGCTTGCCAATTAAAAGAACATCCTTCAGCTTACCAAAGAAAAACAAATAAAAGACAATGGCTGCCCAGTAGCTAAATAAGACATCCAACAAAAAAAACCTGTCTACAAGACCTATATAGTAGTGCATTTATACAAAAATTTGATACTTGAACCTTCCAGAAAATAACCATGAGCCACTACTATCCCAAGGTGAATGTCCAAACAAAAAAATAAAGAAAAAATCTTTACCGCTACATTACCTGGACCATCCAATTCAGTCAGATTTTTTATTTATCTTTTTTTATGTTTTGAATTCAGTCATCCCATATATCTCTAATCAATAAATTTAACAAGATTAATTGGTGGGTGTGTGTGAAAAAGGGATTAAGTCAGAAATTGAGAAAATTGCAATTTTAACATACGCGAAAAGAACTAAAAATTCTCTACAACTTGATCCAAGTGGGATATGTCAAATCGTACTTGTTATGTTTCAATGAAACCTCATTGTTAACCTGAGTTAAGTGGCAAAGTAGCAGGTATTGCGCGTGAGAAAGGGGATAACTTGACATATCTCACTTGGTACAATGACCTTGAAGCAGCGAAGAGGGATAAGTCGGCCCTCTCTGTAGCGGCTGGCTGGTCAAAAGAAACGTGCTGCCACTCATTACTGCAGTCTTTATTATTGCCTGTCGTGCTTTTTAAGAGTATTGATGCATCACAGCAAAAGGCAAGAGTGTGCCTTCAAGAAAGCTTCAACCACTTCAGTTGTGCAGAATGAAGTGTAGTGATCGTGTACCTGATGAAAATAAGAATAAGATATTTCTTGCATACTGGAACTTAGGTGAATATGCCAAGAGAGTATCTTATGTTGCAAGTCTGATGGAAGTAATAAATAAAACGACAAGTAGGGCCAGGCCCGATAGCAACAATATTCATCACAACAGGCAAGTTACAGTAAAATATCACTTGATTTTGAATAATGGAAACGTTCCAGTATGCAAACAATGTTTCTTAAAAACATTGGGAGAAACAAACAAGTTCATTGAGACTGTATTGCACAAAAAACGAGCTGGTGAATCCGGGATTACTGCACCTGATACTCGGGGAAAGAATCCTCATCCTAACAAGATAGGTGATGACAAAAAGCAGAAAGTTCATTCATTTTTGCTTTCTTTACCTACCTATGAAAGTCATTACTCAAGGAGAGATTCAAGCAGAAAATACCTACCTCCTCATTTGACGTTGGCAGCATTGTATGATGATTACAAACTTAAACATCCAGATTTTTTAGTAAACAGAAAGTTTTTTGAAAATGAATTTCATAGTCTGAATTTGTCCATAAAGCGGCCACAAAAAGACACTTGTCAGACTTGTGACAAGCTCCAAATGTTATGTAAGAGTTCAGATAACAGAGCTATAATTGAAAGTAAACTAAAGGACCACCATATGGAAGCAGACTTTGCTTATCAGACAAAGGATGCAGATAAACAGAGGTCTAAGAGTGATCCTACTCGAAAGACTATCACGTTCGATATGCAACAGTGTCTCCCAACTCCTGTTGTAAATGCTTCCGTGGCCTTCTATAAACCACAGTTATGGACGTTCAACTTAACAGTCCATTACTGCGATAGCAGCCAGGCTCATTGCTTTGTTTGGAATGGAACCATAGCCGGAAGAGGAGCCAACCAAGTTGGATCTTGTATATATAAGTTTCTTCTAAATTTGGATGAAAATGTTAAACAGGTCACCATGTATTCTGATACATGTGGTGGCCAGAACTAAAATAGCCATTTTGCAGCCATGTGTATGGTTGCTATACAAAACTCCCCAAGTTTGCAAACCGTAGATCACAAGTTCCTGGTGCCAGGCCACACCCACATGGAGTGTGACACCGATCACAGCATTATAGAAAAGAAAAAGAAGAAATTTGACATTCCTATTAGTCATCCGCATGACTGGGCTCAGCTTATGCGTCAGTGTGGACGAAAGAAGCCAATGGTTGTTATAGAACAACATTGTGAAGATTTCTTCGATTTTGCAGGGCTATATAAAGGACCCCTCCAGCTACGCAAAGAAGACAGTGATGGAAAGAAAATCAGGTGGCGTGAAATAAAATGGTTGCACTTTGAGAGAGATCATGGATTCGACATCTTCTTTAAAACATCACTGAAAGAGGAGGATCCCTTCAGAAAAGTATCCTTCAGACGAAGAGGAAAATCTACCCCTCTCTTGAGACCTACTATACCTACGCTATGATGGACCACAACCTATCACCATACAAAAGAAGAAAGATCTATTGGACTTGTTACCTTTCATTGATCCAGTATTTCCTGAATATTATAAGTCACTGAAAACAAACACTAATGTACGTGATATTTATCCTGACTCTGCTGAACAGGAAGAAGACAATGCTGGTGATAATGAGTAATGGTGCACTTAAAAAAAACATACGAATGCACTATTTTCAGTCAGTTAAAAAGATGTGATTTTTTTGTGTTTTCAACATTAGTGACTATACTAAAAGAGATACTGTTTGCTTTGTAACTTACGTATCATTTTAGAATGTTCTCATTTACAAGATTACTTACATCTAGGTTTGATAATTTTGGAGTTTTTATATATTTGTTTCCTATAATTTAAAAATGATTATTATTCAAATAATTTTGTATTGTGTTCCTAAATTAGTAGTTGCCATGCTATCTAATGACACGACACTGGAAATCTAGTAAAATAGAGACTTTTTCCTACAGTAGGCATAATTCTGATAGTATGCTTCAAATAAAACCTCCAATTAAAAAAAAAAACTAACATTATTCGAATACATGTTCAAAATGGGTTATGTCACAAAACTGTTTGAGCCAAACGTAATATTTTCTATCGATACACGAAAATTTTCAGAATTAAAGACAATACAACATCACAGAGATATTCAGAGCATTTAACTGTACTTTAAGCCATGTTTGTTATCTTCATGCAACTTTCACTAGATCTTGCAAAGTTAATTAAACATTTAACTTTAAATATCTCCATTCCCAATTTTCTGGCATAACCCCTTTTTCACGCACACCCACCAATTGTAAATATTATTAAGATTTTTTTTTAAATTTGTAATGCTTTATCAAATACAAATACACAAATTCAATTAAACCTGTAATTTTATTTCTATTATTTAATATTTTATACATTTAAAATCAGTTTTTTTTTAAAAACCAGTAATTTAAAATTTATTACAAGATAGATAGAAGCAAAATGTACTGTAGTGCAAAAGTAACATTATTTGTAGATTTAAAATAAAATTGCCATATCTAAAATATATATTTTTTTCAATTAAAAATAATTTTAAAAATAAACTAATTTAAGAAAATTATGGATTAGGAGTATTAAGAAATGTTGTAATTCTTTTTGATAATTCCTTCTTAGAAATATCACATTTCATTTTTAATAAATCAATTTCTGAAATCTTCCTTTTTCCTTCATTGTCCAAAAAAGCAGCTTCATTAATTTTCTTCTTATTTATTGTATATGATGCATCAGATTCATCAAACCAATGTTTTTTCTCTAATTCCAAAAGTCCTTCAAAAGTTGTAATTTTTCTTGTGTCAATATCTGATCTCTTCGATTTTATGCAAGCTGTCAGTTCCATAATTGATTCCTTTGTTAAGATTGAATCAAATATAGTTGATATTGGAATTCTTGTTTCATCTTCCAAGCCTTTAAAATTGATCTGTCTATTTTTCAAACTCGCAATCTTTCTTCCTATTTGTATGCGTTGTGAATTTGATAATTTTCGTAACAAAGAATGTAAAATAGCATCTCTGTCTTCACTTGTAGAAGAACTATTAGATGATTTGAAGAATTCAATTTCATTTTCAGAAAACTTGCCGGTATCATTTATGGAACCATATCGATAAGCAATATTCAACATATTTTCAATGTCTTTTCCTGTCACTATTTTTTTTGGTGATGGTTGAAATTTATTGGATGAAGAGGTGACTATATTCGTTAATATTTTATGTTTTGCAGTATTGTCCAAAATCTTTAAATTTTGAATGCATGCAGGACAAGTAGACTTGCGATATGAAAATCGATCTTCAATCTTTGGTTCTTTTTTTTTTAAATCATCTTTTCTTTGAAGAGATTCAGTTATAATTAATGTATTTTTGTTTTTTCTCTTTAAAGAATGAAGATTGTTTAATATTTTTGTGATGGCAGTTAATGTTTCTCTACTAAATTCACCACTAAATGTGTCTTTTGTTTTCTTAATATTACTATCTTTAATTTTAAAATTAAATTTTGGAATTATTGGATTTTGAGATAAATTGCTGATATTAGTATGTCTTAATAGACTTTGATCCTTAAATGATAGAAAAGATGCTGATATTGGTATAGATATATTATTATCTGAAATATGATTAAGAACATGTGTTCTAATTTTTCCAAAGATCCTCTCTAAGCTTGAGGTTAAAGATGTGTCACTCAACTCCAATCTTATAGCTAATAATTCTTTATTTTTCTTATGTTTAAGAGCAAAATAAGGTAACTCTGTTTTACTTGAAGTGTTATTTTGTAACATTATTAGAATACGAGCATTGCTAACAGTTAATAAATCACAACTACAAATAAATGACTTGCTGCATAGTGTGTCTATGAACTGTTGGATTTCTGGTTTAGACATCATATTACATAATGCAGATGGACTCCTCGCAAGAATTAGTATCTCTTGAACTTTCTGTGGGTTAACTCTTTCAAGAACTTCAATAACAGAATATATTGCCTTTTCTATTTCATTATTTATAAAAATAGGAGCATTTACTAATTTATTTTCATATTTCTCTCCTTTAGATAATTCAGATTTACCTGTTAATAATTTTGAACTCATAGAATTCAATTCTGTTATTTTCAATTGAGTTTCATCTTCATTGTCTCTTTCCCCTGTCTCAGAGTCTTTAAGATCCAGGACATAAGTTGGTAACATTTTAGCTATCTTTGTCTGAGATCTTGATTTGTTTAATTTTTCTTCATGAACAAAGGTTTTCTTGTTGTATGATGCAACTTTAGGAAAAGTTTTCTTTAGCCAGTAATCTTCATTCTTCTCGCTCAAAACAAGTGGAATTTTTTCTGATGTAGACAGTGGTTTCTTTTTATTCTTCTGGAATGAATTAATACTACATCCATCCAATCCGAAAACAAAAGGAAACCTAGTTAAGAATTTTATTGAGTATACATTTTTTCTTATTATTTTTAATAGATTAAAATGTGAGAATGTCTTTTTTCTATTTCATGACTTAAATGAGAAAGAGTTTTCTAATGGGACATATAAAACAAACTGCGTTCACAAAAATAGTGGATGCCTCATTTATGTATTAAAAGAGTAGATGAGAGAAAAATTTTATTTTTTAGTATATTATTTTGTATTTTTGGCTAACAGGAAGTTTTGAGATTAAAGTTATATTGTCATATACCCTACTTCTTTTATTTAATATATGTAGGAAATAACCATACTTCTATTTCAATAGGATGGAAAGAAATACCAATTTAATTGTAAAAGAAAAATATATATATCCAAGCTGGGAATAAAATCACACATTACCAAGTTTTATGTCCTGGAGAATAAAGGTTCAATTTTGCTCAAGTACATGTTATTGGGGGCATTCAGCGGCCAAAGCACTGAAAAAGCTTTATCTGCAGCATACCATTCAGCGGGCAATAAAGCGCTCTAGCAGTCTTGCAGCTATTGCAGCGAAGTAAAAGTAGGCTGCAGACAGAAGATACCGCTGCATCTATTGTTATTGCTGGTTCATTCAGTTTAAACATGGTGTATTTGTCTATAAACAATTTATGTTTGATGTACAAATGTTGTATTATTTACATCTGGACATTAATATATGAGTTATTCGAGGTGGTTAACCCTTTTGGACGAACATAAGTGATATATTAAGTAAAACTAAAGACAGTGATAATTTTAAGATTGTTGTCAACATTAAGAATTTACAATTATAACCTCTTCTTTTCATGTAAATCATTGTGTTATTGACGAGTCAATGTTTTTATTATGAAAATTATATCGCTAGATGATTAATTCGTTAATACCTGGTTAATTATAATTTTTAATTTCAAGATATATATATATATATATATAAAATAAATTAGAATCTTATGATTGTGTTCATGGAGCCATTTCTGGAAATGCTACAGTGGTTATCGAACCAATTTTTTCTACAGATAAAGCAAACATTTGTACTCTTCTTTAAATGTGTAACACAATAAGAAAATTGTGGAATGGGTCATTCCATCTCAACTGGTCTAGTGCCCCATGCTCAACATGTTCAATTTCGCTGAAACTTGGTGTAGGTATGGAACCTCTTTAGAAATGGACCTCTGCAAAATTTCAAATCATAATATCATAAGTTTGGGAAACTATGACCTTTCACATGGAGGCCTATTTAATGAATCCATCAAGAAACCAAACAACATTCAATTTTTAACTCTTTGTTACTACAAGACAAATGCAAGTAGGAACCTCTTATTTCTACGTCTTGCACAACTTTTTATCCTAAACCCAAAAACCGTAGTCCAATGGAAGGAAGTCCACTTTAAGAGTCACCAGCATGGATCAAAGTGCCTAACAAAATCTGTTATATCAAATTTTAGTCATACTTTAGGGCCAAATATCTCAAGTACAAAAAACAAACGGAGACAAAGTTCTTAGGAAAATTTTTGGACCAAAGAGAGATGAACAGACAGGTGAATGGAGAAGGCTACATAACAATGAACTACATGCTCTTTACAGGAAGCCAGATATAATAAGAACAGTTAAGTCTCATAGACTGCGATGGGCAGGACATGTTGCACGTATGGGGAATGAAGGACGTGCATGGAAACTTCTTGTAGGAAAGCCAGAAGGAAAACGCCCAGTTGGTAGACCAAGAATGAGGTGGGAGAACAACATTAACTATGATTTGAGGGAAGTAGATTATACAGGGAATGATTGGAAAGCATTAGCTCAGGATGGGGATGTATGGAGAGCTTATGTCCGCGTGGCCATGAACCTATGGGTTCGATAGTGCCAGTGAGTAAGTAAGTAAGACTAATATTTGGTAAATTTGTTAATGGTGGTTGAGACAGTGCACTGCCCAAATACCTTTATTCATAGCCATAGTTTCCCAAACACTTGAAATTATGATTTGAAATTTTGCTGAGGATCATTTTTAAGGTGGGTCTGAAGCCACACCAAGTTTCAGGAAAATTGGTGATGGTCAGCATGGATGACATTAAAAATTAGACCACTTGAGATGGAATGACCCGAATGGACAAAGTGATGAACTGTGTATCTTATTACTTATTTTAGGAATTCTCACTATGAGGTATATTCATTAAGGTAGAATTTTTTATCACTCACCTCATATTGTTCTTCTTATTTGACTATAAACTAGTTTCGGAACATAGTTTCTGTTCCATCTTCAGTATCTTATGTTTGTAATCTTTTCTGAATAAAGAGCTTTGTGAAGTATCGGCCATAACTTGAATTGAAATATTACAATATTCTAGATTTCTTATCTAAATTTGACCAGTGAAGATACAAATACTCTAGTGTGATGTGCATTAATAAAATTAAATTACAGCTAGAGTTGGTTAATGTATTAACAGAAAAATTTGCACTCAACATAGGATTTTAATCACAGCTGATTCATTATTATCTCCAACTTAATATACTATGTTCTATCATTGAGATACTGAGAGCCATTACTTGAACCAGGTATGAATAATTTTCACTTTAATTCCCAATTTATCATAAAATGAAGTGTGGTCTTATATCTTTTAATTCTATGCATGTAGTCTCTCTTATGCAATATTGCTATTCACTGTATACTACCATTAACCTTGGTGGTAAATGTTTTTCATATATTATAAATGATTCAGTGAAATACTATTTAGTGTAGCACTTAACTTTAGTAAGAAAGTGGCATTGCTAATGTTAGAGATTATATTAAATAATGTCTTTAAGTATGGTGAGTGAGAGGTTATCTATAATTAACTGCTGTTATGACAGAATTTCAAATCTATGGTTGGAAATTACATATAATTTTTTGGTTTTACTTTAGCCATAAAAGATGATGGTAGTTACTCTTAAAGTAATTAATATTTTCAGATGATGAAAAAAAGTTAAATTAATCAAAGATTAAGAAAACTGTATTTAAATTATTATAAATTGATATTCTTCTTTGTTTCATTCCTATTCCTTAACAAATTTAAAATAAAGATGAAGTATGTTTGAGGTTGAAAAAAATACAATGATGCTTCCTTTATACAATTGTTTGGTTGCTGTACTTAGGCCATGTCTTGCACTACATTAATTTTGCACATATGCCTATATTTCCTGTGTTTTCTAATGTACGAGGGTCATACTGAAAGTCGTGAGCAACCCATTGTTAAAATTCAAATTTCAACAATGTAACAAAAACAACTGCAGGATCGTAATCTACAGACTTTATACCACAACATTGCCGTTTTGTGGCATCATAGCTCTATCATGTGACCACACGCAGTGTTTCCAAAATGGCAGACATCAATGTTTCGTTTCGACAGCGTGCTGTCATTGAATTCCTTGTTAAAGAGGAAAAATCTGCTGTTGATTCACCAAAGACTTCAATGTGCTTACGGAGATACTTGCATGGGTGCCAGCAGTGTTAGGAGATGGGTGAAACATTTTAAAGATGGGAACACGAGTATCAAAGAAGAGCCTCGTAGTGGTCGCCCACGCTCTGCCTCCACGGATTGCAACAAGGAAAGAGTTGATGCGCTCATTAGAGATGATAGGCGTATCACAGTGAATGAAATCGCTACAAAACTTGCAGTGGGACACAGTGCAGTGCAAGAAATGATTCACAGCTTAGGTTACCGAAAAGTTAGTGCCCGTTGGCTTCCACGTTTATTGAGTGAAGACCACAAACTTCAGAGAAGAACCATCACCCATAACCTTCTTCAGAGATTTCGAAATGAAGGTGATGATTTTTTGACGAGTATTGTGACAGGTGACGAAAGCTGGTTTCATCACTACAAGCCTGAAACTAAACGCCAGAGTATGGAATGGCACCACTTGAATTCGCCATCAAAGAAAAAAGCAAAGACAGTGCAATCTGTGCAATCTGTTGGGAAAGTTATGGGCAGCATCTTCTGGGATGCGCAAGATTGCATTCTGGTTGAATTTCTTGAACCTGGACAAACCATAAATGCTGCCCGCTATATCCAGACACTTGTGAAGCTCCGTCGTGCATTGCACGACAAATGCCCTGGAAGGAAGATCATTCTGCAACACGATAACGCGCGTCCTCACACTGCTCGTGCCACTGTGGAGAAGATCAGGACATTTGGGTGGGAAACTCTTCCACATCCTCCCTATAGTCCCGATTTGGCACCCTCCGACTACCATCTTTTCGGTTCTGTGAAGGAGCAGATGAGAGGCCAATGCTACGAGACGCTGGAGGATATTCGGAAAGCAGTGCTTCAGTGTCTTCGAGCAGCTGGAACGGACTTCTATCATAAGGGAATTTTCAAGCTTGTAGAACGCTGGACAAAATGTGTGCAAAGAAATGGAGACTATGTTGAAAAGTAGCACAAAGGTCTGTAGATTAACATGGTGTAATTGGTTTGTCTAAAATAAATATTATGATTGCTTAAAAAAAGTTGCTCATGACTTTCAGTATGACCCTCGTAACTCCTAATTCTCATAGATTTAAATATAGGCCTAAAAGTGTCAAATGTTATATAAGAAATGGCATGAATAAAATGGCTGAACAATTGAATAAAATTTGCCCTACAGCCCACCTGGCAATACTTTTAGTGTGGTTACTAAATATATATGTTATGTGATGATGAAGGAGCAAGATATGCATCAGATAGGGAATTTGCAGGATTGATATTTTAATATAATAAAATAATATCAAGTTGTGTCCAACTTAGGGTCAGATCGAGAGATTAGATTAAGCCCCCTATATTTATAGAGGTCTGTAATTAACAAGGGTGCAGGCTGACTACATCTGATGAACGAAATGGATGAGATGAAAATGGGGAAATGTGGAATGAAATTGTGGTAGGGGAAAATGGGAGAAACCCCAAAAGAACCTGCTGTAGCTCAGTTTCCTCCACTACAAAATCCATGTATAGTGACCGAGACTCTAATACAGTTAAAAAAGCTATTCTTACTAAAATACAAATTAATAAGATTAAACTAATAATAAATATTATAAATAAGGTTCTCGAGAAACCAGCGGTGAGAGGCGAGCATGTAATCACTTGCATCACGGAGCCCGCCTGATATATTAATAATTTAAAAAATACAAATTTTCTCGTTATAATAATATTTTATTTTAAACGATCTATTCATCAATTTCATAAATTACATACATTAAAATAAATCGTAAATTCTGTATATCCCAATTAGTATTATGATTAATTTCAATAGCTTCGCGTAGTAATATGAGTAATGAGCCATTGAACAAATTGAAATTTGGCTGTTCTGCTGCATGCAGCGGTTCATTCAACAAACTCCTTAAATTTCCGGTGCAAATGGCAGCCATTTTTGCTAAAGCGCTAGAGCACTTTATTGCCCGCTGAATGTGCCCATTCTCTAAATAGATATTTAATACATTATATCTACTTCTTCCCCCCAATTGCTTCAGATATAGATGTGCACAATAATTTGAGTCCTGACCAAACTCAGAATTATTTAATTCACTCTTTTTTTTAACTTAAAAACATTACTATTTTTATAACATTTTGTTTATAGTTAATGTAAATAAAAGATAAAAATATTATGTTGATATTAATAGAATTCCATCAACATAAAAAAATAACTTCTGCTACCTTTCAATGCTTATTGATCTATTAGGAAATTAAATTATTAAATTTAATTATTAATTATTATTAGGAGATAATTCAGTAATGCAGTATGCCTATTGGGTTAAGTAAAAACAAATAATGTGAAAGTTGTGCCTATCTTCCTGAGTCTAATAAATGAGACCAACATAGAGGATAATTTTTCTGAATTTTAAATTATATAATTAATCCTCATAATAGACTTTCCATTACATTTTAGTGAAAATTTTAATGAATATGAATTAACGTGTAGTTAAGAATTAACATGTAATACATAATTTTTTATATATATTCTGAGATTAAATATGGAAGAAGACTACTGTATAGTAATTTACCTTCCAGTTACAGAAGAGCCTTCAGGGAAGAAACTATGAACAGCCAGTAAGTGAAGACAAAGAAGTTTTTGAACATCTACTTCATCATCTGTCATGAACATTTCTTGTAAAACCTAAGGAACAGGAGGAAAAAATGTTTTAATAATAAATATGCAGCCACTGTGAATAAAATAAAGTTACAAATAATTTCAATTTAGTCTAGCAACTGGTGTTACTTCTTTCAGAAGGTCCATAGACAAAAGTAGCAAAATACTTGCCTGGTGAGTTTCCTGTGGTGTTTTTTTGATTATCAATTGAAGTCCTGCGCCTTCCATTCCAATCATAATAAAATCCAGTGTTGTGAGTCTATAAAAAAATAAATAATTGAAAAACTAAATCACATCTTCCATGAAGAGAGATCAGAAGGCTCCAGAATACAAACTTGTACATAGATTGATACAAAGAAAGTTTGGAAAAGCACTAATGATACTAGTAAATTCATAAAACATAAAGAAGAATCTATGATTATTTGTTAAGGTAGGTAAGCAATACTTTTATTAACAATGTCCATTAACAGCTAAGATCATTAGCATTACTTACTTACTTACTCACTGGCACTATCGAACCTGTAGGTTCATGGCCGCACAGACATAAGCTCTCCATACATCTCTATCCTGAGCTAATGCTTTCCAATCATTCCCTGTATAATCTACTTCCCTCAAATCGTAGTTAATGTTGTTCTCCCACCTCATTCTTGGTCTACCAACTGGGTATTTTCCCTCTGGCTTTCCTACAAGAAGCTTCCATCCACATTTTTCATTCCCCATACGTGCAACATGTCCTGCCCATCGCAGTCTATGAGACTTAACTGTTCTTATTATATCTGGCTTCCTATAAAGAGCATGTAGTTCATTGTTATGTAGTCTTTTCCATTCACCTGCCTGTTCATCTCTCTTTGGTCCAAAAATTTTCCTAAGAACTTTATTCTCAAAAACTCATAATCTCACTTCCTCCCTTAAAGTAAGAGTCCATGTTTCGCATCCATATAATATAACTGGTAGAATAATAGTTTTATATATTTTCAGTTTGTTTTCTGAAAGGAGTTGGGACATCAAAAGTCTCTGCAATGCATAATAGCATGCATTTCCAGAATTGAGCCTATGTTTAATTTCTTTGTGCAGCTCATTCCTATTTGTGATTATTGTTCCTAGGTATTTGAATTCAGCCACTTTCTCAAAATTTCCCTCATTTGTTATTAGCTGTCCATTTCCATTATATAATGAATTTCTACGTGTGACCATATATTTAGTTTTATTTATATTTACTTCCAGTCCTAATTCCTTAATGTTCCTTAACACATTGGTGACGGGCCACGGAGATCTCCGTGTTTAAATGGCCAGTGCTAGACGACCAGTCACGGAGATTTCCGTTTTTACGTTTTCTATGGCTTCCCTACCTCTTCGCTTTTTGAATGAGGCATGCAATTTTGTTTCTTCTCATTGTGAAATAAATTTTAGTTGTTTTTGTACCCCTCTCTTCTCTTTTATGAAATTGCCAACTTTACAGAAAGAGTTGTTTACAATTTTATAACAGACAGCTGGTGAAATAGGGAATTTTAGTGCGGGTAGTTAGGCGATTATGGGATACATATGTAACCTGTAAATATATGTTGCAGAGCGGAAAAATTAAAATAAACTCTATTTTGCATTCTGGAGCCAAATTTATATCTGTGGCATCATGTCCACCAGGATAATTATTACAATAGTGTGGCTATAGCTGAAAATTTGCTCGAAAGAAAGACGAGAGTTTCTGAAGCAATAAAGATTAACAGAGGGCTTCCAAAATCATCTGTGGAAGCAGGAAATAAACTCAAACCAGGAGAAAGTATTTTTGTAGTAAGGGGGACCTTTTGCTACAAACATCGAAAGATAAAAAGAGACGTAAGAATGGTTAGCACATTGCATCAGACGACACGAGAGTGAGAGGAGTAAAGTTGTAAAAATGCCCTATTGAATACTTCAATATAACAAGTATGTGAAGGGTGTAGACAGGGCTGACCAGTACCTATCATATTACTCCATCCTTAGAAAAATAGTGAAATGGAGCTAGAAAGTTGTATTGTGGCTCTGAATTGTGCACTCTTTAATGCTTTCAGGGTCTATAAATTTCAAAATCCTAACAGCAAAATGTCAAACAGAAGTTTTTTGCTTGAAACAGCCTCTTGTTTGGCAGTCGTGAAATTAGGAACAGATGACAGAGAAGACGAGGAAAGACAGAGAGAAAAGAAACCACTTCTAGGAGACCACCTCACGACCCACCAGGGAGGCTAAGACATTAAGAAAAATAAATTAACACCAACTGTGATTGGAAAGAAAAAAAATACCCTCAAAACTTTGCCGCGTTTTTAGTGAACACAAGAAAAGAAACTTGCTACATATGCTCTTATTCACTGTGCCTTTACATAAAGGGAAATGTTTCCAATGCTATCAAACCCTCAATTTCTACTAGAAGGTCTGGTGAGAACACTAATAAAGATTTACTTATGCATTATTGTTATTGACTGTAAATATATTGATGTAAAAGCCACACTGTGCCAGCGCGGTTTAAAATTTAAAAGTCCACCCTACTGACAGAAATGTCTGGTCCAGCAGCGGTGGGTGGAACGCAGAGCTGTCGGTCACCAATGTGTTAATGTGCATGTTGTCAGATCATTAACAATACAAATCAAAATTAGGCAGAAAGAATAGACAAGTTTTGATCAGAGGTCTCTTATTTCAAGTTTGAGGTACTTATATATGGCGACAAGACCCATGGTTTATTTCCCTTCTGAAAGAAGGCATACTAGGATTTTAACATCCTGATAAAGTTCAACAACCTTGCCCAGGTTTGAACCCACAAACCTCGGAACCAAAATGACCATGTAACCAATAGTTCATCACGACTAGCATTAATTTTATTGTTAAAAATACAAGAGATATTATAAAATTTATAGTGAGTGTTTTTATGTAACATCTGTTAGGAGAACACAGCAATCATAATTCTCACTAATTAAGGATTATACAAAAGAATAACACCAAGCGAGTATCAAAATACAATGGAAGTAACATTATGAGATTTTACTTAATAAATAAGTTTGGTCAGTATTTTTCTCACCTGATATAGTTGTACAAATACGAGGTAACAAGAATAGAGACCAAACTTATTTAACAAGCGAGTTGCTTCAGATGGTAGCATTTGAAACTTATGAGGTACCATGTTCAAACCTTGGGGTTAATAAATTTGACTGGGGACTTTTCTTATTTTTCTGAGTTATCAGGATACATGTTGGGTTTGGAATTTCATTACCAGGATCCATTTAATCAGAAAAATATTAGAATTAAATCAGTGAACTTCTACAGAAAACACAGGAGATAAACAGCCTATTGAATAAAATAAAATTTCTAGATTTAAACATCTGTAAATAATAATGAATAAAAAGTAGTTAGTAATTTAATCAAAGTTAAAATTGGGAAACACATTATGAGGTTCTTAATTAATAAATTAATGAGTCATTTTAACATCTTACCTCATATTTCATGTTTTATATGATAAAACATGAAATATGAGGTAAAATGTTAAAATGACTCATTAATTTATTAGTAATTTAATATTGCTTATTAACAGCTCAGGTCATTAGTGACATAATTCAAATCTGGTCTTAAAAGGAGTAACAAATATTGTTCAGAGACCTCTTTTTTCAGGCTTGAGTTTATTTTATGTCTGCAAATCTGTAACACAGGACCCATAGTTTTATTTCCTTTCCAAAGGAAACCATACTCAGGATTTTTACATCCTGAAAAAAAATAAAATCCTAAAACCTTGGCTGAGTTTGAACCCAGTCTAAGGACTGGTGGTCCCTCGTCGTAGCCAAGTGGTTAAGGCAGGAAGCCTTGGCGCAGAGCTATGGGACTTGCACTGGTTGGGGTCTCCATGGGGGAAGAAATTTTCTCATGGTATTTCGGCCAGTATGGGACCGGTGCCCACCCAGCATCGCAATGCATTTGGATAGCTACAATAAGTAGCGGCTCCAGGTTGAGAAAACCAGCTATAACGGCTAGGGGACTCGACATGCTGACCACATGTCACCCCTACACTGGCTGATTATCATCTACCTCTGTGATTGACACATGTGGATGTGAGGTCAGCAGCCGACTGGTAGGCTAAGGGCCTTGTAGGCCTGTCGCGCCAGGAGTTTTTTTAAGGACTGGTGAAAAAAAAAATTCTATAAAGGAATACACCAATATTAAATTATTTGGAGTCTGTTCATCTTACCTCAATATTAATGTTGATTTGTTCTTGAACATGTTTCGATTATATCATAATCATCATCAGCATCTTGCCCAGACCGATTGGATTTATGTTGTATACAACCAGTCTGGGCAAGATGCTGATGATGATTATGATATAATCAGAACATGTTCAAAAACAAATCAACATTAATATTGAGGTAAGATGATCAGACTCCAAATAATTTAATTAAAAGAACCTCAAAATATTACTTCCTAAAATAAAACATTAACATTACTCGTAAAACTACACATGACTGATTTCTTCTAGAAATATCATGAAAAAGATACTTAGAAGGCGTGAGACCTAAACTGAATATTTAAACATGGGAAGAATAGAATTAAAACATTGTAAGAATCTTTTTTTCCATTAAATATTCTTTAAAAAGTAGCCAGATTATAAAAAGTAACTAAACCTTTACTTCTTTGTCTATTATAAATGAAGATGGTTCATGTAGTTCTGTCTTATTTGCATGTTTTAAATGTTTCAGTTCAGAAACTAGTTGATTATTAAGCTTCCGAAACTTCAAATTTTCCGGTATAGAATTTTCCATAAATATAATTGACCACTGTTAATCAGATAGGTGTATGCAATAAAATTTAATTTCATTGGATGTACAATAATTTCTCCATAGAAACATATAAGAATCATATTTATAGCAGTAGTATTATTGAAATTAGAATTATTTTATTCACTTTGTCATTGGTTCCAGACCTTTGTTCGAACCTTGATTTCCTTTTCTTGCTCTATTCTGTATTGAGAAAAACAGATGCCAACATATTAACAATCATCATCGTCAAAAGATATTTCTCCAATGTCTAGTTAGAAATTATTTTTCTTGCTCTATTCTGTATTGAGAAAAACAGATGCCAACATATTAACAATCATCATCGTCAAAAGATATTTCTCCAATGTCTAGTTAGAAATTATCTTCTATTGGTCTCTTCATAAGATTTTTTTCTAACATTGCTTTCCAATCACTGCCAATTTTCACCTAGTTGTTCCATTTTGAATGTGACATACCCAATATAATTTCTCTACAACTTTAATTTTCTAAGTTTACTTGAGAATTCCAAAATCTGACAATGGATCAAGATCATGGAAGATGAGCAATTCTTAAGCAGAGTCAAGTACAGATACCTTACTTACTTACTTACTCACTGGCACTATCGAACCCAAAGGTTCATGGCCGCGCAGACATAAGCTCTCCATACATCCCTATCCTGAGCCAATGCTTTCCAATCATTCCCTGTATAATCTGCTTCCCTCAAATCATAGTTAATGTTGTTCTTCCACCTCATTCTTGGCCTACCAACTGGGCGTTTTCCCTCTGGCTTCCCTACAAGAAGCTTCCATGCACGTCTTTCATTCCCCATACGCGCAACATGTCCTGCCCATCGCAGTCTACGAGACTTAACTGTTCTTATTATATCTGGCTTCCTATAAAGACCATGTAGTTCATTGTTATGTAGTCTTCTCCATTCACCTGTCTGTTCATCTCTCTTTGGTCCAAAAATTCTCCTAAGAACTTTATTCTCAAATACTCGTAATCTCCTTTCCTCCCTTAAAGTAAGAGTCCATGTTTCGCACCCATATAATATAACTGGTAGAATAATAGTTTTATATATTTTCAGCTTAACTTTTTTGAAAGGAGTTGGGACATCAAAAGTCTCTGCAATACCTCTAAGGTAATTTTATTTGAAGAGAAAAATATACATCTGAATCAGGATTTGAACCTGATGACTCTGGTTCTGTACACCAGCGCTCTATCCACTAAGTTATCAGGCATTCTGATTTAAACACATATAATTTCTCTCCTTTATTATATGTATTCCCGCATGCTGAGGTATGAACTTTTTGTTCCACTACGCCTCTAGCAGCTTCTTTAACAAGAAGACTTTAATGGGAAACATTCATGGCCAGTGAAGCTTATTTTGATCCTAAATATTAAATTTAACATTTTTTAGCAAATGACAAATTTTATTTGAAGAGGAAAAATATAAGCCTGGGTTAGGTTTTGAACCCAATGTCTCTAGTTCTGTACACCAGCACTCTATCTGTCCGTTTTGCTTTTTTTTTTTTTTTCAAATAAAATTTGTCATTCAGAGAGAAGTAAGACCTCTAAGGTAACTCTGAATGCAAACTCAGAAAAATGAGTAGTTAAGTGGCTCCAGTGAACAACACTGGATTATCATTATACTTTTAAAATGGTAGAAGCCTCAGAAAGGTGGATTGTAATATAGAGATTACTAACAATAACAAATTAATCTATTTAATTCATGCATCAAATGAGAGTCAATGACCAATCATGTTTTAATGAATTTTGTTTTACAACCAATGACAGTCATGTTTCATCTCAATCTTTATCAAATTCTCTTTACCGCTTCCTACTTTTGTGATAAAGAAAGCTCCTCCTTTTTAATATTCTGAACAGGTCAGAGCATTATTTTGCAGTGACTGACTCTCCAACAAATACACTGAATACATCAAATAATGAACAGATTCCTTCAAACTACAAATTTCATAATTGTGTGTTCAATAATTGTGTTTTTAAATAATGATTTTACTGAGTTGTTTACTAAAAAAATTAATTAATAACCTATAATGTTGATTATAATATACAGTTTGATGTTTCATTTTTTCTCCACTAGGGTGCATTCTTACAATATTGCTATCCTATTTGACAATAAATAACATGATCAAGTTGCAGTGAATGGACAAATGACACTTTAACCACACATTTCTGATTTGTTTTTCAAACATTGCTGTTTACATTAAATATATAAATATTTTAAAATAACTATGGAAATCAATACAAAGAAAACTAAAGTGATGGCCTTTTGTGGGAAATACCCTATACCTAGCAAAATTGTTTTGGATGATGACATTTTAGAACGAGTAAACAAATTTAATTATTTGGGTTATAATTTAACATTTCAAGATGAAGCTGATATATCAAAGAAAATCACAAATTTTACAAAAACAACGGGGATAATTAACAGTATAATGAAACCATCTTTAGTACAGAACACAAGATTACGGCTTTATAAGGTTCTCGCAAGACCAGTATTAAGATATGGTAGTGATGCATGGACAATACGAAGAAGAGATGAAAGCCGAATAATAGCAAATGAGATGTGATTTATGCACCGTACAGCAGGTTATACAAAGTGGAACCATAAAAGAAATGAGGAAATTATGGAAGAGTTGGATGTAGAATCCATTCTTCACCACATACAAAACTACCAGAATAACTGGAAAGCCCATCTTCAACGAATGCCGTCTCATAGAATTCCAAAAGCCATACTTTGCTACTGCCCCCAAGGCAAAAGATCGCTGGAACGTCCAAAAAAGAGCTGGATGGAAAATTCCTCTTTGAGACCGTAACAGGCCACACAGTCTAATACTTGCATGGATGATGATGAAAATAACTATATTTAAATAATTATTTTCGAGTAAACAGATTAATTTTATTTGTTAAATACTCGTCACAAATGCCACGCTTGATTTCCAAATCCTCATTTAATGATTTGGAAATCACTCATGACATTACTTATGATAATAGCAGCAAATGATATAACCGGAATGCATTACATGAATTAATAACAATAATTTATTTAACTTTCACAGGGAAAGAACACTATGAGGTTTAATTTAATAATTAAATTAATGTTTTTATTACCTCACCTCATATCCTTTTTCTTCTATACTGCAGTTTCGGAGCTTATCTTCATCGTCAGTAGCCTCTGGTCGACCGGTGTTATGTCGTTTCTTGGCAGTTTCCTTCTTACTTCTATCGGTGGACCAATGAACCTCTGGATCAGGTCAAAATTTGCGGGAGTTTCAAAATTCATGAGTTTGTCTTTTTTGTTTTTTTGGATATGGATTTTTTCCCAGACTGTGAGTTCCTTTAGTTTATCTGTTTGTTTGATTAGGCTAGCTTCTGTATCAATTAAATGTTTTTCAGACCAAGCATGGGCTGCTACTGCTGACTTGTCCACTTCACCCTTTTTTACATTTCTAAGGTGTTCCTTCAATCTAGTTTTTAAATTTCTTTTTGTTTTTCCTATATAGATTTTGTCGCAATCTTGACATTTGATCTGATATATTCCTGATTTATATTCTTCTCCAATTTTTTTATTTTTGTTGGTTTTAATTATCTTGTTTAGGCTGTATTCATTCTTTGGGGCCAATCGAATGTTAAACTTATTGAAAATTTTCTGGAACTTGTGGTGTTTTACAGGATGGTAAGTGAATTTTTTGAATCTTATGTTCTCTTCTGTTTGTTTTTTAAGTGTGCTTTCATTAATTAGTTTTTGCCTTTTAAACTTATTTATTTTCTTGTGTACCATGTTTTCTTCATAACCATTTTCTATTGCTACTTTAATTATGTATTCTTTTTCTTTTTCATATTTTTCACGGTTCAGGGGTACATTCACCAATCTGTGTGTTAGGCTATTGAATACAGCTTCTTTGTGAGCGAAATGGTTGAATCCTGATGCCTTAATGTAGTTATCTTTATGTGTGTTCTTTCTAACTACATTAAGGCATCAGGATTCAACCATTTCGCTCACAAAGAAGCTGTATTCAATAGCCTAACACACAGATTGGTGAATGTACCCCTGAACCGTGAAAAATATGAAAAAGAAAAAGAATACATAATTAAAGTAGCAATAGAAAATGGTTATGAAGAAAACATGGTACACAAGAAAATAAATAAGTTTAAAAGGCAAAAACTAATTAATGAAAGCACACTTAAAAAACAAACAGAAGAGAACATAAGATTCAAAAAATTCACTTACCATCCTGTAAAACACCACAAGTTCCAGAAAATTTTCAATAAGTTTAACATTCGATTGGCCCCAAAGAATGAATACAGCCTAAACAAGATAATTAAAACCAACAAAAATAAAAAAATTGGAGAAGAATATAAATCAGGAATATATCAGATCAAATGTCAAGATTGCGACAAAATCTATATAGGAAAAACAAAAAGAAATTTAAAAACTAGATTGAAGGAACACCTTAGAAATGTAAAAAAGGGTGAAGTGGACAAGTCAGCAGTAGCAGCCCATGCTTGGTCTGAAAAACATTTAATTGATACAGAAGCTAGCCTAATCAAACAAACAGATAAACTAAAGGAACTCACAGTCTCAGAAAAAATCCATATCCAAAAAAACAAAAAAGACAAACTCAAGAATTTTGAAACTCCTGCAAATTTTGACCTGATCCAGAGGTTCATCGGTCCACCGATAGAAGTAAGAAGGAAACCACCAAGAAACGACATAAACACCGGTCGACCAGAGGCTACTGACGATGGAGATAAGCTCTGAAACTGCAGTATAGAAGAAAAAGGATATGAGGTGAGGTAATAAAAACATTAATTTAATTATTAATAACAATAAGATCAATTATAAAGCTCAAAAAGAAGTAGTAGCAAATTCAGACCATCATTTACATAGGATAGGCATATAATGAAACAAACAAATGAGTACTGGTACTCTGCAACAATTCTGATGACATCATGGATAGTCAATATCTCCATTGTCCAGCGCTAAACCACACAGCACAATGCATTACAACCTAATAAGTCTGTACTAGGAAGTCTGAGAGAAGATGAAAACCATTATTTTCTGCCATTGGATAATTAATTAATTAATTAATTAATAATAACAAATAAATGATAAATGACAGCAATGAAATAAGTGGAATATATTATATAGATTAATAACAATAATGAATGGAAGTAATTGTATAAGTTGGTTTAACTTGAACTAATCTAAACTTTTATCCTAATTTCTACTTACATTTATATATCAAGAATTTAGATTAATTTTACAACTGAAGGAAAGAAGAGCCTAGATAGAATTTATTTATATATTGGATAAAGCAAAAGTAACCCTTTTTTTATATTTAAAGATGTCTTTAACATCTGGTCATGTAGCATCTTTTTATTTAATTCCTCTTTATTTTTATTTATATTTAATATATAGTTAAATGGGAATATGATGAAATGAGAATTGTAATAAAATTCCAACCCAGCATTTGTCTTGACAATTGGAAAAACAGTCAGGCTGGTGGGCACCAGGATTTGAACCTGGAACCTTCCGAATACAAGTCTGAAACACTACAGCTTGAGCTTAGTGTAATGCTACCTAAATTAAATTTCTAAATCTGTGCATTGTTATAATAAATTACTTAATCAAATATTTAACAATAGTATAAAATTACTAAGCAATTTATGTTAATGAAATCTTGATTCTGATTGCTAATATTCATAAAAAATGTCATTTTTATAAATATTATCAATAAAATGTTGGTTCAAACTTTTGGGTAAGAAATAGAACATTTATGAAATAGTTTAGAACAGGTTATTAGTAACTTAAATGTCTAAATTATTTATTTTATATTGTAGGAAAGTAATAGAAAGAGTTTCCCATTGCAAGCCATGAAGGTAACCCCAAAATTTAAAAAAAAAAATATATATATATATATATATATAAGCATTAGAATAATATGGCTAATATAATTATATTTATTTTTATTAAATTTGAAGATTATTTCAAACAACTATAATACATTTATTTAACTTTTATAGGAATTAATCACTATGAGGTTTAATTTATGGTGAAATTAAATGTTTCTTACCTCTCCTCATATAAATTTTCTAAGTTGATCATGATTTCGAGACTATAACTGTCTCATCCTCAGAACTTTGTTGGCGACTGGTGTTATACTGATCGGAAGAAACTCAGAGAGGAGAAGAAGAGTTTCTTCCGATCGACATAACACCAGTCACCAACAAAGTTCTGAGGATGAGACAGTTATAGTCCCGAAATCGCGATCAACTTAGAAAATTTATATGACGAGAGGTAAGAAACATTTAATTTCACCATATAATACATTTATTAATTTGTAGACCTACTTCCATAAAATTCTTATATTTATTCATTTTTTTTAAATTCTTTAAAGAGGACCATATAGACAAAATTTATTTTTGGAGACATTTGTTGCTATTCTTTATATAATTCACAAGAAATTATATTTTCTAGGAAATATCCATCCATCCATAGTAATTCTGCCCAAAAGCAGGTCCTTCACTGCAATCATAGCATTTTCATGCTATTATTGCAGCTTTACTAGGGAATTGTAGGTATGGTAGCTTCCCGTTGCTTTTCACACCGGTGAAGGATGGTGATGAGGATGATAACGATAAGGATGATAATGATGGCCATATGATTTCGGGGACCGTTTGGGCCTTAAAGTTTTCCTGACATTTGTCTTACAGGTGAGGAAAAACCCCGATAAAAACCTCACCCAGAAAAACTGTCTCGAACCGGGGATCTAACCCGGGTCTGTTGCGTGACAAGGCAGCATGCTACTTCAAGACCACAGCGGTGGACTAGGAATATAGTGTACTAAAATTTAATATAAATGGCATGGAAGCTTCTTATAGGAAAACCAAAAGAAAAGCACGTAGTTAGTAGACCAAGAATGAGATGGGAGAATAACACTGATAATGATTTGATGGAAGTAGATTATATAGGGGATGTTTGGAAAACTTCAGCTCAGGATAGGGATGTATGGAAAGCTTATGTCCATGCAGCCATGAATCTATGGGTTTGAAAGTGCCAGTGAGTTAGTTATAGTCCAGCCACAGAGTCTCTGGCTTTGACGTTTTCACGATGGCGTTGATGATATGGATATTCAGTGGGAGGGGCCACTTTATGTATGTGGTTAGCAGAAATACAGCTGACAACATCTCAGCAATTTCAAATCTTACTAGCACGCTATAGCGGCATCAAGAGCAGTGATTGGTTGTGGCAGACATTCATACCCACATCAACTATTTCCTTATTGGCAATAGAGGGCAAGTTTCTCTTTTTTACCCCTCGTAGAACCTAAACGTCAGAGCCGGAGATCCAGCAGCTGGACTTTAGTTATAATCAAATTGTATATTGTTACATCTGTATGAGTGGGATATAACTAACTCACTGGCGCTATTGATTCATTGCCAGGTGGTCATAAGCTCTCCTTACATCCTTATACTATATAATATTTTCCAATCATTTCCTGTATAATTCCAAAAACTAAATTCCATGATGCGGTAGGCCTAGAAGGCCTAGAAGGCCCTTGGCCTACCAGCTGGCTGCTGATCTCACTTTCCACATATGCCATTTGTAGAGGTGTATGATCATTCAGTCAGTATAGGGTTGACATGTGGTCAGTATGTTGGATCCCCCAACCATTAAAAGTTCTCTCAACTGAAGCCACTACTTGTTGCAGCTATCTATATTCATCATGATGATGGATGGGTACCAATCCCACATTGACCAAAATTCATTGAGAAAATGTATTTATTTATGAACAAGTTTACAATGTAATAAAACATCTTCCTATGCCAAAAGCTTTTCAAATTTTTTTCTTCTATCTCCACTCTTCTCTATCTTCCCATTCCAATACTTTCAGTCCTAGCTCTCTCATACCTCTTCTTACATCATCCATTCATTTAAATCTAGGTCGACCTCTCTTTTCTTTCCCAGGTGGCATCCATTCCGAAGCTTGTCTGGGACATCCTACATATATGACCATACAATTCTAGTTGTCTATATCCCACAAAATCTAATATTGAATTTTGTACTTTCATTTGTTGTCTGATGATTGTATTCTCCCGCGCCGTAGCCGAGCAGTTAAGGCAAGATGCCTTGGCACAGAGCTATGGAACTTGTGCTGGTTCAAGTCCCCATGGGGGAAGATATTTTCTCATGGAATTTTTGACCAGTATGGGACCGGTGCCCACCAACATCGTGAGGAATTTGGGTAGCTACAATAAGTAGCGACTCCAGATTGGATAAGACCAGCTATAACAGCTGGGGGATCCGACATGCTGACACCATATGTCACCCCTACACTGGCTTAAGATTGTCTACCTCTGAGATTAACACATGTGGACAGCAGCCGGTTGGTAGGCCAAGGGCCTTCTAAGTCTGTCGCGCTTGGAGTGGAGTGATGATTGTATTTCTAATTTTTTTTCAATTTAGAATATCTAGTTGAGCATATAAAACAATCCATTTCAGTAGACATAAGTTTTAAACTCAAATTTTTATTCAACTGCCATGTTTAATCCACAGTTCGAAGCCGCTAACATACGTTAGTGTGATTCAAATTATGGATTTATAGATTTGTAATTTGGTATCTATTCTTATGTTCTTATCCCACAAAATGAGAAAATTTCTTCCCTATGGAAACTCAAACCAATAAATGTCCTTATAGCTCTGCATGATACCTTAAACACCTGGCAGGTGTGAGAGTCCTCTCTCATGTCATGGTTAATGTTATTCTTCACCCATCTACCAGGTGCTTTCCTTCTGGTTTTCCTACAAGAAGTTTCTATTCCTCTCTTCTATTCCCCATTTATGCCACATGTCTTGCCCATTGCAGTCTATGAGATTTAACTGTTCTTATTACATCTGATTTCCATGAATATCATGTAGCCGTTATGTATTTTTCTCTATATAATTATAAATATATTTATTTATTTATATATATTTAAATTAATACATATTTTCTTTTTATTTTCAGAAATATGCTGATAATCATTCTGATTTTAAAATCAAGTAAGTATTTTTGTTATATTATTTTTGGTCTGGACATCTTACCTCAATATTAATGTTGATACATAATCAAAGTAGCAAGAGAAAATGGGTTTGATGAAAAAATGGTACATAAAAGGATAGAAAAGTATAAAAAACAAAAAATGATAAACAGAAGTAATCTTGAAAAAGAAGAACCACCTATGAAAAAATATAGGAAATTCACATATCACCCCTGAGTACATAATAAATTTCAAAATATATTTGAGAAGTTTAATATTAAATTAGCACCAAAAAATAACTACAGTTTAAATAAACTAATAAAAACCAACAAAAATGAAAAAACTGATAAAAATAAAAAGTCAGGAATATATCAAATTGAATGCATGGGTTGTGAAAAGATATATATAGGGAAAACAAAAAGAAACCTAAAAATTAGAACCAAAGAACACATAAGAAATATTAAAAATGGAGAAATTGAAAAATCTGCAGTTGCTGCTCATGTTTGGTCTGAAAAACATAATATAAATTCAGACACTAAATTATTAAAACAGTTAGAAAATACAAAAGAGCTGACTATTTGGGAAAAAATTTATATTCAGAAGAACAGGACAGAGTTATGAATTTTGATATTCCGATGGAGGGTGGCCTTGTTTGGAAGTTCTTTGGCCAACCACAGGATGGAGCTGACATCGACATCCAGGTGGTGCAACATAATGCAACATAAATAAAACCAGTCTGGGAAAGCTGACGATAAAACAGAATTGTTTTGAAACATGTCCAAGAACAAATCAACATTAATATTGAGGTAAGATGTCCAGACCAAAAATAATATAATTAAAATAACCTCAAAATATAACTTCCTAAAATTAAATATTAAGTATTTTTGTTTACAAATAAATAACAACTTACAATAAATTGACATCCATAAATATCCATAATTTTTGTTTTATGATTTAATGTCATTTATTTCCATTTTGCTGGGTCCAAAAAATACATTTTTGGGAATCAAACAGAATTTATACAATTTCAGGTGGTATGTCCAGTGAAACAAGAAGAATACCTGTGGGAAATATAATAAAATGTAACATCCAAAGCAGTACAAAGCCAAAACAATATTATACAGGTGCTGGAATTATAAAACAATATGAACATATAATTAAGAATCCAATAATAGATTCAAACAGAAAATCACAAAGTGAAGGATCTGAAAATATTGTCCATTCTACTGAAGAGGAAGTAAATAATGATGTTAATAAAACAGAACCCAATAAACGCTATATTACAAATGCTACATCAGTGACTGCTCCAAGTGAAGAACTTATTGAGAAGTTTGCGCCTATAACTAAAAGTATTCAGAACAATCATACCACTGATAATCAATATGCTAAAGGAACAACAAGTTTCATTGATATGTTGAACATATTTCATTATCCTCCAACTTATGAGAAATTTGAACCAATAATCAATAGGATTCAGGTTGCAAATAATGTTGAAAACAATGAAAATCAAACTGTAACAAAATCAACAAGTTTTAGAAATCAATTGATTACTAATAATGTTGAAAACACTGAAAATCAAACTGTTACAGAATCAACAAGTTTTATGAATCAAACAGTAGCTAGTAATATTAAAGAAAATGAAGATGAAACTGTTACAGAAACAACGAGTTTCATGAATCAAACAGTTCCTAATAATGTTGAAAAGACTGAAAATCAAACTGTTACAGAATCAACGAGTTTCATGAATCAAACAGTTGCTAATAATGTTGAAAACACTGAAAATCAAACTGTTACAGAATCAACAAGTTTCATGAATCAAACAGTTGATAATAATGTTGAAAACACTGAAAATCAAACTGTTACAGAATCAACAAGTTTCATGAATCAAACAGTTGATAATAATGTTGAAAACACTGAAAATCAAACTGTTACAGAATCAACAAGTTTCATGAATCAAACGGTTGATAATACTGAAAATCAAACTGTTACAGAATCAACAAGTTTCATGAATCAAACAGTTGATAATAATGTTGAAAACACTGAAAATCAAACTGTTACAGAATCAACAAGTTTCATGAATCAAACGGTTGATAATAATGTTGAAAACAATAAAAATGAAACTGTTACAGAATCAACGAGTTTCATGAATCAAACAGTTGCTAATAATGTTGAAAACACTGAAAATCAAACTGTTACAGAATCAACAAGTTTCATAAATCAAACAGTTGACAATGTTGAAAACAATAAAAATGAAACTGTTACAGAATCAATGAGTTTCATGAATAAAACGGTTAATAATAATGTTGAAAACAATGAAAATGAAACTGTAACAGAATCAACAAGTTTCATGAATCAAACAGTTGGTAATATTGATGAAAACACTGAAAATCAAACTGTTACAGAATCGAGTTTTATGAATCAATTGGATTTGTTTACAAATATTGTAATTCCTATGGCTACACCTGTATACATATATGTATATCTAAAAAAATCAAGTAATGAAACAAATATGAAGCAGAAAAGCACATATCCTTATCCACCCTCTCAAGAAAATGAAACAAATGTAAATATTGATGTTCTTATTATTAATTTCATACATCTCAATGATGGATAAAACTTATTTGAAGAGAAAAATTATACGCTCAGACTGGGACTTGAACCCGGGACCCTTGGTTTTCTAGTCCAAGTGCTCTACCATTTGAGCTACCTGAGCAAGTACCAATCTAAACGCAAATCTTTCTCTATATACGTTGTAATTCCCGCCCACCAAATGCTTTGAAGCCTTTGCTTCTATCTTTGCAAATGGCGGCTCCTATATTAAGAAGACATATTTGGGAATTATACATTACATTATAAATGCCAGTACGGCTTTTTTCGATGTTCTTATTATTAATTTCATACATCTTAATAATGGATAAATCTTATTTGAAGAGAAAAATTATACGCTCAGACCGGGACTTGAACCCGGGACCCTTGGTTTTCTAGTCCAAGTGCTCTACCATTTGAGCTACCTGAGCAAGTACCGATCTAAATGCAAATCTTTCTCTATATACGTTGTAATTCCCGCCCACCAATAAGAACATCGAAAAAAGCCGTACTGGCATTTATAATGTAATGTATAATTCCCAAATATGTCTTCTTAATATAGGAGCCGCCATTTGCAAAGATAGAAGCAAAGGCTTCAAAGCATTTGGTGGGCGGAAATTACAATGTATATAGAGAAAGATTTGCGTTTAGATCGGTACTTGCTCAGGTAGCTTAAATGGTAGAGCACTTGGACTAGAAAACCAAGGGTCCCGGGTTCAAGTCCCGGTCTGAGCGTATAATATTTATCTTCAAATAAAATGTAAAATATACTCAAATTATTTATATGATAAGGAATTGATATATATTTTACTATAATTCATTATTTGAAAGTAAAAGAATTTAGAATGACAAACATTTCAAGAATGGTAAAGGTTTTTTGAAATTTCAATCTAGTACAAACAACAAATATTAAATTAGAGCCTAGATTTATCTTTTTTAATTTTTTTATATTTGAAGAGATAAATATATGCTCAGACTGGGGTTTGAACCCAGGACCTTTGGCTTTCTATGCCAATGCTCTACCAACTGAGCACTTCAATCTAAATGCAAATTTTTCTCTTATAAATTATTTCCCGAGCATCAAATTCTATGGACCGTTGCTCTATCATGCAAATGGTGGCTTCTTTTTTAAGAAGACTTTTTATTGGGAATTTAACCCTCTACATGCCATGGGTAAAATTTCTTGTGTTAGAGATTTACATGGTATCCGCCTATGTGATCGCCTTTGCAAGTAGTTTAAGTATAGTATCTGGAAGGTAATGGACAGAAGCATCAGAGCCAATCTAATCAGCTCATGCCACCTAAAGGGTTAAACATTACTTTATACAGCCAGTAGTGACGTTTTTATTAATTTAATACTTCCTAGGAAAAATTATATTTGAAGAGAAAAATATATGCTCAGACTGGGGTTTGAACCCAGGACCTTTGGCTTTCTGTGCCAATGCTTACCTACAAAACATGAAAGAAGCCCTACTGGCTTTATGAAGTAATGTCTAAATTCCCAATAAAAAAGTCTTCTTAAAAAAAGAAACTGCCATTTGCGTGATTGAGCAACGGTTCGTAGCATTTGGCACTCAAGAATTAACAATCTATAAAAGAAAAATATGCATTTAGATTGCAGTGCTCAGTTGGTAGAGCATTGGCATAGAAAGCCAAAGGTCCTGGGTACAAACCCCAGTCTGAGCGTATATTTTCTCTTCAATTTTAATTTTTTTTTAATCTTTAATATTTTAACTGCAGTGCTAGAATTACTTTCATTCAGAATCTTCCAATTTTTTTTTACCTATTTTCAATTTTATTTATTTACATACTTTGTTGTATTTTTTCGCTATTTGAGACTGAATAAAATTAACTTTGCTTTTACCCCTTAAATTAAACAACTAATTAGTAAAATATATCTAATTTCAACCTACCCATTTTACGACTTAAGTTCATGAAACATCATACAAAGAGATTATTAAAAGGTATTACACTTTAATAAGCATTAATGACAATACACTACCCTTATATTTTAATTATTGCTAAATCCAATATATCGATGGTGGGCAATGAAAACCTCATAACTCCATTTTGCTAAATTTTACAGGAGAATTAAAATATAAAATTATGAAATATTTACAGGAGAAACAAATCATTGTTTTAAATAATTATGAAAATTGATACAGCAATAGTTCCCACATATTTTACTACAGAATACAAGTCAAGTTATTAATAAATTTGTAATCCGTGTTCTCAACAGGTTATGCATCACATATTTCTGTGCTGTCTACGGGAGTTATGTGGTTTTCAATGACTGATGGAGTTATGAGGTTTTCATTGCCCACCATCAATATACAGGGTGTAACAGGACCTCACCGACAAAATGATAGGAATGATAGGCCATGCAGAAGGGATCATTTCCTATGAAGGAACATATAGTCGCAAACACATCGTTTATGAGTTATGTGCAGATGAAGGTGTTCACCCATAAGGGTCGATTTGAATACAAACAATTGTACTTGTATCATTTTATTGAAAAGACATGTTTTTACAATAAGTGTTTTGACGATGTCAAAAAAGAGTCCTACCATGATCGGCCATGCTGGCCGATTGTTGCTGCGACGAAATTGATCATACAGTGAGGCATAGGGTCGACTGTTTGAACATTTATTGTAAAAAAAAGTATTTTTCAATAAAATGATACGAGTACAATTGTTTGTATTCAATTCCGACCTTTATGGGTGAACACCTGCATCTGTGCATAACTCATAAACGACATGTTTGCGACTATATGTTCCTTCAAAAAAAATTATCCTCTCTGAATGGCCTATCATCCCTATTCATTGTCGGTGAGGTCCTGTTACACCCTGTATACATGTATGTATATATACAGAGCTTCCAATATAAAACCGGACCAGCCTCACGGAGTTTCACCCGGCACGCAGTGCTGTCTCTTCCTCCCGCAATTCACCCTGCCTGCCACCCGTCCTTGAACTGTTTCTTACCTTATAGAAAATGCTGGAAATGTTGTAATCCAGCAGTTAAAAAGGCAGTATAACGAGTAGTAGGTAGTAAACACATTAGATTGACCGCGTTTGTAGTTCGGGCACTGTCAAGTTTATGATTTCATTTCTTATGTTGGTCTTCAGTTCTTCCAATGTGTGCGGATTTGTTTTGTTACACTTTGTCTTTCAGGGCTACCCCACAAATTTTCGCCAATTTCATCTAATTTTTCTTCGGTGAGAACCGGTATGCCTTCGCGTGTGTTTCCTTATTTTGTACTGAACCAGTGGTCTCAAATTTAGTCACAAGATCGTGGATTGCCGATCTGGAAGGAGGTAATTGTCCAGGGAAGTTCCGAATAAATTCCTCGCGAACGCGACGAGCTGATTCGTATTTATAATAACATTTACACATAAATGCGCTGCTCTAATGTCAGCTGACGTCTCATCTTGTCGAACGATAGTAAACTGATTAGTTCAAGGACGAGCGGCTGGCAGAGTGAAATGCGGACGAGGAGAGAGCGCTGCCTGACGGGTGAAACCCCATGAGGCCGGTCCGGGTTTATATTGGAAGCCCGTTATATATACACATATACACACATGATAAGAAAAATAAATGCCTGGACAGAATTTGAACCCGACCTCTGGATTGATATATACAGTATATATAGGTATATAAATTCCGATTGAGGGTCTTTCCACTTTTCAGCGGTTGCCCTTTTACCAGCCGGCTGCTGGCCCTTCACATCCACATGTGTCAATCACAGAGGTAGATGATCAACAGCCAGTGTAGGGGTGACATGTGGTTAGCATGTCGAGTCCCCCAGCCGTTATAGCTGGTTCCTCAACCTGGAGCCGCTACTTAGTGTAGCTACCCAATTGCCTCACAATGCTGGGTGGGCACCGGTCCCATACTGGCCAAAATATCATGAGAAAATTTCTTCCCCCATGGAGACTCAAACCAGCGCAAGTCCCGTAGCTCTGCGCCAAGGCTTCCTACCTTAACCGCTTGGCTACGGCGCGGGACGTATAAATAAAACTGTTAATGGTATCAATTTTAAATTGTCTTTCAAGATAAACAATAAGAATTCATATTTTGTTTTGTTTAATACAATACCTTCCATGCTATGTATAGAAATCTTACACAATAATACTGGATCTTATAATAGTATAAAAAAGAAATAAAATAATGCTTTGTAACTTATCAAAACAAGTCTAAAATTTTAATGAATGTATTTTTACAGTTAAATTCTACAGATGTTACTACCAAACTACAGGAAAAAGAATCCTTTATGGAATCAACAATTGAAAAGACTCCTCATGCTAGATTCAAAGATCCCATAACACTAATGGAATCTCATTCAGATGACATGATTACAGAAAGAGGTAGCATTTATAATCACAAAATGGATTTTCAAAATTCAGAGCTTCCATTTTCATATGTCAAAACAGATAGTAAAATTTCATTAGACGAAACTATAGAAAGTACAAATAACTCCAATGAAAATAACAAAACACTGGATGTATTGTCTAATCAGCAAAATATAGGAGAAAATTTTACTGATTCCAATTCTGATCAGCAAGAGAATGAAGTAGATAACACACCAGCAATATCTGAAGAGGATGATGATAACTCTACATTTGATATGGTAACAAAGCAGCCTGCTATAACTGATCCAGATACCAATTGTGTATGCAATTTAAAAATAGCATTGCGTGATTTGTTAATGCACCGTAACAACATTTCTAAGCAAATACACTACAAGTGCAGGAAAAAAAATTGTTTCAAGAACGGAATTACATTTACTTTAAAATCCAGCTCCCATGAAAAAGGAAGACATCAAGAAATGAAAAATAATGGATCACAAAAGAATCATTATCTGGTTTTCAAACAAAGAGATATCAGAAAAAGGATGATGTCTCTCATCCATGTCAATTCAACAGGTAATTTCCATGCTTTTTCATAAGTAGCAATTCCTGGGTATTTGTCAGGGAGCCAGTGCATGCCCATTATTTAAGATGCAGATATTCTAATAATTAATAAAAATTAAACATCACTAAACAATTAAAGTCTAACAGTTATATATCATGCATTCAAATGTGTGTGTGCCCAAATACATATTTCTGTTTCCTGTGCATATAATCATGAACTCCTAGATCCATTCATCAGTCAGTCTTGTGGCTCCAAATCAAATTTTTAGTAAGACAAAGGAGGAGAGGAGGGAATGAAATTAAGGCCAGTATTCAAGAACCAAGCTCTCTAGGTCATGCCATCTCTTTCTTCGGTAATTTGAGGTTTCCAGAAACTTCTTTTAACCCTTCACGGGCAAAAACCCATATATGGGTAGGAAAAATACATCCTAATTATATTATTTTTAGTCTGATCATCTTACCTCAATATTAATGTTGATTTGTTCTTGGACATGTTTCAAAACAATTTTGTTTTATCGTCAGCAGAATTGTTTTGTAACATGTCCAAGAACAAATCAACATTAATATTCAGGTAAGATATAATCAGTATTTAATATTTAATTTTAGGAAGTTATATTTTGAGGTTATTTTAATTATATTATTTTTGGTCTGGACATCTTACCTCAATATTAATGTTGATTTGTTCTTGGACATGTTTCAAAACAATTCTCTGTTTTATCTTCAGCTTTCCCAGACTGGTTTTATTTATGTTGCATTATGTTGCACCACCTGGATGTCGATGTCAGCTCCATCCTGTGGTTGGCCAAAGAACCTCCAAACAAGGTCACCCTCCATCGGAATATCAAAATTCATAACTCTGTTTCTGTTCTTCTGAATATAAATTTTTTCCCAAATAGTCAGCTCGTTTGTATTTTCTAACTGTTTTAATAATTTAGTGTCTGAATTTATATTATGTTTTTCAGACCAAACATGAGCAGCAACTGCAGATTTTTCAATTTCTCCATTTTTAATATTTCTTATGTGTTCTTTGGTTCTAATTTTTAGGTTTCTTTTTGTTTTCCCTATTATATATCTTTTCACAACCCATGCATTCAATTTGATATATTCCTGACTTTTTATTTTTATCAGTTTTTTCATTTTTGTTGGTTTTTATTAGTTTATTTAAACTGTAGTTATTTTTTGGTGCTAATTTAATATTAAACTTCTCAAATATATTTTGAAATTTATTATGTACCCAGGGGTGATATGTGAATTTCCTATATTTTTTCATAGGTGGTTCTTCTTTTTCAAGATTACTTCTGTTTATCATTTTTTGTTTTTTATACTTTTCTATCCTTTTATGTACCATTTTTTCATCAAACCCATTTTCTCTTGCTACTTTGATTATGTGTTTTTTCTCATGTTTGAAATCTTCTTCGTTTAAGGGTAAGTTTACCAATCTATGAGTTAAACTATTAAATGCTGCTAATTTATGTCCAATTGGATTGAACCCTGTTGATTTTATAAAATTTTCCGTATGAGTTTCTTTCCTATGAATCCTGAATTCAATTTTTCTTTTTTCTTCGTTTCTGACCAATTTAAGATCCAAAAAAGGTATTTGTTTATTGTCTTCTATTTCTTTGGTGAATTTAATGTTTGTACTCTGTAAATTTAATAGTTTTAGGGAATCTTCTACATGTTTTTCTTTAACAATACAAATTATATCATCAACATATCTACTCCAAAATTTAAACATTGTGGGATGTGCTTTGGTGATTTTACATTCAAAATCGCTCATAAATAAATTTGCCAGGAAAGGTGATAATGGGTTTCCCATTGAGAGCCCTGATTTTTGTCTATAGAAATTCCCATTGAATGTAAAAAACATTTGGTCAATGCATAACGCAGTTAATTTCAAATAATCTTCTTTGATCTCTCTGTCTATGTTGTTTTTTCTTAACCAATTGTTCAATATCTCCAAAGTTTTTTGTTTCGGTACATTTGTGAATAGTGAAACTACATCAAACGAAACCAACCTATCTGTGGGTTCAATTTCCACTTTTTCTAATTTCTTAACTAATTCCAATGAATTTTCAATCTGCAGACTTTCAAAATTATTAATTCTTTTAAATTGATTATTCAGCCATTTCGAAATTTTGTAGGTTGGTGATCCAATATTGTTAATTATTGGCCTCATTTTGTTTCCCGGTTTGTGAATTTTTGGAAGTCCATGTATATTAGGGTTTCTTGGGTTGCTTACTTTTAATTGAAATTTTTCTTTCTTGGATAGAATTTTAACATTTTTAAAACAGTTTTCCACTTTTTTTATGGTTTTTGGTAGGGGGTCATTCTTAATTTTTTCATACTCTTTTTCTTTCAAAAGTTCTTCCATTCTATTTTGATAATCTTCTTTGTCCAGAATTATAATTTGGTTACCCTTATCTGATTTTGTATATACAACATTTTTGTTATTTATTTCTTTGAGTGTTTTTAAATTCTCCTTACAAACTGGGTTTTTATTTGTATTCTTTATTTTATTCAAAATTTCTTCACATTTTTTTCTGATGATTATTTTTTCTTCTGTAACTAACCCTTCTATTTGAATTTTCAATGTCCACTATGTATTCTTCTATTCTATTGGAATAATCTATTGCTGTTTTTAGACCGTTTTCTAACAATTTTGTCTCTTTTAGGTTAAAGGTTGCCTTTGAAAAATTTTTAACATAATTTCTGGTGGATTCTGATTTTTCTTCATTTCTGGTTTTATTCTGATGTTTGATTTTATTTGATGTATTCTTCTTTCCCTTTGATTTAGTTAACAAATTATTTATCTTTGTCTTTTGTTTCTCAATTTTCTTTTTCATGGTTATGTTCAAAAAAGTGAAAAATTTATTTTCTAGGTTTTCCCACATGATGTTTCCTAATATTTTAGACAATTTGATATGTAACAAATAAATTTCAATATCCAGATTACTGATCATTTCAAAGTGTTTATTCTTTTCTAGTTTTAGTAATTTGTTCTCCAAAATTTTTTGTTGTTTGCTGTTATTGTTATGCTTAACGGTTTTTTCTAATGAACATGGGAACCAATTCTAATTTTAGACATTGGTTGATGAATTTAATGTCTGCTAATCTTTTAAATTTCTTCTCTCTTAATTTTATAAACTTTTTGACTTCATATTTTGTTTCGAAAAAATTGTTATTGAAATTGAGTATGGAGGACGCCATCTTGTTTTTCGTAATTTATAACACAAACACAATTTCTGGTTTTGTTTCTTCCTTGTAACTTAAGAAGTTGTAATTAATATTTAATTTTAGGAAGTTATATTTTGAGGTTATTTTAATTATATTATTTTTGGTCTGGACATCTTACCTCAATATTAATGTTGATTTGTTCTTGGACATGTTTCAAAACAATTCTCTGTTTGGAGGTTCTTTGGCCAACCACAGGATGGAGCTGACATCGACATCCAGGTGGTGCAACATAATGCAACATAAATAAAACCAGTCTGGGAAAGCTGAAGATAAAACAGAGAATTGTTTTGAAACATGTCCAAGAACAAATCAACATTAATATTGAGGTAAGATGTCCAGACCAAAAATAATATAAGATATAATCAGACTAAAAATAATATTAAAAATCATCGGAGAACATATTGTTTAAATAACTCACCTCATAGGATTCATGCTTCCATGATATCGCGATTTCAAACATAATCATGTTCATTGTCAGCCATAACTCCGACTGTTGAAATTCAACAGTCGGAGTTATGGCTGACGATGAACATGATTATGTTTGAAATCGCGATATCATGGAAGCATGAATCCTATGAGGTGAGTTATTTAAACAATATGTTCTCCGATGATTTTTAATGATTATACCTCATAATGTTTACTTCCCAACATTAATTAAATATAAAAATAATATAATTAAAATAACCTCAAAATATCACTTCCTAAAATTAAATATTAAAATACATCCTACTTTGTCAGCAGTTCTGATCCATGTAGTTCCATATATTTTCAGGAGAATGTTCTTTCTACTATTCTGAGTGGGGAATTCCCTTTTTAATTCAGCTAGGAATATTTTCTTGTGAGATAATCAGTGGAGTTCTTGTGTCGTGCGTCATTACATATTATGGTGGTACATTCGTAACATATTTATCCTGTTTTTTTTTTCGGTAAAATGGCAAAAACAAAGCTGAATACATGTGAGGAAATAGAACAAGTAGTGAATGAAAGTGGCAGTAAGTTTTAGAACTGTCATTTAGTGACAGTGAAGGAGATTCTTACGAAATATCAAGTCGTGAAAGTGAATGCGAGAGTGACATAAGTGACACCACTGACACTAGTGCACCTAGCTGGATACAGGTAAGTAATTTAGATCCCGGTCCAACTTCTAATATACCAATATATAAAATTCAGCAGGGGCCGGTATTACCATCTCATTTTGATCAGGATACCGATCCAGTAGAATATGTTCACCTTTTTTTTTTCTTTTTAGAATCAAATTTTTAATGTAATAATGAAGGAAACCTGCATTCAAGGGAAAACAAACAAACAAAAATCAACATCCTTGACTAAAAGAGCTAGAATTGCATCATGGTCTCCCTCGAAAGTTTCCGATATAAAAGCGTTTTTTGGGATAGTGATCAACATGAGGCTTCACCCCACCCCTGATATCAAGGACTACTATTCCAGAAATTTAACTTTTTTTGGCGATGTTTTTCCAAGAGACAAATTTCTCCTCTTGTTTTGGAATCTACATTTTGCCCATGCTGAAGCTAACAAAAAGTTAGCTAAAGAGCATTTGATACAGGTTGTGATGGAAAAAATAAGGTACAAGTGTTCTGTCTTCTACTTACCAGGACCTCCCATATCTATCGATGAAAGCACAGTCAGCTTGAAGAGGGGAGTGAAATTAAAATTCTACAACCCAAATAAACCAGCAAAATTTGGAATGAAAGTGTTTTCCCTCTCAGTCAGTTCCAATGGGTACCTGTATAATTTCCAGCCCTATATGGAAATAAACTCAATCAGATTCTGATCTCAAGTTTTCAAGGACTTGACCTCATCCCCCCTAACAGATCCTACAGATCCACTTCAAAGTTCCCATATTTATATTGACAGGTACTATACTTCACCTGAATTAGCAGATGAATTATGGAAGATGAATATGGTCACAACAGGTACAGTGCTGAGCAATAGAAAAAATATTTCAGATTCCCTAAAGCCAAATAAAATAAGAAATATGAAAAAGAGGGATGTAATTAGTTTTAGAAACGAAGAAAAACTGGCTCTCGCATGGAGAGATAAAAGAACTGTAACTCTTCTGAGTGCTTATCATAAAGGGGCCAAAATTAAATGATGGCAGTACCTTCAAAGAAGTATGTTTCAAAATTTATCATACAGAGGAGAATTTTTAGGGAACAAAACAAATTCTCCAATCTTCATATTTGAAGAGGAAAATTATATGCTCAGACTGGGGTTTGAACCCAGGACCTTTTGCACTCTAGGCAAATGCTCTACCAAGTGAGCTATCTGAGAAACTCCAATCTAAACACAAATTTTTCTCTAGATTGGAGTTTTTTCACATAGCTCACTTGGTAGAGCATTCGCCTAGAGTGCAAAAAGTCCTGGGTTCAAACCCCAGTCTGAACGTATAACTTTTCTCTTCAAGTATAATTTATTTACCATTGAGATGTAAGAAATGAATAATAAAACATAGCCAATCTTTCTTTAATCATTTATAGAAAAATAAGAAAGCATCAATAGAACTATAACAGTTATGAAAAACTTTTCTTATCTAGGTGCGTTATTTACATCATTATTACTATTATTATATTATTATTATTATTATTACTGGTATTATTTATTCATATTATTATTATTATTATTATTATTATGAGTATTTTGTGATGGAACTTTTCATACAATAACTTACTAATGCAGAGTGATAAAAAAGTGTACAGTTAAACAGGCCAGTGAGACTTATGCCATTTTCGCAGTGACTTTTTTAAGTAAAAGAATAAAACATTGTTTTGAAGCACATACATGATGGATGTTAACAAAAAAACAAGGTATATGCTGTTTTTAAAAGTAAATGCACAATTTAAGTAGCATTTATTAACATTTGTATGAAATTAATTATTTTCAAAATTTATCTTTTGCCCTTGGCCATAAAAATCGTCGCCCGAGAAGGGTTAAATAAATATTTGTTAGCACATGATGTTGAATAGAGTGAGCCAGTTAGAGTAGGTTCTGCATGACCCATATAATTAACCATGGAGAGGGGCTGAGAGTCGTCTTGGTGGAAAGCTTGATTCTGGAATACTGGCCGTAGTGTTAAATGCTGAAACAGAGCCAAAATCCCATGTGGCATACACATCTGCACATGCTTGGTCGATACACTTTCTCAGTTGTTACCACTTTTCATCATCTTTCACACTAGAGCAGATACAATTTCCCTTACACAAGTGAAATGATGGCAGTGCTCCCGCTATATAAAATGGTAATTCTGAAACTAATATTGTATTGCCATTGCCAATTTAGCAACCATATAAATACACTGTGTGTTCAAGAAGTCAATATGAGATTTTAATTATTCAAACTTGTTTTATTTTTTATTTTTATTTTAATATGAGTGTTAAGACTACAAGCTATGCTAGTGCACACCCATACAATTTTGCCATCACTTAACACTGTTTTACATATACAGAATGTTTTAGTACAGTAAGAGCTCCTTATTCAAGGTACTGTTATTCGCATTTTCATTACTCACAGGTTAAAAAATTGTAACACAGTACCTGTATTTGCAGCTAAAAATGTCTTTATTCGCAGATCCAGACAATATATTAATTAGAAAGATTAGTATCCTTTCGATGTTTTTATTATTAATTTCATACATCTCAATGATGGATAAATCATATTTGAAGAGAAAAATTATACGCTCAGACCGGGACTTGAACCCGGGACCCTTGGTTCTCTAGACCAAGTGCTCTACCATCTGAGCTACCTGAGCAAGTACCGATCTAAACGCAAATTTGTCTCTATATATTTTGTAATTCGACAAATTTGCGTTTAGATCGGTACTTGCTCAGGTAGCTCAGATGGTAGAGCACTTGGTCTAGAGAACCAAGGGTCCCGGGTTCAAGTCCCGGTCTGAGCGTATAATTTTTCTCTTCAAATATGATTTATCCATCATTGAGATGTATGAAATTAATAATAAAAACATCGAAAAAAGCCGTACTGGCATTTATAATGTAATGTAAAATTCCCAAATATGTCTTCTTAATATAGGAGCCGCCATTTGCAAAGATAGAAGCAAAGGCTTCACAGCATTTGGTGGGCGGGAATTACAAAGTATATAGAGACAAATTTGCGTTTAGATCGGTACTTGCTCAGGTAGCTCAGATGGTAGAGCACTTGGTCTAGAGAACCAAGGGCCCGGGTTCAAGTCCCGGTCTGAGCGTATAATTTTTCTCTTCAAATATGATTAGTATCCTTTATTAACACATCGGCTACTTTTTTTACATGTGCCAAGGCAGCTTTTACATAGAGTGATTCAAGCCAAATGGACAAATAAACATGAAAATAAAACAAACCTTATTGTCACTAAGTCTAAAGTTCATAAGCCACCGCCACTGTGTTTCACGTGCCGTTATATCCGTTGATAAATGCCATCCTCGCCATGATTGGTATTTTATTGTTTCAACTGGCCATTCATTGTAATAATTTTGATTGAATAACCATATCTCTTCTGCTTTGTTCTCAATTTATAATGTCGAGTAAAAGGAAAGAAAAATTAGTTCTGAAGCAGAAAAAAGTAGTGTTGTTGCTTAAAGTAAAAATATAAATGTTTGACCATTTATGTGTTGGCGAGTTGTTTGCATCCAATATCATGCTGGTTCAATGATAATAAATCAGCTGTAAGATTCGTCAAGAAATCTGAAGACAAAATAAAGAATTCTATCACTGAATTCACAGCTGAATATCAATCTGAATTGAATGTCCTTTAAAAAATGGCAAAATAGGAAAAAATTACGAATGTTTTTAAGTCCTTGCATAAGCCTGACAATAATAATTGAAATTGTTCAAAATCTCTCATTAAATTGATATTATTTTGACTATTTATCTCATAGACCAATAATTTTGTCTCTTCCTGTTGATAAAATTGCCTCTTCCTGTTCATAATGAGAGATATCTCTGCAAATTAACTTCTTTGACATGAATATTGATTCAACAATGTACAATCAATATGGTACAGCAAGAAATGCCTAAAGAAAACAATTTCAAAAATTACAAAAAGAAGTTAGTTCTGTTGCTCTAAAAAATGTTAATAAATGTTGTATAATGAATCTGTATTATTGTTAATAGTCATTTCTCATACAATCTTCTGTTATTGATTTTTCCCAAGCCCAAAGAGATTTAACAGTAAAGATAAGCTATTTATAACTATACAGCCAACTTAGAAATCGCCTGGAAGTAAGATCAGAATACATAACCTCACATTTGTAAATATTAAACATTATATTTGAAGAGAAAAATTTTCGCCTAGACCGGGACTCGAACCCGGGACCCTTGGCTTTCCGGGCCAAGTGCTCTACCAACCTGCTACCGAGGCGAGTTACGATCTAGACGCAAATTTTTCTCTTATGTACGTAATTGTAATTCCCTCGCGCCAAATGCTTGAAACCAGAGCTTCTATCTTTGCAAATGGCGGCTTCTTAGTTAAGAAGACATTTATTTGGAATTTAACAATACTTTATAGCCCGTAGGGCTTTCTATTTTTTTTGACGGGGGGGATTTTATTATTAATTTAACACTTCTCATAGAAGGAATCAATTATATTATGAAGAGAAAAATTTGCATCTAGATCGTAACTCGCCTCGGTAGCTCAGTTGGTAGAGCACTTGGCCCGGAAAGCCAAGGGTCCCGGGTTCAAGTCCCGGTCTAGGCGAAAATTTTTCTCTTCAAATATAATTTATCCTTCTATGAGAAGTGTTAAATTAATAATAAAATCGTCAATAGAAGCCCTACTGGCTATAAAGTAGTGTTAAATTCCCAATAAATGTCTTCTTAACTAAGAAGCCGCCATTTGCAAAGATAGAAGCTATGGTTTCAAGCATTTGGCGCGAGGGAATTACAATTACGTACATAAGAGAAAAAAATTTGCGTCTAGATCGTAACTCGCCTCGGTAGCTCAGTTGGTAGAGCACTTGGCCCGGAAAGCCAAGGGTCCCGGGTTCGAGTCCCGGTCTAGGCGAAAATTTTTCTCTTCAAATATAATTTATCCTTCTATGAGAAGTGTTAAATTAATAATAAAATCGTCAATTAAACATTATAATTGTTTTTGGCTTCTGATGTTGTATTATTCGCTAAATAGTCACTCCAAATCCAATGCAAGATTGATTTTTTCATTAGACAAAATTACTTGCAACTTTGTTGCTCGTGATTTTTTCAGAAAAACACAACCTCTTGTTAGATTACTGTTCATAATTTTTATTTTATTTTGGAACCTTGGAACGTATCCCCTATATATCCATACAAATTACCATTACATATTCACGGTTTTGTATTTGCAGAACATATCCCTTGCGAATAAGGAGCTTTAACTGTATGTGATAAAGGACAATTAATTATCATTAAACCCTTACTTAAAAATGCAATGTTTTGTTGCTGTGAGGCAATAAATTTGGTTCAATATATTTATGGTTAATGAAACATGCACAGTCCATTTCAAGATTCAAAGACCCTTTGTGTCCGATAACTAATTTTCTTGTGCACAAATGACAAATTGTCTTAATTTTCATTTTATTTTTACAGATAAAAGGGTTTACACATTTCCATTAACAAAAGTGGCAATAGATTGTGTAAAATCACAAAATATGTTTGATCTTGGAATATCACAAATGACTTTTCATTGGTCCTATGCAAATGGCAAAGCTATGCCGGTTGATCATATAGAAGATGTCAATAACAGAACATTAATTATAAAGGTAGCCATGTTTCTCTTCTTTAACCAGTTGTATTTCACTGCTAATGGGATTGGATGATGATATTAATACCTGTTGCTTAGAATACAGATGTGTAGCCTCTAGACATCCATCTCATGAACATTAGAAAAAATATATACATGGATCCTTGCATCCATTTTCCCCATGACCTTCATATTCTGATAGAAGGGTATGTTCGGTGAGCTAATACAGTTCTAGGATAGTATATTTTGGTCTATGTTTGATATAAATTGTATTTATCTAATAACAGGACTGCCTCAATTACATAATGTTTGCTCTAGCCTTTCAGTATCAGCTAACAAAATCCTGTATTGTTTGAGCTTCAGGGTTCAAGTGTAGGCTATTAGAAAGTCTTATTTGTTCTTTTCTCGGTGAGGATCAACATAAAGTGTACAATTGCTCAATGGATACATTATCAATCTCTAGAGGTGGTGTAGGAAACAATTGTGTTCTGACGTCAGCCTGAAATTGGTCACAGCTTCCTTCAACCCTATATTTTACTTGATTTTCAAGGACTTCTGCTTTCTCTCATTACTGTCCTTTTGCTGTTTCCTGGTTTTCAGAAATGTTTTCACGGTCCCTTGTTTTCGTTCAATTCCTCTGTCTTACTTCTAAGGTGTGATTCAGGTTATGCTGGTATTTTTATTAAGTATCTTTCTTGGTAAGGAGGTCAGCTATTTAATTTCTGAGCATTCCAAATGTGAGATGGTATCATCAAAAGTCTAGCCATTTCTTCTGATTCTGAAGATATTTCAAGTGTTCAGCATTTGATTACAGTTTCTGATGCTGGGGAGATAAGTTGGATAGCAGCTTTGGAGTTATCTAAGATTATTCCTTTACTTTAATTTAGTTACGTTGTGAGATTTCTGAATGCAACATCTATAGCTTTGACTTTACCATCGAAGATAGAATTGTTGGCACCTGTTGGTAGATAGTGGCTAAATAATTTAGAATATATATCAGCTCCTACGGTATTATTTTCAGTTATTTTTTACCGTCATGAATATTCATAACCATTCTGGTTCTGGGTACTTCTTGTTTGATTCTTCGAGGGTGAGTTGTTTAGCTAGTGCAGTGTTTTGTTTCTCTGCAATATGAAACATTGTATTGTTGGTAAAAAGAGCTAAAGAAGACAGGCCAATGGATGGGAGAAGAACAAGAGGAAGATCAGCCAAGAGATAGATAGAAAGTGAATGCACATCCAATACGTCTTCCTCCGAGAAGTGATTTTGGAAATAAACAGGATGAAAATCCTAGAAATTATGAGTAAGAAGAAGTATTGTTGGTAGGTCAATGGACTCATAATTGGAGGAAGTTCTGTTAGATAGGTTTCATTTTTAAGAAGAATGTCTATTTTGAGCATGAACATTGCTTGAGTGTCTAGTTTTGTGGTGCAGGACTGGAGAGTTGTGTAACTAGCCAATGCAGCTAGTTTCATACAAATCATACATTGCTTTCTTTTCTTTTTCTTTCTGGATTAGTGGGTTACTTGTAAAAATTGTCTTTGTTTTGGTGTTCGTGACTTTTACATCTCTATAACTGATCTGAGATTTTTTTTTTACTTTGTACTACTTCAAGATATCCTAAAATAAGACAATCCATCAGAACAAATTGGAAGCTCTACTAACCTACCACTCCTGGACATGGTCATTGAAGGTATTCAGTATAAATTTAAATAAATATTGTATTTAATTCATTCATTCATTCATTTATTTATTCTCCTGGCATTGAAGTCCATATCAGACCCAGGTCATTCCTATAACACTTGCCCAATGTTCCTTATCTGCAGAAAATCTCCACCACCTCCTAAGTTTGAACTTGTCCACATCGTCAATCCATCTCTTCTGGGTCGACCTATTTTCCTCCTTTCTTTTGGATGTTAGTGAAGGTTTTCTTCGGAACTCTCTCTGTGTCCATTCTTATGATGTTCCCCAAGCAATGAAGTTTCCTCTTCTTCACTTCTGCAACAAGATCAATTTCACCATAAAACAATTGCTGGTTATTTTGAAGGATGTGCCACTCCATCCTTTCACATATCTCTACAAAATATGCATAATACCTTATTCTCCTGCACTCGTTGCTTGATTTTAATTTGCTCAGTTAGTGTCCATGTCTCACTCCTGTAGAGCACTACTGGCTAAATTAATATGCTAAGTCTTTGAGAGATTGGGGGACTTAAGGAGGTTATTAAATCATAGCAATATCTAGTAACCAAATATGTCATTGCTTAATAAAGTTAGCACATAAATCAGAAATTTCATAACTCACCTCCTGAGGTATAAAACTTTTAATTGATATTTTGACTTTTTTATACTTATCTCATACCGTCACTTCCCATTAATTTCTTTATAAAAATTCTATTGATTGGGCTTTGATAAAGTTAAGCTACTGGGATTGCTCCTACATATTTTATATAAATTTCTTCAATTAATTTTCAGTATGTCCGTCATGAAGATAGTGGAATTTACAGATGTGCTGTAACATATCAAGATGTCAACAGTGATAGAAAAATTACAAAATACTTCAATCATGAATTGGAACTAGTGCAACTACCTCAGTATTCACTGCGAGGTCTGGCCCATTCACTAGTGAAACAAGACTGCCATTATACTGACATGATCTCACTGTCTAAGTCATTGTCAATGCAGCTCAAAATTATGTTATGTGGAAATACACAACTTTGTTGTGTCAAAATCATTCAACTACGGTGTCACCATAATCAAGTGAGTTTTATAGTAATTTATTTAACTCCCTGATATTCTAACAACATGTTCATCGAATGGAAGATCACAGAATACCCAAACTAATGTTAAGATATCAACCTACAGGAAGAAGAAGACCAGGACGTCCACTCAAAAGACTTCTGGATGGTGTTTCTCTTGAGGCCGAAACAGGTCAACAAATGGCCTAAATTTGTGAATGTACTATGATGATGATGATGATATTCTAACAAAATTATTTGTTTCCACGAATGTTATAAATTATCTTTTTTTTAATCTCATCCTTATTACAGATGCTTTAATATACATCTAGAATCTTTGGTTTATCCAGTAAGCTGTGAATTTTTATTAAGTATGTCATGTAGAAGATCATCAATTTTAATTTCAATAATCCTATGAAATTGTGATTATGATGAAACTCGTCCTGCTAATGAAAGTCCAAATTTTTTTTGACAGCTGAGTAAATTAAGGAAAAGAACTAGTCAAATTGGTCAGCACTGGGGTCTGACCTAAGATCTCCCAAATATGAGTATCGAATGCTGCCACCTGAATCAAATCGCTCTTGTCTATCTATGATTTTTTTTTTGGGTTTAATGAAGGTATTCAGTCATTGTTTACTAGTCATTATCATCCTTCTATGTGTTAGTCCTTGAAGAACTGTAAGGTCTGAATGAAGCATTGATGTTCTCAAGCCATCTCTTCCTCAGATGACTCAAAGATATTTTGCCATTGATACAACGTGATGGCATTAAAGATCCTTGTTCTAAGCATTCTGTTAAGATGTTCCTGCCAATTTTTTTTCTGTAGTTTAAAACTGGTTTGACATTTAGATGATTCAATAAATATTTTCTAATATTATTTGGTGAAGACTGCAGTTTGACACACAAACCTCATTTCACTAGCCGTTATCCTTCTCTTATACTTCTGGCAGAGTCTCTGGCCCACAGACCTTGCTTGCCAGTGTGTATATAATTTATTTGTGTTTGTTTCTATACTAATGATGATTTGAAAACTGAATTGATTTTACATAAACATTTGTAGCATGTTATAATTTTCTCAGATATGTCTAATTCTTCCAAAAATGTGTGTTTGTAGCAAAGATATTTAAAAACAAAAAAAAATGTAACATATGCACCTTCCTAAATTAAAATAAATGTTAAAATTATTTACACTAAAATTATATTTTAAAGATAGATTATGCCACCAGATGCCATATCAATTAATTTCTGTTATCAATAAGAATTAAACAAGTTATTCTAGTGAAAGAGTGTCATATTATGGGTCCCATAGTAACGATATGATGATAAAGCTTCCCAACCAACATCTGTTGACTTAGTTGGGTTATAAGAAGAAAAATTTGAACTTAGTCTGAGAAATATATCTCAATAGCTCAATATCAGAGCACTAAGGTGTACAGCTGGAATTCTGCGCCTCAAACCCTATCAGGTGTAAATATTTCTCTTGAATTAGAAAACAAAATATCAGAAAATAATTTTTTTCATTATCTTGAGGACAGTATCCTGTTTCAGTGGACTTTATAAATCGTGTTAAAAATGTTGGTGAATAAACTTTCACAATAATGAAGTAAATTTGTGATATGTTTCTCTTGAATATTCTGAAATACAATGTTTTTTTAAAAATGAGAGAACTGAATGATGTTGATTTCTTGTGTGCAGAATTCTTTGCCAGTAATTTCACTTCAATTTAATATTAAAACTGTTGGTGTGATAAACCGTTTATCCCGGTATGACCAATTAGCAAACTGTGGACCAACATGCCGAGAAATTATACAGCTGAAAATGCTGATGCTGTTAAACAGAAACTTGCAAAAAGTACTTAATCATCGAGGTAGGTACAATAGTTATATTTTTTTGTTTGAAGATCATACCTAAAATTTATTAAATCTAATATTTGGTGAAAATCACAATATATATATATATATATGTATATATATATATAAGAAAAATAAGTGTTTGAATTGGATTCGCCTGGTAGTGTAATGGATATCACGCTGAGGTACAGACTCAGAGATCTGGGTTCGAATCCAGTCCAGGCATTTATTTTTCTTATCATACCATATTAAGCTTGCATTGCTCAATGTTAAACATTTAATTATAACATTATATATATATATATATATATATATATACATACCCAGTGTTCTGCCAAGAGCAGGTATTTCACTGCAAACTCAGCATTTTCTCCACTCTTTCCTTAACTCAGCTCTCCTTTTTGTATCTGTATACAAACCATTTATTTTAATATTGTCTATCATGTGATATCTTTTTCTGCCTCTAACTTTCTTTCCATTGACCATTCCTTCTAGGGCATCCTTCAGCAGGCAGTTTCTTCTTAGCCAGTGGCCAATCCAATTTATTTTCCTCTTCTTTATGAGTTCCTGCATTGTTGTTCTTTCACCCACTGTCTAGCACAGCTTTATTTCTTACTTTGTCTGTCCATTTTATACGTTCCATTCTTCTCCATATCCACATCTCAAAAGCTTCCAGTCACTTTTCCTCATTCCATCGTAATGTCCACGTCTCTGCCCCATACAATGCTACACTCCACACAAAGCATTTCACTAGCCTCTTCCGTAATTCTTTCACCACAGGTCCACAGAAAATGCTTCTCCTCTTGTTAAGAGCTTCTTTTGCCATTGCTATCCTCTGCTTTACTTCTTGACCGCCGTTCATGTTACTACTAATAGTACAATCCAAGTATTTGAAGCTCTCCACTTGCTCAATGGCCTCATCTTTAATCCTCATGTTTACCTTCCTTGGTTTCCTTCCTATAATCATGGTCTTCGTCTTATTTATATTTATCTTCATCCCATAATCCTCGCACTTATCATTTAGCTCCATTAGCATGTTCCTCAGTGTCATTGCATCTTCTGTTAGCAAAGCCATATCAGCAGCAAATCTTATGCACTAAATTCTTCTTTCTTCCATGTTTACGCCTCTCATATTCCTCAAGCAGTTCTTCATTAGGTCTTCCAGGTAGATGTTGAAAAGAGTTGGTGATAGAGGACATCCTTGCCCTACTCCCCTTCCAATGTCTATTCCCTCTGACTTTCTTCTCCTATCTTCACTTTTATTTGCCGTTTCTTATAAAGATTACTTATGAACCTCCTCTCCTTCCAGTTCACACCAATTCTCTTCAAGATCCTCATGAGTTTATTCCAATTCACTCTGTCAAAGGCCTTTTCCAGGTCAACAAATACTGTATATACTTCTTTATCTTTTTCAACAAATACTGTATATACTTCTTTATCTTTTTCTATATATCTTTCTCCTATTGTTCGAATCAATCCAATTGCACCTCTCGTACCCTTTCCCTTTCTGAAGTCAACTGTTCTTCTTCCAATTAGCCTTCCATCGTACAACGTAAACATCAATTCATTATTCGCAGGAGAATCTTTGCAGATATCAAGCTGATAATCCTGAACTCTTTACATTTCTCTGCATTATTTTTCTTCGGTATTGGTATTAACACTGTCTCAGTCAGTTCTTCAGACCATTCACCTTCTTCATATATCTTGTTGCATAAAAGCAGAATTTCCTTCTTTCCTTCATCCAAGCATTTAACCAATTCAATGGGGATTCCATCTACCCCTGTTGCTTTCCCATTTTTCATTTCCTTAATTGCTAGGTCAACTTCTTCCTTCTGAATTGAAAATCATTTTTCATTTTTTGATACATCTTCATTATTTTCTATATCAAAATTAGCCGGACGGTTTCTTGTCTCTTATTGCTCTTCTACATATTTCTCCCATGCATTCATAATTCCCTGTTTGTCTGTTATGTCTTCATTATTTTCGTCCTCAATCAGTCACATAGTTTTCCTGCTCTTCTTTCCATAGTCCAAGCATTTAACTTCTTGGTACACTAAATCATATTTTCCTTTCCTCTCCAGATTCTCTAGTTCTTCACATTTCTGCTTCATCCATTCTTCTCTTGCCTTGCCAGTTTCTCTTCTAACTTGTTGTTTAGTTTCCTGTAATTACTTTTGGCTTCTTCTGTAATGCTCTTTTTCCATTTTCTTCTTTTTTCCATCTTCTCCAACATTTCTTCTGTTAACCAAGGTTTCTTAATATTCTTGCTCTCTTTGTATCCTATTGTTTCCTCTGCAGCTGTCTGTATATAGGTTTTCAAATGACTCCAGTGATCCTTGGTATTGCTATATGAGATTTCTAAGATAGAGGCTTTCTCTTGAAAATTTTGTTTGAATTTTCTCCTTTCCTCTTCAATTTTAAGTTTCTCCAAGTCAAGCTTCTTTGTTACCTGTCTTCCTCTTATTTTCTTCAGGCAAATATCTACTTCGCCTATTAGTAAGACATGGTCTGAATTGATAACTGCTTCTGATAGGGTCTTCACATTTTTCAAGCAATTTCGGAATCTTTTCTGTATCAGTATGTAGTAAATCTGATATCGTTTGTTGTCCATAGGGCTTATCCACGTGTATCTTCTTCTTTTATGCTGTTGAAACATTGTATTTCCAATTATCATTGAATTCCTTTTACAGAAACTCACCAGTGATTTACCTCTCTCATTCTTTTTTCCTAATCCATATCTTCCAACTGTACTTCCATCTTGTCCTTCTCTAGCTACAGCATTCCAGTCACCCAATTGGATAACACATGCCCGCTTCTTCTCTATCAACAATGTCTTCTATCTTCTCATATCTTTCCTCCACTTCTTATCTGCTAACCCACTATGGGGCATGTAAAATTTGCACTATCATCAAGTCCACTTTTTTCTCTTGTAACCTTACCATTATTATCCAATTATCCACATAATGCACTGATATAATTTTTTCTTTCACATGTGGTTCTAATACTACACCAACACCATGATTTCCTTTAGAATCACCACTGGAATAAAACATTCTAAATTCAACACTTTGTTCGTACCTCACTTCTGATATTCCCATCACATCAACTCTGTTTTTTCTCATTTCTTCCTTCAAATTTTCCAGCTTCCTGGTTTGCAGAAGAGTTCTCACATTCCAGGCTCCATACCTTAGTCTTCTTTTTTTTTGTTGTTTTGACTGCATGATGTCTCATTCTGCAGTGTCCCCCTCCCGGACAAAATATATATATATATATATATATATTAATTTAAAACTTAAATATATTGTTTTATTTAATTATGGAAATATTTAATACTGTTGCTTTGAACAGAATTTTACAGATCAAGTTATGCCTATGAAGTTGGTTGTCCTGGAGGCTATCATCTTGGGCCAGAAAATGGTTTCTGTTGTAAGTATTTTTAAAAAATATACTTACAAAGAAGCTATCAGAATACTCACATTGGTACATACCTGAAACTTTGAGAGTATCATCCATGTTCTATATAAAACCCATGCACCAAAACTTAGCTATGGCATATAATAAATTATAAGTACCGCAAAATGAGTCCAGAATTAGTTGGAACATATATAGACAATTACATGGGACATAGGTGAAGGAACTGTGCAACCCTGATGGCCGGCTTTCTGCACTGCACATATACAAGTAAGCGAGCAGGTGGCATAGTGTTTACCATTGTTTAATCAGTGTCTGTGAAGAGTAAAACATGAATCCAATTAATATACTCGAGTTTGCATTTTCATGATAAAGGATTATCATCAGGCAATATAAGTTCATAAGAAATAGAAATGAGCACACACATTAATGATTTAATTGAAAATATTCTTACCAGTGTTTACTTGATGTCAGAAAGAAGTTTAGATATAATGGAAGAAGGCAGTGACCGTCAAAATAGTGACATTCCATTTTCATTATCCATGTATGAAATTCACACTGCAATTATATTTAATTTATATTATAAATGCTCTATCAACTGAGCTACCTGAGCACTCCAATCTAAACACAAATTTTTCCCTTATACATTGTTAATTCCCAAGCACCAAATGCTACAAACTGTTGCTTCTTTATTTATTTATTATTCATTTCATGGATCATGAAAAAAGATAGTTTCATTATGGATTAACAAGGGAGGTAACCAATGGCAAATGTTCAATGTTCATATAGTGATGTCAAGGAGGCAGAAACAGGTTGAATCCATGTCCCTTCATCCCATGTAGAATAAAAGAATTGTGTATGAGAAATTATATGCTTCGATACTAGTAAAATTCATGGTGATTTTCCGTTGAGGTATTAGTTCACAGTAATATAATGTACGGTTAAAAACTATAATATAGTTACCTTGTAGGTCCGTCTCCTCAACTTAAGTTCTTTTAAAACTCTGTAGGCTTTTCGGGACTAGTCCCATCATCAGCAGAATGCATTAAGTCAGTTCTTGTTGACCCTTGTTGAAGCACTGACTTGGTTGTGAGAATTTTGTACAGAGGATTGTGTGGATTAGGTGTGTATTCATTGAGAATCAGGTTGCTGTTGATTTCTCTTAGGATTGCGATTTCCTCCAGTATATTTATTCTCATTGGAATGTTTTCTCTATGTACTATTGTGAAGGTGTTATCAATGTTATGCATATGGTGTCCAGCTTGAATTACATGTTTTGCATAACTTGATTTTCCTCCATTGTAAACGAAATCTCTGAAATGTTCCTTGAATCTAATGTTGAAGCTTCTGTTAGTTTTCCCAATGTAGAATTTATTGCAGTCTGTACATGTTAATTTGTAGATGCCTTTATTGTCGAATTCATCTATTTCTTCGATGTTGTTGTTTATTAAATTGTTTAGTTTGTTGTCAGTTCTGTAGGCTATATTAATATTCTTATCGAGCTTTTTTAGTGTGTTGGCCAATTTTAATGTTTCTTTACCAGTGTACGTGAGAGTTATCCATTTTTTGTTGTTGTCATTGGATTCTATTTCAAGTTTGGTTATGTTGGTAATGTTGTTTTTTTCTTTTTTGTTTATTTATAATGCTATTTATTATTTGTTTGTTGTAGCCGTTAATTTTTGCCATGTGTTTCTAAACATATACAAATAATTTGTCACTGGCCACAGTGAACCAGTTATGCTCCTTGCCTCTGGTTCCGATCTTGGGTTTGAACCTGGCCGGGGTCGATGGACTTTTTTAGGATGGAAAAATCCAAGGAGCAAGTCCTCTGGGAGGGACTTTGAACCATGGATCCCAAGTCTGAAGATTTTTCAGGCTTGTAAAAATCCTTAAGCCTAAATAAAAAGACCTCTAAGCAAAATTTACCAACCTCATAGATGTCTCATTGGGTCGGTATGTTGACCGCAAATCTTCTTCTTCTTCATTCAACCAAGTCTTAGGCCTGTTACGATCTCATTGATGAATTTTGTATCCAGCATTTCCTTGTACGGCCCAGAGATCACTTCCCTGTTGGACAATAACGAAGCATGGCCTTGGGAACTCCATCTGAACTCATTCATCGCAAATGATTCATGACTGCATATCTTTCATGACATCTATGGGCAAATAAGCATAACTAAATTAACTTGGTCTAGTAACTCCTAACAAAGGAGAGGGTAAGACTCAACATTGGGCTGTTACACCATTGTAGTTGATAATTTAATAATAATAATAATAATAGGAAGAAGTGCGCACAAATGTGCATTAGATTTGGTCTCTGCTGTATGCCAGCAACGATTTTGTTCTCTTTAAACAGACATTGAAATGGTATCTTGCACACGGTCTATCACAGAACTTACACACGCAGTCCATTGACGGATCATGATAGTTTGAAATTCTGCAGAGTTTGTGGCGATATCCATGCACTGCCAGTCTTATTACTGCACTGCGTATCTTGTTGTTTGATCCAGTCCAGTCTCGATTAATCATTGCATCTGTTGTGTATAAATTGTCCGGTATTTCTTTTCTCTTCTTTTGTCTTATCTCTTTCAATGTAGTTTCCTGTTTAGTAACTGGTAACAGGAACTTTGTGCATAGATCTTCCACGAGGAAAGTTTCCCGTGCTAACTCATATGCAAGTCTAGATGGAGCAAATTTTGAGATCCCCATAGCTGTCAAATCATTTAGTTGACTATTTAACTCATGCCCCAAATGGGACTCAATGACCAATCACGTTTCAATGATTTTTTATTTACAACCAATCACAGTCGTGTTTCGCCTAGAATTTACCAACTAAAGTTTATCATAATAAAGAAAGCACCTCCTTTTTAACATTCTAAATAGGCCATAGCATTATTTTGCAGTGACTGACTCTCTAAGAAATACGGATACCAGATTGTATATATAGTGTATGAATGTCAACATATAGCGCATGCGGGAGATAATATAAAAACATTTGTAGCAATTGATTATACCACAAAAAAAAAACCCACTGTTTGCACTTTCTTAAACGTATTTTTTCCCAGGTAATAACATTCCAGAAAAATATAATTGTCATATTTACATCATATGAATTAATATACAGTTTGAAGTGTTTCATTTTTTCTCCACTAGAGTGCATTCTTACAATATTGCATTCCTTTGGCAATAAATAGTATGATCTGGTTGCAGTGATGAACCGGTGATGAACAAAAGAAGCAAATGAAGCGTACCAATCGTTTCTCATTTGTTTTCAAACTTCGCCGTTTACATTAAATATATAACTATTTTAAAATAACTATATTTAAATAATGATTTGTGAGTAAACAGCTTAATTTTATTCGTTAAATAGTCCTAACAAATGCCACTCTTGATTTCCAAATTACATAAATTCACTCCTCACTTCGTGAGTCGTGAATTTATCAATAATTTGGAAATCACTCGTGGCATTACTTATGATAATTTGTCACTACAAAAAATCTGGTAAAATGGGGCAAAATGAGCTCTGGTTCTGATTTAAGAAGACCTTCATCCTTTTTTTTTTTGCAGATATTTGTGCTCTGCTTGTTTGATTTATGGACCAGTTACAAAGACACTACTTGTATGCAAGACATTCCACCTGATAATTCCATCAAACTTCTCCAGATTCCTGCTGGAATCATGGGGAAAATTCAATCATTAGACAAGTTTTTTTTTGTCAGTGGAAAGCGCTATACCATCGACTAACTGAAAATGTAATAGCGAATGAAAATATAACATTTGAAGGTTTCAAAGGGACATTCTTTTGAAAATCCAGTCATTCATTACCAATTTTCCTCACCGCAGTTCCAGGACATAATTAAATATTCATTAATAATTAAATGAATCGTGATTTCTTCTTACCTCATACTTCTATGTTTTTTAAACACAGCACTGCAGTATCGGCGACACGTTGTCGTCATCATCAGCTGTTTTCACGACTGTCAATTTTTTTCCCTTTTGCCGGTAATTATCTGGACTGCCATCTGGTGTTATTTTGAATGAATCATTTTCTAAACTGCTATCTGTTGTATTTTTTAAGAACTTTGTAATCAAGCTCGGTTCGTCTGGAATCTCAAAGTTCATAGTTCTAGTATGGTTTTTTTGAATATATATTTTTTCCCAAACTGTTAAATCCAAAGGTTTAGATAGATGTTTTAAAAGTTTTGCTTCTTTTTCAATCCTATGATGCTCTAATAAACTATGTGCTGCTATAGCTGATTTTTCAATTTCTCCATTCTTTATGTTTCTGAAGTGCTCTTTTTTACGAGTTTCCAAGTTCCTTTTTGTTTTTCCTATATATATCCTGTTGCAATCAATTTGATAAATTCCAGATTTTTTGTTGTCTGGGGTATTACATTTATTATTAGTTAACAGAAGATTACCCAGGCTGAATTTGTTAATTGGAGCTAATGTTATATTAAATTTTCTGAAAATTTTTTGAAACTTATTATGAACTTCAGGATGGTAAGTGAATTTCTTGAATTTTACATCTTTCTTGGGACCATGATGTAAGGTGGTGTATTCCTGTAACCTTTTTTGTTGTTTGAATTTCTTTAATTTATTCTTTATAATGTCTTCATCGAAACCATTTATTTTAGCAACATGAACAATATGATTATATTCCTGGTCAAAATCTTCTACATTAAGTGGAATATTTAACAATCTGTGTAATAGACTATTGAAAATTGCATGTTTGTGTGTCAAATGATTAAAACCTGAAGATTTTATGTAGTTGTCAGTATGTGTGTCTTTTCTGTAAATGTTAAATTCAATTTTTTTCTGTTGTTCATTTCTTATTAATATAAGTCTAAAAAAGGGATCTTGTTATTTTGTTCCATTTCAATAGTGAATTTCACTGACTCATCTTGAAGATTAAGCAATTTCAATGCATCTTGAATGTATTTTTTATCAATTACAGCGATAATATCATCTACATATCTATACCAACACTTGAAAATCAAAGGATAAGCATTGGTGATATGTGATTCAAGATACCCCATAAATAAATTTCATTTAATTATTATTAATTGAACCTCATAATGTTAAAAATTCCCAAATTTAATATATAAATATTCATTGTTTGCAACCAAATATACGTGGGTATGATCTGCCAAATACTACCTGCAAACACTCTATGAAAATGTTGTGATTATTCGTTGTGCATGATGCATAAAGAATTTGTGCTTCGATCACTCCATCAACACAAGCCACTTCTGTTTACATTCATTGTTCACGAACATTGAGGAGGATCGCTTCTGCTACATAGAGCAGAGATAATGAGGGATGTCCGATTGTCACTTTCCTAATTACGCACAACGCTTTCCAGGCTTTAAGTTGGGGCCTTATAGTAATTCTCCACAGTTATACTTAGATGCACAGGTTTTATATAGAAAATGGATGATACCATCACATTTTAAGGTATGTACCAATGTGAGTTACCGATAGCTTCCTTGTTAAAATGGAAGATAAAAACTACTTTATTGATGTATTGGGCATGTTAAGAGAGATCTTTTTTTTTTCTTTTTCATCTTACTCTTCTAATAAAAAATTAAGAATGATACACTAGTGTTTGGAGCAAAGGTGGTTGCTGGCTTCCTAATATCTTGCCCATTGCATCATCCTTAAGTGGGAAGTACATGCTTTCAGATGTTCTGCATCCAAGATGATGTTTTAATTATAAAGATTGGAGATTAGGCTATTGTACAGTGAGTCTGATTCATGTTGTCACATAGGTCTCCCCCAGCTTATCAAGTGGGAGGCCACACACCTGTCACTAAACAAGTTTGCACACTCTCGCAAGTTAACTGTTAACATTTAAATATACATTATATTATACAATTCTCACCCTCCTCATAGAAGATGCTATATGCACTCTCCCTTTTCTCTTTGTATGTTTCACACCTTCTCAAAAAATTGTCATTCACATGCACTAGTTCTTTTACTACAACAGACCTATTGCTATATCTATATTTTTTTTTAAGTTCATATAGCAATTGGGGATTAGTTTTATAAACTTTATTTTTTATCGTCCATGTCGTAGTTGAGTGGATAAGGCATGATGCCTTGGTGCAGAGCTATGATCTGGTTCGAGCCTCCATGGGGGAAGAAATTTTCTTATGGAATTTTGGCCAGTATGGGACGGTGCCCACCCAGCATTGTGAGGTATTTAGGTAGCTACAGTAAGTAGCGGCTCTAGGTTGAGAAAACCAGCTATAACAGCTGGGGGACCCAATATACTAACCACATATCACCCCTAAACTGGCTGGATAATCGTCTATCTTTGTGATTAACACATGTGCATGTGTGTCCAGCCCCTGGCTGGTAGGACAATGGCCTTCTAGGCCTGTTGCACCATGGAGTTTAGAGTTTTATTTTTTATCATTCTCCATGAATAAAAATAACTAGATATGAGATCTGGGATCTAGCAGGCCATAAATTCCTGTTTATTTACGCCTCAATCTTCACCTGGTAGAAGCACCTGATTTCTTATTCTTTATGTATGTGTTATAAATGGTGTCCGGATGTTAGGCACTTAAAAAATTCAAAATAGGCAGGCAAAAAGGCACTAAAAAATCATTAATATAGGCACTAAAAAATGGACTACAACATAACTTTTTATAGTCTTACGTTAAGAACATAAACATATGCTATCAATAGCATGCAAAGATATCAGATACTTTTGGAATTTGTTTTGCCTTTTTTACAAAGAGCAGAACCCTCTTTGTCACTCAGCAATGTTTGTATTGAAAAGAAGCAAAGAACTTTTCTCCAAGCCTTAGAGCCAGAGCACAATACATTGGGACATAGCTTAGGGCTATTTCACTTAATGGGAATGCATGAGGTGGAAAAATACAATATTTACCTAACAGGAATGCATTGAGGGGGAAACCATCTACCTGCTAGGTTATTGGGTTATTGCCATCCTTATCCTAAAATATTCTAAGGGAATTTATAAAAAGAACACTTGAAAATTTCTATGAAATGATTTGTGCCATGAAGTTTGTCCATTTCAATTGATTTCATTGAAATACTGAGTTAATTTCAAGAAAAGATTGCAAATAGGCATTTATAGACAAAATGAACTTATGGAAAACAACTCTAGGGTTATATTTGAAGAGAAAAATTTTCGCCTAGACCGAGACTCGAACCCGGGACCCTTGGCTTTCCGGGCCAAGCGCTCTACCAACTGAGCTACCGAGGTGAGTTACGATCTAGACGCAAATTTTTCTCTTATATACTTTGTAATTCCCTATCGCCAAATGCTTTTGAAACCATTGCTTCTATCTTTGCAAATGGCGGCTTCTTAGTTAAGAAGACATTTATTGGGAATTTAACATTACTTTATAAAGGTAGTAAGGTTTCTAATTATGTTTTTATTATTGATTTAACATTTCTCACTGAAAGATAAATTATATTTGAAAAGAAAAATTTTTTAATTAGGGTTGTTGGTATGAACTTATATGAAGTCTCTTTTATAATATGTACAGGGCTTCCAATATAAAACCGGACCGGCCTTACGGAGTTTCACCCGGCACGCAGTGCTGTCTCTTCCTCCCGCAATTCACCCTGCCTGCCACCCATCCTTGAACTGTTTCTTACCTTATAGAAAATGCTGGAAATGTTGTCCTCCCGCAGTTAAACAGGCATTATACCGAGTAAACACATTTAGATTGACACACTGTAGTTCGGGCACTGTCAAGTTTCTGATTTCATTTCTTGTGTGTTCTTCAGTTCTTCCAATGTGTGCGGTTTGAGTTTTAACAATTTTGTTGCTGTATGTGCAGAAGATACTGAAATTCCAACTTCTTGTGCTAATTTCGGTAATGATTTTTGTGGTGAACATTCCAAATTTTCGCCAATTTCATCTAATTTTTCTTCGGCGAGAACCGTATGCCTTTGTGTGTCTTTCTTATTTTGTACTGAACCAGTGGTCTCAAATTTAGTCTCAAGATCGTGGATTGTCGATCTGGAAGGAGGTAAATGTCCAGGGAAGTTCCGAATAAAATCCTCGCGAACGCGACGAGCTGATTCGTATTTATAATAACATTTACACACATAAATGCGCTGCTCTAATGTCAGTTGACGTCTCATCTTGTCGAACGATAGTAAACTGACTAGTTCAAGGACGAGCAGCTGGCAGAGTGAAATGCGGACGAGGAGAGAGCGCTGCCTGACGGGTGAAACCCCGTGAGGCCAGTCCGGGTTTATATTGGAAGCCCGTTATAATAAATAACTATAGGCATTTTCCCTAATATCCGGTCTCTAGTTATAAATATAAATACATTCCTTAACAAATATATGTTTACCACTACTGTACAATAATTGTCAGAAGCGAAAGAACCTTCATTCATTCACAGATAAATCACTGAATTTAATAGCAAGAGAACGGCAAGCCATATTGGTGATGATGCATGGCTTCCTGTCCAGTAGACAAGTAGGGGACTGTCATGATCATATGACTCAGATATAACATAGATCCAGAAATAAATAGGCCTGTTATTCAGCTAGTACTTTGTTTTCTATGAAATGTAGTCCTCCCAATTAGTGGATAGCTATAAATGTTCTTTTCTGGATACATTTTGTAGACCTACTCCACATCTTAGTTTATGCAACCTATGAATTAAATAATTAAATAAGAAGACTTATATATGACCAGCCTCATGGGCTAGTGGTTAGCATTTCTGACTACTTTTCATGAGGTTCTGGATTCGATTCCCAGTCAAACCATAGGAATTTTTCCTTAAAGGGAATCATTCCTATGGTTGCCCATGGTCTGGAATTTAGGTTAAGAACTCTCCTGGTGCTTCATTATAATTTATGAAGTGCCTACTAGGTGCCCCAACTTCAGAAGTGGGTTACAATTTAACCAATGCCAGGAGAGAACACCAGAAATGTCAAAATGACAACCTGGGTCATTGAATAAAAAAGTAAATAAAATTAATGAAAATGCTATAATAAGTAACACTATGAGGTAAATTTCTGATTTACATAATTAATTGAACTTTTTACATCTCACCTCAAAAAAAATATGTGATTCAGAGTTTAGCTGAAGGTGGAGGTGATCCCTCCGAAACTAGTCTCAGTGAGAATCACATATTTTTGTGAAGTAAAGTGTAAAAATGTCCAATTCAGTTATGTAAATTAAAAAATAAATATTCTAATAAATGTCCACAGCGGTAGTATGCTGCCTTGTCATGCAGCAGGCCTGAGTTCGATCCTCAGTCAGGAAAGTTTCCTAGGTGAGGTTTTTTCAAAGTTTTCCCTTGTCTGTAAGACAAATATTAGGAAACTCTAAGAACCATACAGTAAAAACACCATCTGGACATCATTATCATATTCATCTTGTATTAGATTTAGGTCTCTCTTGGTGTATCATTGCCATCAACATCACCTTTCATATCATCAGAACAGCATAACCCCGTCTTCCAGGTACCCTAACTTCAGAAATGGGTTACAAGTATGACACGCCAAGAGAGAATACCAGAAATGTCATAATAACAACATGGTGGCATAGATTTTAAAAAATGTTCTAATAAATAAAAAATATATATTTTTTCTTTTAATGCTCCAGGTTGTCCTTTTGCACATTCGGTGTTCTCTCCTGGCTTTGACATAATTGTAACCCACTTCTGAGGTTGGGTGATGATGATGATAGTGGTGTACCAGGAGAGTCGTTAATCCTAATCTTAATCTAAGATGAATATGAATGATGATGACTGCGATAACCATATGATGTTCAGGGACCGTTTAGGCCTTAAAGTTTCCTGACATTTGTCTTACAAGTGAGGAAAAACCCCGATAAAAACCTCACCCAGGAAACTGTCCCGACCGGGGATTGAACATGGGCCCGCTGCGTGACAAGGCAGAATGCTACCTCAAGACCACAGTGGTGGACTAAAAAATAATTATAAAATATTATAAATTTGTAAGGAATAAACACAAAAAGTTAAATAAAACAACAAATTATATAATATTTGTGTCGTTTTGGATAATTAAACCTTTAGGACATAAATGCATGTATATTTCTGAAACTTTTAAGCCACAGAAATCCACACCTTATAATAAAATAAAACTATATGATTTGTGTTCTTAGTGCCATGTCCATCTCAAACATTTAGTATTGAAGGAGACATCACCTGCGTGAAATGTGAAAATGGCTACTATCAACCAAGAATTGGAGAAGACCACTGTATCCCATGTGATTATCCATTTGCTAGTGAAACATGCATGAATGTTGTAAGTATAATGTATATATAGTAAAGTGAGGTACACAAGACATTATAAAGAGTCTAACATCTTGAGATGTGCTACAGTTAGTGCCACAGTTAAAGGAATATGAAGGTGAGCTATGTTGAAGCTGTTTCTTCAGAAAAGAACCATTTTAATGGATTTTTTTACCCTTTATATACAATACCTTATATGTAAAGTGTCCAAAAAATCCATTAAAATGTTCCTGAAGAACAACTCCAACATAGATCACCTTGGTAATCTAGTGGCTATTAAACTCAACTCAGGATTCAAGATTCAGGAATAAAACATGGATTTTTTCAGGGCTGTGAGTCCTGTGTTGTACTTAAGAAAAAAGTAAAATATAATATAAAACCCAAAATCAGATAAGAGACCATGAAAACCATGAATCTCAGTCACTTTTGACATCTTTTTTTTTTCACTCATTCTTGCCCCCCTCCTTCATTCCTTTAGGGATGCTAGGGCAAACCACTTCTTGTTTTTTCCCGTTTTTTGAATAACCAACACTTTCTGATCCTGACAATTTAATAGTATCTCTATAGCCTTCCATTCTTTATTTATATAAATTTTTTCTTCGGTTGTCTCATTCTCATCTGAAGATTCCAGTATTTCAATTAGCAATTTTGATTTGGTATTCTTGCCGCAGTTCATAATTTCTCAAACTTTTCAATTCAAATTTTTCAAAATAATTTTTATATTTTGTTCCTCTCATGACCAATAACCGTTGTCTGATTTTCATCCTGACCAGATGATGATCCAAATTGCAGTCTGCCCCTCCAGCTGATCTAACATTGATGATGCTACTGTGCCAGCATTTGTCCACTAATACATGATCTATCTGGTACTGAGTTTCGCCATCTAGAGATGTCCAGGTGTATTTATGAATATCCTTATGCTGGAATGTTGTGCTCTTAACAATAAGATTCTTTGATGTGGCAAAGGTGACTAATCTAACTCCATTGTCATTACTATCTTCATGAAGACTGAATTTGCCTAATGTTGGTTTGAATATATCTTCCCGTCCCACTTTTGCATTAAAATCTCCTAAGACAATTTTCATATGATATTGTGAAAGGCTATGAAATACGCATTCTAATTCTTCTTAGAACTCATCCTTGATTTTATCATCCTTATCTTCTGTGGGACCATGTACATTTACTATTACAAAATCATGTTGTTTACCCCTTAGAATTATATATGATATCCTATAGCTGACAAACTTAATATCTCGGATAGCGGAGAGGATTCTCCTTCAGATTGAAAAGCCCTTTCCAAATTCAGGTCTTGCTGCATCCCCATAGTATAATGCAAAGCTTCCTGATTCCTGAATACCTTCTCCTGGCCATCTAACTTTCTGTAAAGCTACTATATCCAAAGGTGATTTATCTAATATTTTAGCACCCCGTTATTATATAAAATCCTAACATTCCATGTTTCTAGGAACATGTCCCTGTGTTTGAGCCTTTAACATGGATTCCCTGAAGTAGTCCCCGTCTGGAGAACCAAATGGGGGACTATTTTACCTCTGGAGAATTTTACCCCAGTGAAACCCATGTCCGCATTTCTTAATGATTGTATTTTTATGGTGAAAGATCTTCACTCTTTTGACCAAGGTACTTTTTCATCTGGCTTATTGCCTTCGACCTGTCCGGCATGAGTAACTCTTTTGGCAGCAATACTACCATCTGCATAGTTCTCGGGGTCATTTAAGCATGCAAGCCACTCCACCATGACAAGATAAAGGTACCATGGAGGGATTGTCTCTATTTACTTTTTTTATAATCTATTACATTACTAATATTCCTAATTACTACTGAATTTCATCGGAGTACATTTTTTGGCAACTTACCTCATAGATTTCATGTTTTTCACATATAGATCAATGAATTTTGATATTCCTAACAAACTAAATTTTATTTCGAAGTTCATAAATTCAACCATACATGACAACGCTGAAGATGTTGAAAATAGAAAAGTTGACAGCCGAAGAATTTCATCAGTCAGAGTTGGGGCTGAGCATGAACATGATTATGTTTAAAAACCACGGCATCATGAAAAACATGAAATCTATGAGGTGAGTTTTCAAAAAATATTCTCTGATGAAATTTAATGATTATACCTCATAATGTTTACTTCCCAACATTAATTTAATCCTAATTACTAATTCACTGGCACTAACAAATCTAAAAGTTCATGGCTATGTATAATCACAACTTTTCCATTGATCCCTTGAAGTAGTCCCTGCCCAGAGATCTGAATGGGTAACTATTTTATCTCCAGAAAATTTCACTCCAGTGCCCACATTTATTGACAGGTGTATTTTTATAGTGAAAGATTATCACTCTTTAAATCAAGGTATCTCTTTTAGTCAACTTTATTGCCTTAGACCTCTCCAGCATGTGTAACTCTTCAGAGAGCAATGCTACTGCTGGCACAGCTCATAGGATCATCTAAGTACTCAAGCCTCTCCTTTAACTGTCAGTTGATGGCTGAGGAAAAAGGAGATTTTCCTTTGAAACTGATCTCAAGAAAGATAGCTAATATGAGGTGAAATCTAAAGAACTGTTTCAATTTATCTAATAACGTACTCATTTCATGCTAGATGACAAATGAAATCATATGAAAACTTAAAAACTTCCATCAGTGTAATCGGTATCATAGGGACATACAGAGTCAGAGATTCGGGGTTCGAATCTCGATCCTAGCATTAATTTTTTTTTCTAAAATAAAACTATGTCCAATTCTGGAACTTGTTAATTTAAAACATAATGTCAAAATTAAAAATAATTTATAAGTATGGATATAAATCAATTCATTGCTGTCATTAATTTATATGTTTGTACATTTGTGTGTAGTTTGCAACAACTCATCGAAATATAGTCATACTGGTTGCATTCTTAGTGCTGATTATAACAGGACTTCTGTGCTTCTGCTGCTTCTTGAGAAAAAACAAAATGAAGAAATGACATCAAGATATGCAAATTATATGTTTATTAAGAATTTTGCCTATATCAATAATAATAATAATAATAATAATAATAATAATAATAATAATAATAATAATAATATATAAACTGGCAGAGTTGTAATTGATAGATTGATGACTTTAACTTATTGAGGTTACAGTTAATCTTAATATTTCAATAGGAAGTAACAATAAGATCCATTTTAATAAATCATTGAGTCAGTTAAACATCATAATTTAGTAGAATTCTTGAGAACATATCTCAGAATGCCTGCATTCTATCGTCAGTTCAAGTCAGAACAAGCTGATGATAGAATGCATACATTCTGAATCATTTTATAAATTGGGTCAATTAAAAGATTTTCATCTCATCTCATAAAGCTACATGTTTTTATGGTACCAGTTTCAAAGGCTTACCCCTCATCATTAACAAAAATTCCAGAGTCAGAGTTTCAGTTGACGATGGAGGCGAAGGTCTTTGAAACCGGTATCGAGAAAACACGGAGCTTTATGAGGTGAGATGAAAAAACTTTTAATCAACTCAATTTATAAATTGTAAATTACCTTATAGTGTTATTTCCCATCATAACTGTGATTAAAATTCTAAAACATGATCTCAAGAATTCTACTAAATATGAGATAAGATGTTTTATTACTAATTTAATACTTCTCACTGAAGGACAAATTATATTTGAAGAGAAAAATATATGCCTAGACCGGGGTTTGAACTCAGGACCTTCGGCTCTACTGGCTGTAAAAATTAGTGTTTAAATTCCCAATAAAAAGTCTTCTTAAATAGAAGCCGCCATTTGTGTAATCAAGCAACAGTTTTAAGCATTTGATGCTTGGGAATTAACTATGTATAAGAAAAAAAATTGTGTTTAGATTGGAGGCCTAGCTGGCTCAGTTGGTTAGAGCACTAGCATAGAGAGTCAAAGGTCCTATGTTCAAACTCCGGTCTAGGCATATATTTTGTTGGAATTTGACTGAAGATGGAAGTAATACTATACTTTTGAAATCGATATCGTGAAGACATGCAACTTTGTGATGTGAGATGTTAAAGCATTTTTTCCAACTCATTCATTAATATATTTTTCTGTTCAAATATGAGGTAAGATGTTTAACAGATTCAATTTATTATTGTGAATCTGTCAGAAATATTTGTATAAATGTACAAAGTAACTCTATAAAATAAATAAGAATGTGCATTAGGGTGGGCCGAAAAAACACATTTTTTTATTTCGAAGTTGTAATAGCGCAGAAAAGTTGCGAATTATTTAGACCAAAAAAGATATAAAAAATATCAAAATTGGTTGAACATCTTCCAGTCGTGCAAAGGCTCTAAAGTTTGACAAAATATGAAAAAATCTTCATTTTTGCGATTATCTCTTAATTTTTTTAATTAGATGTTTTCGTAATGTAAGAGTTTATAACATCTTCAAATAGAGCCTTAAAAAATTGTGTATTAATTTGGTTTAGATCAGTTTATATCTTCCGGTCGCGCATAAGACCCAAAATTTGCCAAAATAATGAAAAAGTTACATTTTTACGAATTTTTGATATTTGATAAATAACTTCCAGAGTATTGATTGTCAGATCACATAGATAGACATAAACGTGCTTAGCAAAGATCAACAATACCTATTTGATATTTCAAAGGCAATAAAATTAGGAACCTGTAAAGAAGATTTGGCTTTACGAGATCCTGGGCACTTATCACATTCAAGGGGTTGACATAAGCAAATAGAACTCTCAGATTGTACATAAGTGAAAAAAGCCCTCACCTGAACTTCAGGAACTAGTTTTATTTATATTGAAATCATACATGCCAATGTGGTTTACTATCAAAACAAGTAAACACTTTACAGACAGCCCGAAACTTGTTTACCAAGCAATACAATCTACTACATATTTGCCAAAACCTTTACTTGATGTTGTCGACCCTGTGATCGAACGGAATGGTTTTTTCGCACACCCAGAACACTTACTGTTAGCCATGACTCAAGATGACAAGAAACACATAAGAGAGCTCGGACTTCGAAGAATTCTGAAGGCAAGCAGATAGATTTAAGAAGAAAAACAGTAAGAACATTCACGCCACCAAAAATCAACTTCAATGTGCAAGAATACTAAGAAATGATCAACTGAATGGACTGTGAATTATCTTTTCCCTCATTGTTGGCAGAAATCAGTGACGACGAGATAAAATCACACATCAACAGTGACTCAATCCCTGAATGGAACATTACTTTCAAGCAATTTCCAGTTCAATACGCGGGCTGTTGAACGCTGTGCAAAACTCGTCACGGAAGCCTCAGAAAAAGTTTTTGGAGCTGAATCTCGAGACGGATTATAAGAACCACTCTGCAGTCCAGATAATCCATGCCTAACTTCACCAGCAAATCAGTCTTCAAAGTACCTTCGGCTACAAAATAGAGAACAGTACTAATGGACAGGTTCAACTAACATGGACTATTTATTCAGAACTGTTTTTCTTTTTTATAAAAGTAAGTTTATTGTTTAAAAACTGTACTGTAACTTAAATATTTAAGCCTTTTAAATATAGAGCAAATCGAAAAGTACCATGCCTGTTAATACTGTTATCACCCATTGTGTTATAGGCCTAATTATCTTTTTTCACGTACTGTTTTTCTATAGCATTGGGGTCATTGCGCCACCAGAAGTTGTTAATTTATTCACACCATAACAAAACACAATATTCTTATGTTCAAAAATAAAAACACTTTAATATTACGTTTAAAAAAAAGTATATTAAAGATATAAAAAAGATTAAGTTATGTAGGTAGGAAATAACACTATGAGGTTTATTTTAATTTAGTTGAGTTGTTTCTTGACTCACTTCATACTTCTTAACTCCCTCGCGATCCGGATTTTATCACTCCATTTGTGACATTCTCAATGCTGTTCACGCTCACAACTATGAGGTGAGTCAAGAAACAACTCAACTAAAAAATATATATATATATATATATATATATAAAAGAACTTGTAAAAATGTGAAATTTTCAATATTTTGGCAAATTTTAGGCCCTATGCACGACTGAAAGATATCAAATGATCTAAACCAAATTAAAGTACAATGTTTTTAAGCTCTATTTAAAGACATTACAAAAACATCTAATTAAAAAAATTAATAAATAATTGCAAAAATGAAGTTTTTTTCATATTTTGTCAAACTTTAGAGTCTTTGCATGACCGGAAGATATCAACCGATTTTGATAATTTTTTTCTTTTCTTTTGTCTATATAATTCACAACTTTTCCGCGCTATTACAACTTTGAAATAAAAAAATGAGTTTTTCAGCCCACCCTAATGTGCATATTCTTATAAAATACTTACCGGTATATGAAGAATTTTTAATTAAATTATGATCTTATTAATAATCTTACTCAAAACCTTACACATAAAATTGTCAATTTATTGAATTATAAAACTTTTTCAAACTAAATTAGATCCAACTATACTCAAAACTAAAGCCATGCAAAACTTACAAAGATGCACCCTCTCCTATGGCAGCAAAATCATATACATTCAAGATGATAGGCACATAACATTTACTGAAATAAAATTCTTGAAGACAGCTGGATGTAGCCTCTTAGATCACAAATAAAATGAAGCCATGGCAAAAGAGCTTAAAATAACACCAATAACTGATTACCTGCAAAATTACAAGCAAAACTAGTTTCTACATGCAAATATAATAATAAACTAGTTGTAACCGTTTAGTAGTAGGCACTACATGTGGCGGTTACGTCACCCATAGAGAGAAAGTAGGTATAGGAAGGAAGGCCTCAAATACTCTAATACCATAATAAAGACACAAGAGGTCAGTCAAGGGAGACTGGATAGAAAAGTTGAAAGAGGGAATTGGTATGGGAAGAAGAAGTGATACCAATTTGGTCAAAAAAAGAAAAACTCACCAAGCTGACCAGTGCTTATTGGTGAGTAGCCCTTCCCTTTCATTCATCATGCATAAGCATGATTACTAACAGCTGCACCATGAGAAGGTGAGGGATTGGACACTAGGTTACTGTCCAGGTCGGTTCCTTTAAGCCTTTGATGGAAGGAATTAAAGGGTCTCCTCCCTGTTAAAGACATGCCCCTTTTGCAATTTAAATGAAGATATGGAAAGAAACCATCTCCTCCATTGTCCAGCTTTTGTAGAAGAGACCAGCCTTTCTACTAAATATTGGAGTGCAAGAGAGCGAATGATTTCATTATCAAGTGCTCAACATTAGATACCAACCAACCAACATGTAAATATAATGTTGATGGTAAAAATACCCAAACAAATTCAACATTTCGTTCCCAGACGGTAAAGATCTGAGACAAAAACAAGATACTAGGCCTTTTTTTTTTACCTGAATGACTGATGATGAAATAGGATAAACTCAGGCCTTTGGGTAAAATGTGCCTAGATTTGAATCATGACACTAATGACCCGAGATGTTAGTTTAAGAAATAATTCATATCCAGTCTATAACCACTGTTAACATGCTCAAATGTCATGATCAAGATGAATCTTAAAAATCCAATGTAAACTGAGGATCCCTTCTGAAGATCAGGTCCTCAGAGATTAAGAGATTGTGATATAAAGTTGTTAAAGTGACCATAATAGCCATAACTAAAATGTTAGATAATAAATAGGTAATGGAAGCTCCATGGCACAAGCGGTTAGATGCTAGCCTCTCACTGCGGGGGTTTTGAGATTGAGCCTCGATCACTCCATGTGGGTTTTGTACTGGACTAAACGGAGCTTGGGCAAGTTTATCTCGGGGTTTCTCCCGTTTTCCCCTGGCACAAATTTCATTCCATCATTTCTCCATACTTATCTCATCCATTTTGTTTCATTTCATTCATCTGCCCCTGCGGTGATGGATCAGGCATGGTCATCTGGCACCTTTGACACTCACAGACCTCTACAAATTTAGGGAATTTATCTCATCTCATCGCTTGACCAGACTCTTGAGTTAGACACGAGTTTAGGATATTATCATTATTTATAATAAACAGATAATCAATTAAATTATTTATTTTTACAAAACTGATTTTTTAAATATTTTTAGATAGATAGATAGATAGATCACTGGTTGATTAATGTCTTTGATATTGTCCGATTCCTAATAACCAATTTTGTTGGTCCATCCAATCTCCTGGTTGTAGACGTTTCTCCTTCATGTATAAACATATAACCCAGGATGTAAGGGCATACAGAGGATTATCATGCAGAAGTGATCACTATTCATTGAATGCAAAAATAATATTTCCATTCCAAAGTAAAAAGGACAGGCTAAATAAAATATTTTTAGATAATTACAAAAAAACAAGTAATCAACATTTTACAATTATATTATTTTTAGTCTGGACATCTTACCTCAATATTAATGTTGATTTGTTCTTGGACATGTTTCAAAACAATTCTGTTTTATCGTCAACATTAATATTGAGGTAAGATGTCCAGACTAAAAATAATATAATTAAAATAACCTCAAAATATAACTTCCTAAAATTAAATATTAATTACAGCATTTTACAACCCTGGGGCATTAAAATCTTTTATTATAATCATGAAAGAAATTATATTGTTAATCGTTTCTAGAGTTATATTCAATCACTTTATTCGAACAAAGTTGTGTTCAACATCATAAATGCCAATTGATTCTTTAGTTTTTTCATCCCATTCAACCCATTCTCGTTCTGTGAGATCAACTTCAGGAAACTTTTGTCCACTTTCTGCAGCAACTACAGTCCATCCATCCTGTGAAAAGAAATACATTGCCAACATTCAAGTTCATAAACATAAAAAGTGATTTCTCTCAGGTATCTCTATTGGAAATGCCAAACTTTTTTATACTTAGAACTAAGCAAAAATATCACCTCAAAATGTTGTTCTTTAACCAACACAATGTTCTCATTTAACACACATACAACAATTAAAAAGACCATATTTTGAGAAAAGTAAAATTTCATTAAATTAAATCAAGCAATGTTAATTCCCATTAAACTCTTCTTGAGAAGAAGCTGCCAATGGCGTGCGAAACTAGATTCACTCTCTTTGGCGTGCAGGGATTGTATAAGAAAGAGAAACATTTCCTTATAACCCTTTTGCCTCAAAAGACGAGGTAGACTAGCCGGCATTTAAATGTCCTTCAACTCACAAGATGATGGTACACTCACTTAACTGTGCTGCTTTATATTTTGCAATATTTTGTACATCCCTTGGCAAGATAATCTTTTGTTAACATTTATGAATAGTAGAGGAATATGTTTTGACCTTCACCCTTATTGTCATCTCAAATACCGTAATATTTTGTTTGTTTTAATGTCTGAAAATAGACAATATAATTTACAGTAACTTAAATCTGGTTTCTGGAAAAATGCATTGAGCGTTTAAACCTGAGGCAAATGGGTTAAATTGATAGCCTAAGTAGCTCAGCTGGAAGAGCACTGGTGTATAAAACCAGAGACTTTGTGTCCAAATCTTAGTTTAGGCATAATCTTTTCTCTTCAAATATCAGATATAATATTATTAAGACATTGTCCACCGCTGTGGTCTCGAGGTAGCGTGCTCCCTTGTGATGCAGCAGGCCCGGGTTCGATCCCCAGTCGGGGCAGTTTTTCTGGGTGAGGTTTTTATCGGGGTTTTTCCTTACCTGTAAGACAAATGTCAGGAAAACTTTAAGGCCCAAACAGTCCCCAAAATCATATGGCCATCATCATCATCATCATCCTTCACCGGTGTGGAAAGCAACGGGAAGCTACCACACCAACAATTCCCTAGTAAAGCTGCAAGCATAGCATGAAAATGCTATTATTGCAGTGAAGGACCTGCCTTCAAGCAGAATTACTATGGATGGATTAAGACATTCATGAATAATATTTTATGTAAAATTTAAAATAAATACTGTTCACTTCATCTGATATCCTGGGATATGATCCCATTATGCAGGATATAAGGTGAGGTGAACAGAATTTATTTTAAATTTTAAATGATATACCTCATAGTGAAATTTCCTATAATAGTTCATTATTTGATATATCAATTTCATGTAAATATTAACCTTTCTTCACGATGATCCTGAAGAAGATTTCCAGGCTGTTGGCCGTGGTCTTGAAGCTTGAAGTACTTCTTGAGAACTTCAAGCCTCAAGACCAAGGCCAACAGCCCAGAAATCTTCTTCAAGATCATCATACTAAGTCCAGTCGTGAAAGTGTAAGTTAATATTTTCTTCACTATATTTGTTTATTATTTAAACAAAGCAAAGTTGGCATTTCCTTACGAACTTAGATAGCCTTTATATGGAGAGAGGGAGCCATATGAGGAGACACTTTACTCTACACAAACATAAACATACTTCTTCTTATTATTATTCTTTAGTTGTAGGATTTTCATCCTGTTCATTTCCCAAACCACTCCTCGGAGGAAGACAAATTGGACATAAAACATACACTCATCCTAAACTCCACTTTGTACATAATACAAAAATACATCATTTATATAAAGTAGTCTGCCAAAGTGGTGCGTAAATTGAAGATAGACCACATTAATGCCATCTATCTGCCAGTGTAGAACTCAAAGCATGTAAGGTGCATTAAAACACACACACATACACACATTTTAACAGAGGTGGCCATGATACATTTGATTCTTTATAGCAGTGGCGTGTATTCAATAGATGCAAGGTACGCATTGCTTACCCAGGACTAAAAAATAAAAAAATGAGAAACATTGATATGATTAACATAAAATTTCAATGCAATTTAAAAATAATATTAGTGACGTGGTGATTATTTGCATAGTCAATTTATTCCATCCAGCTCCCCAGCTATAAACCACTCTTGCTCTACACATTAAGCTAGGAGCTGCTCGGATGTGATCGTGTGTCATTGTAAATTTTCGTTGAGTTGTCTGTGGTCCCACAGTTTCCAATGTTGATAAGTAGTTGAAACTTATTTTAAATCATAGTTATTACATTTTAAATTAAGCTTGTGGTCCTACAATTCTCAACAGTAATTGTTATGTCTATATTGAAGTATTATTATAGTTACGATATTATTATAGTATAAATATATGAACATTATTTTAACATTATTTTAATAATACCGTACAGGCCACATGGCCTAAAACGAATTTGTTCATGATGATGATGATATTTTAATAATGGAATGTACATATGCATTATGCCTGGAAGGTAAGCACTTCAGCTTCTTGCATACGGCAGTGTTCAAAATGTGGAAGCTCACAATCAGTCGGGTCAAGACAGTAAACTAAGCGCATGTGACTGTATAATATGTGATATTCTAAAAGTAACTTTATCTGGCACGCATTCGAGGATAAGAAACTTGTAATACAAAGTGATAGACTTACTGCTGAATTAAATATCACAACTAAGGTGTAAGGCATTTCAAGTCACAACTTTACAATAGCAACGAGTGATTAACAGGGTGTCCTCGTGCATAAAAACTGTATTGTTGGACATGTTTTCTGTTTAAACGAAATATCTCTATGGAACAGTGTGGGTTATTACGACATGGGAAACATACATAAAGCCATTAAAAAGCATAGTCTATCTAAAAACCATTTGCTCTCCATTATAGGCCCTAAATGAAAAACACTTCGGTAAGTTGAGAACTGAACATATGTTGCACAATCAGAAAAAAAAAATCGGAATTCGCAACTCAATACTCTTGTAAAAAAAATAGAGACATGATGAAACGTTTCATCGAAGTAGATTTTTTTTGTCAGAGTAAGAGATATCATGACGCGACTCTGTCAATAAATACAATTACGTTGAACACGTGAAATTACACAGTGAATATGACGAGAAACTGAAGCACATTTAGAACATTCTACGACATTTACAGGAATGTCAAATTCAGTCCAGAATGACCTAATCCATCCATACTAAACGTATTAATGAACAAATCAAAGAGGGAGATCAATTAATCAAATTTAAATTGCATTGTTCTAGATGAGGCAATGGACATAAGTAATTTCTCTCCGCTGTCTCTTGTGTTTCGGTATGTCATCAACGGTAGCCAAGTACATGAACGATTTTAGGATCCATTAACGTTTTTGAGATAAAAGAACAGCCGAGGCATTATACAAGATAGTGGTTCAACTGATTCATGATTTCGGATGTGAGAAGGAACTTATTGCACAAAGTTATGATGGAGCATTTGTCATAGCAAATCAGTTGAATGGACGTAATCAAAGGTGAAATACACTTTTACAAATGCAATTTTCTTTTATTGCTTCGCCCATCAACTGAATTTAGTATTATTCTAATCTGTGATCGTCATTAAAGAATGCAATTTTTTCCTTACTTTGAATGTACTAGCTGATTTCTTTTCAAAATCAACCAAAAGAACATGGGTTCTTGATGAAGAAATAAAGAAACGGTTGGCAAGACTGTCTTTGACATGGTAAAATTACAGTTCTCGTTTGGTTGGAACTGTACATGAGTATCGGGATCTGCTAATTTCTGTCTTTGGACAAATTACGGATCCAGATGAGAATATTGGGATCAGGAAGCCTATATTGCTGCCCGTGGATTTTTAATCACACTGAAAAATTTTGATTTCAATTTTATATTAAATACATTTGTTAAAACTTTCCTTGTAATTGAGTTTATTTGATATACTGCAAGCAAACATTCACGATATTGATTACTGCATAAATAAAGTAAAAGAATTGAAAAAAAAAAAAGTCCTAGAAAACAAACGAGAAGAATTTGAACAAATATGAAAAAAAAAATAAATAAACGATCTTCAGGTGAAACTTTTGACACCAAAGCAAAATACAGACAAATTCACATAAAACAAATTTCTGTCACTATACTGGGTCAAATAAATTATAGATTCAGTAATTTAGACTGATTGTTATTTTTAGAACATTTGAATGTGAACAATTTTGACTAGTATACTCTGTTTTTCGCTAATTTAATTTTAGTCAGTAAAAGTCAGTTATGTAATACATATACGGTAATTAAAAATTTAGAGGAAATTGAATTGAAAAGGGAGCAAGTGCCAAAATCCAAAATAAACTAATTTCCTCCTTTGCAAATGGAAAATACGATCTTTCAGTAAAAAAAAAAAAATTTAATCTGGCAACTACTCCCAAATTGTTTACCCTAAAAAAATATCCAATATATGCCACTGCTTTATAGAATAAAATTTCTTATTCCTGTGGAAAACTTTTGAATGGTGGACACAGTTGAGAACTAAAGAAAGAAATTCCAAGATGGAAGATATATTAATTAAATTGGCCTGCTAGGAAAAATCAATACAATCAAAAGTCTGTATATTACACTGACACATTTCTATTATGGAGGGTCCTTACTGCAACAATCCCTATATTTGTAAATAATGGCAGAATGAACATAGTATAAAATAACAAACAAATATGTACCATTAACAAACATATATCATTAATTAACAGCGTATATAAGAGAAAGATTTGCATTTAGATTGGAGTTTCTCAGATAGCTCAGTTGGTAGAGCATTCGTCTAGAGTGCAAAAGGCTCTGCATTCAAACCCCAGTCCAAGCATATATTTTTTTCTTCAAATATAATTTATCCATCATTGAGATGTATGAAATGAATAATAAAAACATTGAAAAAAGTCATATTGGCCTTATAATGTAATGTAAAAATTTCCAATTTAAGGTCTTCTTAATAAAGAAGCCACCATTTGCAAGATAGAAGCAATGGCTTCATAGTATCTGGTGCACGGGAATTAACAATGTATATAGGAGAAAGATTTGCATTTCTCAGACGGCTCAGTTGGTAGGAGCATTCGCCTAGAGTGCAATAGGTCCTGGGTTCAAACCCCAGTCTGAGTGTATATTTTTCTCTTCAAATATACATATGTAACACCTTTACAAAGTCTATTATATTACTAATTTTATTTATCTTTGCATTTCTATACCTCCATTCAATGTATATCGTTGCACTTTGAACCCAATTTAAAAAATTCAATCAAATAATAGTATCATATTTGAAGAGAAAAATTATTCTCTTCAAATATGATTTATCCATCATTGAGATGTATGAAATTAATAATAAAAACATCAAAATAATAGTATATTTGACGTTTTTATTATTAATTTACCACTTCTCACTGAAGGATAATTTATATTTGAAGAAAAAGCAAAAGGCCAGGATTCAAACACCAGTCTGACCATATAATTTTTCTCTTCAAATATAATACCATATTTACCCGAATATAAGACAACCTCAGATTTAAGATGACTCCCCAATTCTGAAGAGGCCTTTTAAGAATTTTTCTTGTTTTACTTACCATTACTATTCCATGTACTATCTTCACAATTATCTTCTCCATCTTGAACACCTCCATTCATGCATCTTCACTTGTACTGCTCTTTTGAATGAATTCTCTTGCTACAAAATATCATCTTCTGATCCATCCAAACCATTGGATATACAACACTTCTTGAACCCTAGCTTCACTCAGGAATCCTCTTCCAAACAGTAAGAATTCACTCTCACAATAGTTCAGAGCTACTGAAGGCTTCCTCAGTTTCACAGTTGGAGTGAGAAAATGGTTCCATCAAGTAGCCACTTAATTATATTATTTTTAGTCTGGACATCTTACCTCAATATTAATGTTCAAGAACAAATCAACATTAATATTGAGGTAAGATGTCCAGACTAAAAATAATATAATTAAAATAACCTCAAAATATAACTTCCTAAAATTAAATATTAAGTAGCCACTTGTTGTATTGCTCAACCACAATGTCATTGAAGTCTTGTTTACAACATCCAACACTTGAATTTGTGAAATCATGACACAAGGTATGATAAAATAAGTCACAGTTCTTTAACTTCTGAATGTCTCTTGAAAGAATGCAACACCAACATGCTCCTCATCTTCAGCAGTATGCCAGATCTTTGGTTCCAAACAACTTTCAACCAATCCAGCATCAGGTCATTAGTCATCTATCTTTTACTTTGACATCTGAAGACTTAGGGTCGTATGCAAATACATTAGTCTCTACTCAAATTACTTCCAATCACTGGTGAGCTGAGATCGAATTAACGGCCGCATTACCGGTCATGCATGAATGTTGACGTTTTCGTAATATTGGCAACGAATTACCCAGAATTCTCAGCGATAAAACCATTTCCATTATTTTCGTCTGCTATAGAGGAATGCATTTATGCTTGCATCCCGCAAATAATACTGTATACAAACACGTCTGCGACGCGCAATATTACGCCGATTCTCCTGTTCTTCCAGTTGAATTCTTTGGTAGACTCTATCAAATTCCTCTTCTCCGCGTATACCGAAAACATGATCGAAGTCTTCAAGGTCCGACATCTTGGATAAGTTTCAAACTACATCGGTTACCATCGGTTCCCTTCGGGATTTTCACATAAGTTTATATCTTGAGCTACGATCTTAAGGTACCTTGTCAGGTAGCTTACAATTATTACCGCGTGAATAGATTTCTGAGTAAGAAAAATGTGTTTGGATAAAACTTTATCAGCAGAGAACGCCTTTTACTGTCTAATGCGTTCAAACATTCGACCCTTAATCTTTAAGCAAGTTCCTCCTTTGTTATGGTTTTTCTTAACTAATATGAGTTAGATATGAACTACTCACCTCATATATGTAGCTTTTTGAAGACCCTGGGTTTCAATGCCTTTTGCATCACTGTCAATTATTTCTAAGTATCGAAACAGCAGTTGGTGATCCTGTAGGTTGATTTCTGCTCCCTCTGTTGGCTGACCGACGAACTTTCAAATCAAATTCTTTTCTCCAGGAAATTCAATGTTCATTACTTTCTTTCTATTTTTGTATATGTAAATTTTCCCAAATTGTGAGTTCCTTAGATTTATTTAACTGTTTCAGTAATTTTGCATTTGTTTCGATTCTGTGTTTTTCTGACCATGCATGTGTAGCAATTGCGGATTTTTACATTTCTAAGGTGTTCTTTCAATCTTGTATTCAAGTTTCTTTTTGTTTTTCCTATGTACATTCTTTCACAGTCTTTAAAATTAATTTGATAAATTCCTGATTTGTTGACTTCATCAATCTTTTCATTTTTGTTGGTTTTAATTAATCTATTAAGGCTATAATAACACTAGCCAACAAAATTTTATTTTTTTTCCTGTAACTGGCATGGAAACAGCTAATCTTTATGTTTTTGGGTGTGCTGATAACAAAATGTCCCGTGCCATAGCCAAGTGGTTAAGGCAGGAAGCGTTGGTTCAGAGCTACGGGACTAGCGCTGGTTCGGGTCTCCATGGGGGGAAGAAATTTTCTCATGGTATTTCGGCCAGTATGGGACCGGTGCCCACCCAGCATCGTGAGGCATTTGGGTAGCTACAATAAGTAGCGGCTCCAGGTTGAGAAAACCAGCTTTAACGGCTGGGGGACTCGACATGCTGACCACATGTCACCCCTACACTGGCTGATCATCTAACTCTGTGACTGACACATGTGGATGAGATGCCAGCAGCCGTCTGGTAGCTAAGGGCCTTCTAGGCCTGTCGCGCCTGGAGTTTTTTGATAACAAAAATGTTAAAGAAAATGCAAGAGTAGCTCTCATTTTGCAGTTATGCTAACTTTACGTTATTGCCTATATGAGCTTATGCATGTATTTACCTTGTTGGTATCACTTGGAGGAAGGTCACTGAAGGTGCAACCGCTTTGCCTGACATTTGTAATTTTCTGCTGGTGATTTTCCAATTAGTGTCCAGCAGTAATCAGCTAACATTGATGCACTCCACTTTCCCTGTTATCTCATTTTCATGTTCGAAATTTGCTGGCGGAAGCTTACCCATGCTCATTGCTTACAGCACCACAGTTGTCAAGAAAAAAGTCCAAGTGGGAATCTAAGAAATGAAACTTTAAGGACATGTTACATCCCAGTTTATCGTAGCAGTGCAGAAGATTTGCCACAAGATCCTTATAGTTTTCTGCCCTCTTATTTCCTAGAAAGTTTGTTGACATTTTAACAAAGGCATCCCAAGCTATCTTTTCATTACCTGTCAGGGTAGTGTTGATCATAGAGAACCAATAGAGGTGCCTCTCTGTGTTAATTTTTTACAACAATTTAACGCCATCAGAATTTGACTGGGACGTAATTTCAAACAGGTCACACTGGCTCAGTCGCATGGAACATACCCTATCCACTCCCATTCATTTAAAAATAAAATTGAAAGTTCAACACAAGCAATCCTATTTTGTAAACAATTTTCGCATGTTTTAATTCTTGCTCTTTTCAGAAAAAAAAATTACAAGGAATTTGCCAACTTTTCAGGTGTTTTTAATTATAAATAATTTTCAGTTTTTTTTTCTTTCTTTCAGAATTCATTAAAAAAGTTGACTAAAATAATTTACATTATTTCCTAAGCATTAATTAAAAAAGTAGATGAACATAGTAGATAAAGTAGATCACTATTTATTAGGAAGTCATTGAAAAAGTTATACAACAAAAATATTGGCAAATTTTTTGTAATTCTTTTTCAAAAGAAATAACAATTAAAAATGCAAAATTGTTTACAAAGTAACATTTCTTGTGTCATTTCTAATAGGAAGTATCAAACAGGATCTGGATAATGTATATGCTATGGCAATACCATTGGACGAGCCTGGTGTAATGAGTAGTAATATACTCTTTTATGTTTTAAGAAAACAAAGTAGTTTAAGTACGAGTGAAAATTACTAGCATAATAAAAAATTATAGATAATGAACATTTAAAAATACCTTAAGTTTAGAAGAATGTAGCAAAATTCCCAACTGAAACTTATGCATCATTTCTCTAATCTAAACGGTTTTATCATGTTTATATGTGAATGTGCACACATTAACTCTTAACCAGACTTGTCATGATTAGTTTGTTTTTAAAAACGAAATAACACTAATTTGATTTTATAACAACACTAATTCATTTATTGTTTTGAATTAATATTAATATTTCACAAAAAATATGTATACATTTTATGGTCACTGTAGGAAGTACATTGTTCAAGTTTCTCAATTAAATTACTGTACACATTTAAGTCACATACATAGTTCAAGATTCAATAATTCTACAGTATACATAATTATTTTTTATGTAACATTATAGTCTATTTGCACATTTAGTTACTATTACTTCATAAGCCTTCCGAATCCATTAATGGAATCATTTACCTTTACTTTTTACTTAGGAAATCTAACAGTTCATTATAGAAGAAATTCAATGTATATTCTCCATAGTGCGATAGGCTGAGAGCGCCATTGGCCTACCAGCCAACTGTTGTCCAAACATCTACATGTGAGAAGAAACCAAATAGTTTTACTTTTTTAGTTTTAATCATTTTTTAATTCTAACATCTTCACATTATTATCAAGAAATCACTGAAGAGTCAAAGCATAGGTCAAATTATTTTTGATAAAAGGCTCAGTTGTCTGAACAGTTAGGTTCTCTAAGTAATTACCATCACTTCATATTAAGATTTCTTGCACATATTAAATAAGTAGAAAAGGCGTAGAAAGTTCTCAACAAGATAGATGTAATGATGAATTCAAATTTATGTAACACAATATTAACATAATTAATGTTTTTTTATAAATCACAAGCACATTTCTGTGTAGTCTATAATGTACTGACTGGTATCTTCTTGCAATAATTTTTTTGTCGATGTTCTTGAAGGAGAACCTCACTGTAGAGTGTGAAAAAAAAAAAATTGTATGTGACAACTTTTACATACCCCAAAAGAGCCTGCACAATTGTGTCAACTGTACTCTTATGGTTTTGTTTTAAATAACATTAGTATTTTAAAGTTTTTGTAACTATTATTCTAATTCCCTTCTTTACAATTCTTAATTATCTATTTATTTCCAATTGATTTTAGAGCCATGTTGTTTTTCAAGCAATAATGCTGTTCCAATGCAGCCACATAAAATTCCAAAGTTCCTATAATAATTTACATTGCAGCTAACATATAACTTATAAGTTTCAATTTTCTATACTATATATCGTTGGTGGGCATGGTAAATTTTACAGGAGAAACAAATAGCTGTTTTAAAAATTATGAAAACTGATAAGCAATAGTTCCTAAATATTTTACTACAGAATACAAGTCATGTTATTAATAAATTTGAAGTCCGTGTTCTCAACAGATTATGCATCACATATTTCTGTGCTGACAACCGGAGTTATGTGGTTTTCAATGACTGATGGAGTTACGAGGTTTTCATTGCCCACCGTTGATATGATCAGTCCACCGCTGTGGTCTCAAGGTAGCGTGCTGCCTTGTCACGCAGTGTACCCACGTTAGATTCCCGGTCGGGCAGGCATCTGGGTGAGTTTTTTCAGGGTTTTTCCTCACCTGTAAGACAAATGTCAGGAAGCTTAGGGCCCAACGGTCCCCAAAAATCATCCGGCCATCATCATCCTTCACCAGTGTGGAAAGCAACGAGAAGCTACCACATCTATAATTCCTTAGTAAAGCTGCAAAGCATAGCATGAAAATGTTATGATTGCAGTGAAAGACCTGCCCTTGGGCAGAATTACTATGGATGGATTAATATATGATCAAACTCCTACCTACGACAAAAGTAAGTTAGAATGTATTTCAGCTAGTTTTATGTTTAATACTTCAATATTGGGGCATTTCTTCTGTAGTTAGTAATGAGCTATGTATGTTGACTGCATCATGTGTTCCTAAATTGTAACTTTTATTCAGTGGTGCATGTGCATGTAGTGGATTTTAGAAAATTTTCTTTGTCACATAATGAAAACTTTATCCTTTACCATGCATTTTTCTAAGTTCTACAGAATAATTGTGTGCATGCACATATGCTTATGGAACCACATATCTGTGAAATATTAATAATCATCTTCACAAATAATTGCCATACGTTTTTTTAAAAATTGATGCACACTAACTTGCTCCAACATCTAACCAAATAAATTGCACATATATTAATTAATAAAAACATGTCTCAAGAATGGCTAGATCCAGGATCCCCAAGGCAATAGTGAACTACTGTCCAAATGGGAAATGGTCACTTGGTCGATCTATGAAAAGATGGCACGAAAACTGTTTTCTCAGGCCGTAACAGTTCTTCTAGGACTAATACCTGGTAGGATGATGATGATGATTAATTAATAAATTCTGATCTACTTTGATGTACACTAACTTGCCAAATTGGAACCTTACAAAATGAAATGGGTGAACATCCATTTCTTAAAATATATTTTGGAATGAACTGTGCATGCTGGTCATATTGATTTCACATATATATCCTGCCACCTAGTTAAGTGACATTAAATAATTGCGTTTAATGCACATACTAAAGTTCTACACTATATTCTTGTAATTCTGTTGCCCTACGTACTTCTGCCTTTATTAACATTTTGTACTATTTTAAACTTTTTACGATACTTATAACATTTTTTACAATTAAACGGGACATGACTGCTTGAATAAACACCTACACAGAATTGGCATAACAGATTCACCTAAATGCCCTTTTTGCAATTTAAATGAAGATATGGAAAGAAACCATCTCCTCCGTTGTCCAGCTTTTGTAGAAGAGACCAGCCTTTCTGCTAAATATTGGAGTGCAAGAGAGCGAATGATTTCATTATCAAGTGCTCGACATTAGATACCAACCAACCAACAATTAGGCCTATTAAATATTTATTTATGTATGCAATGATTTCTTCACAGTTCTACATAATCACAGTGTGCATGTGCGAGATGTGAAAATGTTTAATGTAATGATATCTGTGAAATCAGTGTTACCAACATTTGCAATTAATTCCACATCATATTTCAAGAATTTATCTTCATTTTGTTAGGTTAGTATTAGAGTTAGTTATGTACATCAGAATAGTATACACTTATTAAATAATATGCATGTTATTTATTTTTATTAGGTTACAAAGTGAAAAGTTAGTTTATATCCATTTCTAATAATCATTTGGGAATTTATTGCAAAGGTTGGTCTTATCAATTTCACAGCTGTGTGGTGCATCTAGCAACAACTCTATAAAGATATACATGTGTGCACAGCTTTCCCAAGCACACTATTATTCTGTAGGTCAATTTATGGTGGAAATCAAGCTAAAGTTTTTCTTAGATTATATTATGCTAAGCAAGTAAAGTGGAGGTAGCATTATTCACAATACTTTATTTACTTAATTACAACGTATATAAGAGAAAAATTTGCGTCTAGATCGTAACTCGCCTCGGTAGCTCAGTTGGTAGAGCACTTGGCCCGGAAAGCCAAGGGTCCCGGGTTCGAGTCCCGGTCTAGGCGAAAATTTTTCTCTTCAAATTTACTTTATTTACTTACCTAGAATTTTATACATTTTCAGTATTTGCATGCCACTTCCCAATCACTGGCATAAGAAATTCCACCCATAGGGTTTCACCCTGACAGCCTGATTTATTCTGTAAAAGAAATACTGAGTAATCAGTACACATTAAAATATTATAGATGTGAGGCATTGATTACAGTTTTTCTAAAGTACGGTATTCTAATTAAACCTAATGTCATGACATAAACCAATGCACTAACACATACCATTTTACATAATTAATGTATCATAGATTTTATTTCAAAACACTTTTTTAAAAAGTAAATCATATAACCTATTTTAGAAAAAAGAAACCATATATGCAATCACAGACTTACCTTCCTTTACGTATATTCTTCAGCTTCACTTTCTGCATCAAATTGTAGTAAATTATAATTTAGGAATTAACTTCGATGCAGTAAAAATATAACTTTATTCAAGTTTCTCTCCATCGTAAGAGAATTACGTTAATTAACTTCATTAATTCAATTTTCAATCGTCCAATCAGAAAATTCAAATTTATTTTAATAATCCAATAAGAAAATTAGAGTTCAAGCATAGAGGAAGTAATTTCTCTATGGCTTAGAGTTGACTACAGTGCTATCTGAAGACGACCGGGGTACTAGCAGCCAAAAAATGATGTAAAATCTCCCTATAAAGTTTCATTAGGCTAGTGTTGATACGGTCAGCTTTGTACATTTTCCGTAACTGCTGACCCACTAAAATGCCCTCTTTTTTCGTCTCACTAAGCCGTGGAAATTTCTGGTGCAAATAGATAAATGCTACTCCAGTTGTGTCCATGGCCTTAACAAAGTTTATCATTAGGCCCAATTTTACATGAAGAGAAGGGAGAATTACGTTCTTGGATTCGACAAGTGCTTCTTGCATAACATTGTGAGGTCTGGTTCAAGTAATTAATACTTAGGCCAATCTTTCTTTTTATAATGAATCCTAGAGGCACTGGAAGCAACAGAACTTGGTATAGCCCTGTTGTAGCCCAAGTAGTATGCCTATGATTTTCAGATCCCCGGAAACCTGTCATTTAAACTTGTCATAGCTCAATCGCAATAACAATTGTTTCATGTTAACATACGTTTCTTTCATGTAAGGTGCATACCCAATCAGAATTGATGGTAACACGTTAGCATTATGCTGTAGGACACACTCAAGGCTTATTTTGGAGAAGTCGATGAACAACCTCCACTCAGCACTTTTATAGTTAATGCTCATAGCTGCCATTAGTCCCAAAAGAGAGTAATGTAAGTATTGGCTTTAAAATTTTCTATTAAAGTGTTTTACATTTTTTTTTTCAAGCATGGATGCATTGTAAAACACATTACATATAATAATATGCTCTTCTGCATTGAGACATAGGGGGTAATGACATCATTACCTTACTTTTGCACATAGAAGATTGAAATTTTGCACACACATTGCGTGCACTTCTTAGTATGTTTTCAGTTGATTTTGAGATCTATCCATTACACAGGGGGTTGCAGGGGGCCCGAACTTAGAAACAAGGGATTTTCAGAAAAAATCCCAATTTCCATCAATTTTTCCCACCTCGGGTACATGATAGGGGCATTTGACTCGTACCATTTAAAGACTGTTCTTTTCTGAAGGTTTGAAGCATGATCCTAGGATAAATAGTGATGTCACTGTAGCTGCTTGCCTGAAATTAATCTAAACAAAATCATAATTTAAAAGGGTTAAATGCACCCCCTTTAACTTGGAAATCAAAGCTAATTCGAGCTTTTCATTGTCATTTTCGTTATCAGTGTGGTAGATATACTTACAAAACATTTACGTCATTCCAGTTACATTTTCACTGTTGGCATTTTGACAGTTAGAAAGAATTGATAATGATCCTCCTCTCTCTCTCCTGGTACGACCGGCCTAGAAGGCCCTTAGCCTACCAGCCGGCTGCTGGTCTCACATCCACATGTGTCAATCACAGAGATAGACGATCATCAACATGTGGTCAGCATATCAAGTCCCCCAGCCGTTATAACTGGTTTTCTCAATCTGGAGCCGCTACTTATTGTAGCTACCCAAATGCCTCACGATGCTGGGTGGACACTGGTCCCATACTGGCCGAAATACCATGAAAAAATTTCTTCCGCCATGGAGACTCGAACCAGTGCAAGTCCCGTAGCTCTGCGCCAAAGCTTCTTGCCTTAATCACTCAGCTATGGCGCGGGACTGACAATGATGTCTAAGGCATTGAGACCCAGGGACTTCAAAAAAAGGCTACAAATATGAGGTGAGTATTTTCAATGTTTTTATTTGAATTAACATTTTCCAATGCTGGATAGAATCTAATTTAAGAAAGAAAAATTAATGTTTGAACCTGGATTTGAACCCTGGATCTCTAGTTTTACGTACTAGTGTGCTGTCCATTACACCATTCAAACAAGGATACAAACATTAACATTTCTTTCAACTTATACAATCCTCATTCGTCCAAAGGCAAATAGCTGTCGCTGTCATCATGCCAACTGATGTCTTCTATTCAGAAGTATTATTATTGAGAACTAGCGTACCCGGCAGACGTTGTCCTGCCCGAACGTTCAATTCTCATGTCATGGGTGGACGATAAAAATATGTAATTTTTTTACCATAAAATTCAGCAATTACGACATAATTAGATATTATTAAATAAGCTGCCATTTGCAAAGATAGAAGCAATGGTTTCAAAAGCATTTGGCGATAGGGAATTACAACGTATATAAGAGAAAAATTTGCGTCTAGATCGTAACTCGCCTCGGTAGCTCAGTTGGTAGAGCACTTGGCCCGGAAAGCCAAGGGTCCCGGGTTCGAGTCCCGGTCTAGGCGAAAATTTTTCTCTTCAAATTTAATTTATCTTTCATTGAGAAATGTTAAATCAATAATAAAAACATCATTAGAAGCCTTACTAGCTTTATAAAGTAATGTTAAATTCCCAATAAATGTCTTCTTAACTAAGAAGCCGCCATTTGCAAAGATAGAAGCAATGGTTTCAAAAGCATTTGGCGATAGGGAATTACAACGTATATAAGAGAAAAATTTGCATCTAGATCGTAACTCGCCTCGGTAGCTCAGCTGGTAGAGCACTTGGCCCGGAAAACCAAGGGTCCCGGGTTCGAGTCCCGGTCTAGGCGAAAAAAAAAATTTTCTCTTCAAATTTAATTTATTATTAAATAAGTTCGCAAAGAAAACCTCTTACAGCCTTCTGTTGTGGCTCAAGAAGTGTGAATGATGACATCACATAGTTATGTCGGAACATAATGATAATGCAGATGACTACACATCTGACATAAAAAATCCTATAACCCGATCACCGTGCCACCTACCAAGTCCAATTGTGAATCTAAACCATCCAGGGACCCACTCAAACACACAGAAAAAAAAATCATCCAAATTGGTCCAGTCGATATACAGGAGTTTTTAATTTCGGATATGCGCAGAACAGCGGGTTACACCAGATGGGATCGGAAAAGGAACACCGATATCTTAAAAGAATTGAAGACTACGCCAATTTTGGAATATATTAAACAGTACCAACTAAATTGGAAACACCATCTTGAAAGAATGAGTTCAAATCGGATCCCCAAAGCTGTTTATAATTATATACCAAGAGGACGAAGATCACTGGGCCATCCTATGAAACGCTGGAGGGAAAATTTTCTATAGGATCGTAACAGGCCTTGGTCTAATACTTGGAAGGAAGAAGAAGAAGTAAACCTCCACTTCTAAATTGTACCCTCCTTAGCAGATAAGTTAAGAACCACCATATAACAATTATATTAGAATGAAAAAAAAGATAAATTGATGAGAGTGAGTCAAAACAGTTTTTTTTTTTCCCCCAGCTAGATTTAATTTCTGACCCACTGTGCACCGGTCCCATACTGGCCGAAATTCCACAAGAAAAATTTCTTCCCCCATAGAGACTGGAACCAGCATAAGTCCCATAGTTCTGCGCCAAGACTTCTTGCCTTAACCACTCGGCTACGGCACGAGGCTCTTGGTCTCAATGAAAGACAAAAATGGTTATTGTGAGTTATCCGAAAGAGATAAGGGACTCTTGGTATCAATGAAAGACAAAAATGGTTTTTGTGAGTTATCCATAAGAGATAAACATATGCTGTCGCAGACTTTTTCGTAGAGCTTTTTTGAGATATTCAATTCTGTGTATTTCTTATGGTTTAGGCAGCATAAGCCATTTAAGAGTCCAAAGAGCTACTTTTTTCACGTTTTCCACTACAAAGGGCGATTTTTTAAGGGTGTAGGAGTTGAGTATCACAACTCTCTTATAGCCTATGTTCATCCTGGGAATCTCCTGAACATTTTGCAAAAAACCCCATCACAATCGGATCAACGGTATGGCCGCGCATAAAGTACAAACAACATTAATTTTTATATATAAGATTTATGCATTACTTTTCAGCAGTAAAACTTCATATTTACGATGTTTTTATTTGGATTAACATTTTCCAACCCTGGATAGAATTAATTGGTGAGTTCATATCTAACTCATATTATCTAAAAGAAACCTCATAGTGTTAATTAATTCTCTTTTTTTTTTTTTTTTTTCAAATGCTCCAAATTGTGTTCTTTCGACATTCCTGATTTTTCTCCTGGCAATGGCATACTTGTAACCCACTTCTGAGGTTTGGGCGCCTGGAAGGCAGGGTTACATTGCCCCGATGATATGATGGGTGATAATGATGATAGTGATGCGCCAGGAGAGTCCCTAATCCTAAGCTTTAACCTAAGATGAATATGAATGATGATGATTGCGATGGCCATATGATTTCGGGGACCGTTCGGGCCTTAAAGTTTTCCTGACATTTGTCTTACAGGTGAGGAAAAACCCCGATGAAAACCTCACCCAGATAAACTGTCCCGACCAGGGATCGAACCCAGGCCCGCTGCGTGACAAGGCAGCACAGCATGCTACCTCGAGACCACAGCGGTGGTTAATTCCTTGAAATATTAAATTTTAAAAAATGTTTTTTCTTTTTAAAAAAAGATAAGCTATCAGCTAAGGCATCCAGTAGGGCAGTAATGTTTTTTTTTCATTTCAGTTGTCAGATAGGTACACTTTATCATCGACTGTCACATTAGAGAGCATATCAAAATACACAGGTTCTGATCTGCATTGACCATCCAGCTGAGCAAATAATGATGTTGCTTTTGTAAATTAATTACATGGTGCTGAAGTTTCTCTGGGAAGATGCTGTGTGAGTTTTTGCCACCACAATACTCTTTTCATCATATGCATGACAAGCCGACACTGACTTTTGAATGGTGTATCACACATGCTGCTCATTTGTACAAGCTTGTGCTTTATCTCCAGCACTTTCATCTTTAACACCTCTTCTGTGAGAGGGAAATTTTAATTCAATTTCTTTCATACATACTAAATAAATTTTCATTCAAATTTGTGATATTTTCCATTCTTTGGCTCACTAAATGATTTTTGGGAATAATTAGCATTTCTCGATTTTTCCTTCAATTTGTCACCTCCAGAAATACTAAATTTTCTCCTTGCTGCACAGATGTCCGTCGCTTTTGCTTGCCTAATTATCACTAACTCGTAATTTTCATTACACATCTCTATGAACCAGTCAGAATCTGTGAAATTTATAGTACCATGTTTTTTGACAGAATCTGAATTTTTACTACTCATTTTAATGACCATAAGAAAATTTTCCTTCCACTCAACTTTACTGATAACAATGCAATTTTTCTATGTCATTGTCAAGATTCATTTTACTGAAGCGACTTTTTCTGGCTTTCCTATTGACTATCATGTTATATTCATTTTCAGCTGCATATAATTTGTCCACAGTTACATCTGCAATAATTTCCTGGCAACTGTGTAGCGTAAAAACATTGACCACACCAGCCGGCAGCAGCTATATAGCCTATTATGTAATGTAAAAACACTGACCTTGAAGGGGCTTATTTCCTAGTAAGTGAATTTAAAATGAGGCATGATTTTTTTTATTTCAGATTTTGGGAAAAAAAAAGTTGTCTTATAATTGAGTAAACTTGGTACATGGTGGTGAAATTAAATCTTTCTTACCTCTCCTCATATAAAACTTCTAAGTTGATCGCGATTTCGAGACCATAACTGTCTCATCTTCAGAACTTTCTTGGTGACTGGTGTTATGTCGATCGAAAGAAACTCTTCTTCTTCCCTCTGTTGGTGGACTGATGAACCTCTGGATCAGGTCAAAATTTGCAGGAGAGGTTCATCGGTCCACCAACAGAGGGAAGAAGAAGAGTTTCTTCCGATCGACATAACACCAGTCCCAAGAAAGTTCTGAAGATGAGACAGTTATGGTCTCGAAATCGCAATCAACTTAGAAATTTTATATGAGGAGAGTTAAAGAAACATTTAATTTCACCATAAATTAAACCTCATAGTGATTAATTCCTATAAAAGTTAAATATTGGTACATGGTATTTCCAGATGAAATTAAAAAAATTGTAATTTGGTAATACAAACCCGGAATTCACAATCCACTACATCAATCCCTCGAGAATCAAACACAACGATGGTTTTAAACTTTTCAGAGTCGGAATTGGTATAATCTTTTAATGTTTCTTCCAAGATACCTAAAACATATAAAGGAATGCCATATTAAAAAATGTTCAATATTCTATGTAACTATAGGGATTTTATGATTTTAGTGTTCTTGAAAAAATATATAATTTTTGAATAAAAAGTATGTTTAAGCCTATAAAGAATTAAATGAAGAAAAAGAATGAGAATATAACTTCTGATAAAGTCACCAACTGTGGTGATGAAACATCAAGAAAACCAACGTCGTGTCAAATATAACATTCTATTAAATTAATATTGAGAAGCTAAAGCTATTACTATGATAGAAATAAGTAAATTAATGAACACAATTAAATTTTTATAAATCAATGGTAAAGAGAGCCTAGAATGTTATAAGTCTCAGTGCAGTAAGACACTTAGTCAATTCATCAAAATCATTTTCAATAAAAAATGCAATTTTGAACTGTGTAATTTAACTCTCTCAAATTATGTAATATAAAAAAAATATATTTCTCTCAAAAATACCAAACTCATTTAATATTTTTTTATACTATATGTTTGTACCACTTACTTAAATTGTTTTCTTTCAAACAAAGTTTACATTTGGCAGAATAATGTACATTAGCATGTCCTGTCCGATCTTCCATTGTCTCTGATAAACTGACATCATGCCATTTGTCAGATTGTTCTCCACATGCTGTACATTTTAACTGTAACAAAATTAATCTCATAAAAATAAAGAAGACATCTTAGAAGAATTACACATGGAACCTATAGAAAACAAAATTTCTGATTATAATATTTAATTTTAGGAAGTTATATTTTGAGGTTATTTTAATTATATTATTTTTGGTCTGGACATCTTACCTCAATATCAGACTGGGAAAGCTGAAGATAAAACAGAGAATTGTTTTGAAACATGTCCAAGAACAAATCAACATTAATATTGAGGTAAGATGTCCAGACCAAAAATAATATAATTCTGATTATAAGTCAAGATGGATGTAACATGTTCTTTGAATGTAAGACCACAGGATACCCAAGCAGTTGTTAAACTATCAACCTGCAGGAAGAAGAAGACCAGGATGTTCACTCAAAAGACTTTTGGATGGTGTTTCTATTGAGGCCAAAACAGGTCAACAAATGGCCTGAATTCATTAATGGACTTTGACGATGAAAATTAATCTCACAGGATTTATATAGTTTTAGTAATGTAAATTTAACTTTTATTATATAATATATGATATGTAATGACTTATACAACAAATGCTAACATAAACACACTGGCATTGAGAAATAGGAAATTTTACCCTCACAACTAGATGACACTGTTAGTTATAAGAAAAAAATTACATGATTTAAAAATTAGACCTTGCAATTAAGAAATAATATATTTAAGATATCTTAAATTCAATTTAATAAAAATAAACAATTTTAATACTTCAGCAAATTTTTATGTTTTGAACTCCAAATTAAGGAACAGGCTAGTGAAGTGCTTTGTGTGGAGTGTAGCATTATATGGTGCAGAGACGTGGACATTATGACAGAATGAGGAAAAGCGACTGGAAGCTTTTGAGATGTGGATATGGAGAAGAATGGAACGTAAAAATGGACAGACAAAGTAAGAAATAAAGATGTGCTAGACAGAGTGGGTGAAAGAAGAACAATGCTGGAACTCATAAAGAAGAGGAAAAGAAATTGGATTGGTCACTGGCTAAGAAGAAACTGCCTGCTGAAGGATGCTCTAGAAGGAATGGTCAATGGAAAGAAAGTTAGAGGCAGAAAAAGACATCAGATGATAGACAATATTAAAATAAATGGTTTGTATGCAGATACAAAAAGGAAAGCGGAGTTAAGGAAAGAGTGGAGAATGCTGAGTTTGCAGTGAAAGACCTGCTCTTGAGCAGAACACTATGAATGAATGAATCTGTCAAATATAAAAATCAGCTCCAGGAGGCTAGTGCAGTTGATTAATTCAGTGTAATTTCAATAGTCTAATCCCTCACTTTGTAGATACTTTTATTTGTGTGTCCCATACATACCAACGGGAAATTGTTAGAAGAGAGTTTTGAACTCTGGCAACACAAAGACAGTGATCAGCTCAACAGGAGTCATCTCCAAGACAACATGAACATTTAAATCAAAACACACCAGTCACTCACATTTATAAGTTTGGTCTGTTTAATTCTTACCTCATATCGTATTAGTCCACCACTGTGGTCTCGAGGTAGCGTGCTGCCTTGTCACACAGCGGGCCCGGGTTCGATTCCCGGTCGGGGCAGTTTTTCTGGGTGAGGTTTTTATCGGGGTTTTTCCTCACCTGCAAGACAAATGTCAGGAAAACTTTAAGGCCCAAACGGTCCCCGAAATCATATGGCCATCATCATCATCCTTATCATTACCATTATCATCATCATCCTTCACAGGTGTGGAAAGTAACGGGAAGCTACCACACCTACACAATTCCCTAGTAAAGCTGCAAGCATAGCATGAAAATGCTATGATTGCAGTGAAGGACCTGCCTTCGGGCAGAATTACCATGGATGGATATTGTATTAAACAGACCAAACTTATTATTAAGTAAAACCTCAGAATGTTACTTCCTATTGTATTTTCACTCAAATTCATATTAAAATACAATGGCTGGAATTATTTATTTGTCTTATAGGTGAGAAAAAACTAAAAAAAACATTCATTCTCAAATTGCCCAAACTAGAGATTGAAGCTAGGCCTGCTGCAACTGAGATGATAATAATATTACCCCTACAGTAGTATAGTCTCTTTGTTTTCTTAAGGAACCAATTAACTTTAACTGTATGTTTAGTTAAATACATATTTTTTAATAAATAAAATGAATTGTAATTATCTCACCTCATATACTCTGTATTCTTCAAAGTACAGGTCCGGTTTCAGGAACAGTTGATCCTATCTTCAGCCATTTTTTATGAAACTTATATTTTGTTAATATTTATGTATAACTACATATAAATATTTCCTTTTTTCATACTAAATTATTCAAAGTCTACCATAATTTCTCTCATACACTTTATAAAAATATAAAATGTCAAATACTCACTTTCAGGTACCAAGAAAACTGTGGTTGATTAGTTTGTAGCTTTTCTATACCCTCTAGAGTAGCTTTTAACTGCAATCCAATTTTCTAAATACAAGTAAAAATAAAAATAATTAATTTCCCAAACACATACATGAGCTGGGATTTAAACTTAATGTTCAGAGCAATAACTCAATTTAATAGGAAAACATTTTTAAAAATTGTATTTTTTGATATGAGTGTTGTATATTATGTAATTCCCGGTAAACTATCAGTTCAACATGGAAACAAATCTCAACTATAATATTATTATACCATTGTGTGATTTTTATAATAAAAGAACAAAAGTTAGTTATAAAGTCATTTTTCTCAAAATGACAAATTTACACTTATTTTTATATTGAACTAATATATCAGTATTCTTCTGAGAAGGGAACTGTCAACCATTGCGTGCCGAAACCTACGAGGGTGGATCAAATATAAACCGGAATTTGTATCTGGAGGCTCTGGTAGTGAACTGCAAAGGTTGCGGTTTGGAGGGGAAGTTGGTGGGGGTGTCTGGAGTAGGGATCTCGATGTGTTGCACTCCGAAGAACGGCCGCTTGCTTCAGTATGCCATGAGCGAGCAAGAGGTACACACGTCTGTTGCGTAATGCATTATTATTAAGTTTTTGGCGAAAGATGGCACTAAACCTTCTAAAATTTTGAGAAGGCTCCATGTGCAGTTCGGGGAAGCAACCCTTTCAAAGACACAGGTGTATGACTGGCGCAAAAAAGTTTTAGCAGGCCGGGATTCAGTGGAAAATGAGCCCCACCAAAGACGGCAACGAACAAGCATCACTGCAGACAACATTCATGCTGTACGGGACCTTATTGAGGAGGATCGGCGCGTAAAAATTTCTGAATTTGCTTCACACGTTGGAATAAGCTTCGGATGTGTTCAAGCCATCATTAGTGATGAACTCAAATTCCGAAAATGTCTGCCAGGTGGGTTCCTCGGCTCCTCAACCAGGAACAAAAAAATTTGACAAAAAACTGACGAAAATGCGTTGGACACCTCTGGAACATCCTCCTTACAGTCCAGATTTGTCACCCTGTGACTACCATTTGTTTGGGTCACTGAAAGAAGACCTGGGAGGAAGGCGTTTTGGTGACAATGCAGCGGTAGAGGAGTTCGTGCGCAACTGGCTGACTACACGTCATCCCTCATTCTTCAAGGACAGCATCAAAAAGTTGCCAACTTGATGGCAAAAGTGTCTTGGAAATGCAAGAGACTATGTAGAAAAATGAGGTGGTGGTTTTGTATTTTGTTGTTAATTAAATAAAATTGTAAACAATAATTCCGGTTTATATTTGATTCACCCTCGTACCTTGAAATTTCACCCAGAGAAGTGTTGTGATGTACCAGGGTTATGTCCAAAAAATTATCTGCCTTTTAACTACAAAGCACAGAAATCAGAGCCTGAATCCAACAATGGCAATCCATTGTACGGAACAGATGTACATCCCTGCATGAGTTAAGAGCAGATTGGAGTGAGGGGGGATGCAGCATAGACTGTGGATAATGAGGATTATCCAGTCTGCCAATACAGTAGTAGTATTACTTCCCTACAGTTTAAATTAGAGATTTGGGGCTGGTTTTTAGTGCCTTCCTGTTAAAAAGGCAGATAATTTTTGAGCACGTCCTTGGTACATCACAGCACTTCTCTGGAAGAAATTTCAAGGTAGGTTTTAGCAATGGTTGACATTGATCCAGATCAATGGTTCTAACCCCAGATCAATAAAAATATTTTCTTCTAAAATACATGTATAATTGAAAGGCTTAGGGCAATAACATGGTAAGCCACACATTGTTCTTTCTGAGATATAAGGATTTCAATGTTCAAAAAAATTATAAATACTAATTGGGCAGTATTGTTATTAATACATTGTGTGTCTATATGTTTTAACTCATCGCTAGAAGGCAGATTTATATGGACTAAAAACCATAAATATAAAAGTTGAAAATATGCTCTTAAAATTTAAAAAAATATGCACAAAAATTAATTTTCTTCTTATAGTAAAATACACTATCTACTCACATAAATTTATTAATTTTTTTATGAAGCAACAATTGTAATATTTTTACTTGTTTCGCTCCTAATTGAAGTTAATAATTGTATTTTATAGTGACATTCTCATTAATCTTGTCTGTAATATGAAAACACTAGTCTTGGTCCACTAACACTCACAAAATGGTATTTGAGAAAAGAATTTAAACTTTGATTCCCGATTTGTTTGTCACCGTGGTCAATAATGTACAACAGGCTTCCTTTGGGTGAAATGAAGTCTATTTTGTACACATGAAAGTATATTTTGAGTCTTTGTCGTGTATGCCGACAGTCTCAATAAAGCTGATGTTCAAACATCAAAAAAATGTCGCTGGTTGAAAACGAAAACAAGGAAATTACCACCAATAAACTGTCCATTGTTGGCAAGCATGTTCATTTCTTCCGAAATCTTCCTTTCAGGAAATGGTTTAGGCCAGATTGCTTTATTGACCTGTTTAGATATAAAACTGCAGACCCCCTGCTCGGCATTGTCACTGTTGTGTGAAAACAATTGTCTTAATTTGTAGAAAACATGACAATAAAGCAGAAACTTGTTATTTTATGGGGTTACAAACTAATGTTTTAATATTAAATAGAGAAAAAAGTATAATATATGCACCCATACACACATATTAGTGAAATATGTGCTAATCCCTTGAATATGCATTTATATGCACTATAAAATTTTGGCAATTGATTCCAAATGACATGAAATGCATTTTCCTCTTCCATGCATAGTTTTATCTTTGAAGGAATAAAACATGCAAATATGCAGAAATCCGCCCTCTACTCATCACTGGTGCACTTACAAATGATTTTATACATATTTCAATACATTTATTTGTTATCATTGTAATAAAAGATATTTCTTAACAGAATGTGCCCTAAGCCCTTCAATTATTTGAGTGATGTAAAAATTTCATGATGTATTGACTAGCAGCAAGGACATAAACAAGGAAGAAGTGCAATTTCTAAAAAACTAACATTTTTTTATTAGACTTATATGTGATTTATGTCCACCGCTGTGGTCTCGAGGTAGCATGCTGCCTTGTCACGCAGCAGGCCCGGGTTCGATTCGCACTCGTTACAGACTCCTGGGTGAGATTTTTTTTGGGGTTTTTCCTCACCTGTAACACAAATATCAGGAAGCTTAGGGCCCAACGGTCCCCGAAAATCATCTGGCCATCATTGTCATTATCATCACCAACCTTCATCGGTGTGGAAATCACATGATGCTGTGAAAATGGAAACAGTTCAATGCGCTGATAGGTTTATTTGGGAAGACAGGCGAGTAACAAGCAAACAACTTGCTGCTCAACTAGACATTCTTAAGTGCCTAATTAACAAACATAAGGAACAAAGAAGGACCAATTATGCAGAGGTACTTGAACATCATGAAACTGACGCAGATTCCTTATCCAAAATTGTCACAGGGGTGAGACATTGGTTCAACATTTAGAATCTGAGATCAAAACGACAATTCATGGAGTGACTTCACAAAAATTCCCCTAGGCAGAGAAAGTTCAAATGAGGACCCTTAGCTGGAAAGATTATGGCCACATTCTTTTGGAATTCTAAAGGAGTTATTCTGATTAACACATTGCCAGCTGGACTACCCTTCCTCATCCGCCCTATAGTCTGGATCTTGCTCCTTCTGACTTTCATTTATTTGTTTCAGTAAGAAAAAAATTATGTGCATACATATGCTTATGTTCCAGAGTAATACACCGCCAATCGGGTCACTAGGTGAGGACAACCTTGAGAAAGGAACAAGACCAAATGTCATAAATGAGAGTAATGATTCTACATAATTTTACTCCATGGTGCGATAGGCCTAAAAGGCCCTTGGCTTACCAGCTGGCTCCTGGCCTCACATCCACTTGTTAATTACATAGGTGAATGGTCATCTAGCCAGTATTGAGGTGGCATGTGGTCAAAAGATCAGGTCCCCAGCCGTTATAGCTGATTTTCTCAATCTGTCTACATACTTTTTGTGATTTTCTATTTTACATCTCCTTCCTAAGGCTCAACTGCACTTCTACTAGCGCTTGATTTTTCAGTTAGATTGTTGTAAACTATAGCTCTTCTTCTATATTTACTAACATTATTTAATATTTTTAACTTTTTGAAACAATTTTTATAACATTATTAGACAATTTTGAAGTATTTATTTAAATATGCAAATCACAATATTATGACACTGTTAGACAATATTGTGATGCTAACTGCTATTTTCACCACAGAGTATATTACTTAGTCTATGATTTTTCTATTGCTGTTTTGGGTTTTCGCTGGTTGGATCAGCATTAGGGAGTGATAAGTGTACACCCATTTTTAATAAATGTTTGGTAATTTTAATATTATTAATATATTTTTTAAACATAGATTTGGGGATTTATTGCAAATATTGACCATTTAAATTTCAAAGCGACGGATAGCAATTGAGGATGATAATCGATATGGTTAGATTGTGGGTTATCGCTGGCTCTATAAACTCTGGTGCATGCGCACTATTGTTCTATAGGACTTTCAAAATGTTTCACGCTAGTTTAAGTGCAGTTTTTCCCTTTCCTACAGTTTAGCGCTATTGTCAGTATGTCAATATCAGAATAACAACTACAGGGCCCTATTATTCTGTAACCATTTATAGCGCACCATACACCGATTTCTTGATCATGCAATGTCATTTCATGAACGAAGTTGGGTTTTTCTGTACCATAATATCAGTTGTTCTGTGATGATACATGACTATGTAAATGAAACCATGCTTCGTCACTGAAAATTACTAATTGTGGATTGATTGTTCCAGCATTAACATTCCTAAAATCCATTTACAGAAACTTACCCGACTCTGGTCATTACGTGGTAGCAATTCCTGGACAACAGTAACCTTGCATGGTTTTAGCTTTAAAAGTTTTGTAGCTTTCCATGCTGAAGCTTTCGAAATGTCAGTTTCTTGTGCAAGGCGCCTGAGAGATTTTTGAGGCGAGTTTTCTAACCTTTCTCCAATTTCCTCTAGTTTCTGCTCCGTAAGCACACGCCGTTTTACGTTTCTTTTCTTATCAAGAATTGATCCTGTCTCCCTAAATTTATTGACAAGCAAACGAACGGCCTCTCTACTCGGAACACGCACACCTGGATAATTAGCTTGAAATTGTCTTACAACTTCCCTACAAGATGATGTAATAACATACGAATCGTACATGAATATTCTTTGTTGTAATGTATACATAGGCATTTTGAAGACACTGCAAGCAAAACTAAATACTTCTTAATTTTATTCACGTATGAACTGGCCTAGAACACATGTCAGACTGCCGCACGAGTGAAGACAGATGTGGGATGTGGGCGTCACAGTGAAATGAGAGGCGAAATGCAGTGAAGATCACATGGGCCTCGCCTGCACGCGCTATCGCCGGCCAAGTCGTACAGTAAACTCACTGTAGTTGTAGGCTACAGCTCATAAGTAACTAAGTTGGTTACATTAGATTAGCTATTTGTGCAGTTAAGACTAGGCATGTGTTGCAAAAAAAATTTCAAAAGTAATATACAGTTAGATATAAACATAACACAATTAGATATAGGCTAAATCTAATAACCTAGGACTAATACTGAAGTGTAACATTTTAGTGCTCGCCGATTTTATGCTTTAATCCATTTAAAACATGTATTTAAATCCAACACATTAAAAATTCAAGAGTTTAAATACTTACAACCATTTTGTTATTAATATTTCTCAAGTGCTTATAATTATTATTTATATTTGGGCTCTATGTTCAAGTTATGTATCTTATGTATATGTATATACTTCACCGATGTTGCCAACATTTACTATCTTAATTCAAATACGGTCCATGCCTCTTCTCTTATTTTTCCTTGAATAAAAATTATAATAGATTAAAAGGAGTTATTTGAATTAAAAAATAAATTATTTTAATCGATTAAATGTTACTGGAGAATTAGTCAGATATGGTTATAAAGAAAACGTCTTCTTTCTTAATAATGGTTATTCTGATATTGACGTTATAACCAATATAAGTTATTGCAGAACTCAAATCAATATTTATAATTATCAATATTTTATTTTAATAGAATTTTAAATTGCATTTTTCTTTCGTGTGATAGAAAATGATGTGGAGTTTTTCCCCCGAAATTACTGTATATTAAATGTATAATTGTTTCATTTCCTAATGTTGTTGCACCTTCACATTTTGCTTAGTCTATCTAACAGGAGCACTCAATGACAACAATATGACATATACTGCCATCTATATATACCACGGGGAAATTACAACTTATATGGCCGGTCACCATGGCTCAAATGAATGAAATTGAGCCTACCTAATCAAATTAATTGAAAAATAGAATTGAAAGCACAACACAAGCAAATGATACTTTATAACAAGCTTAGCATATTTTATTCTTACTCTCTTCAGAAAAAAATACAAGAATTTTGCTAAGTTATCAGATATTTTAAACTAAATTTTTAATTTCTCCCCAAAAATTTATTAATTACCGGTACTTCTTGATTGAGTTAGTCTATACAAAAATGGACCTTCTGAAATTAATTTAGTAGAGAATTATTGATTACAACTTTATTTGAAGGAGATCCACAATATTTTAAGGAAAATACTGTAATGAAATATATGGTTAAAAAATAATATTTTTCAACCACTGATTTTGAATATTAATGGCCTATCTTCCTTCATTTCATCTGGAAGTTAAAAAAAAAAAGTGTGTGTATATATATATATATATATGTAAAGTGATCCCACTACAGACCGTAAAAAGCCCTTGCTGTAGTAGGATGTTAAGGCTCCCATCTTCCTAGACAATCAGCATGAGACATCAGTCAGATTGTCAGCTCTGCATGATGGCCACCTTCACCCCCAGAACAAGCTTCTACTATTCATTTCCATTAGAGGCTTCCAGGGCCATTGTACTGCCAGAAGATTTAGGCAGTTTAAAATTCCTGACTCCACAAGAACTAAAACCCCCAACCTTGCAGCTTGTACCATATTGCCTTAACTATGTATGTGGCATGCCCTGTATATATGTATGCACATGTATTAGCCTAAAGCTATTAAAAAAAAAAAAAGTAAAGCTGAAGTTAAAATTATTGGAATAAAAAAAAATGTGAGTTGTTAAAGAAAAATATTACCTACCTACCACATGTTACCAAACTTAACATTAATCAAAATTAATCATCAAAAAATTATAAGATGTATCAATTTTCAGATTTTAAATATTTTTTTAACTGCATACCAATAATTGTTTATATACGTATCTTATTCATTTAGTCTCGTGTCTTAATTCCAGGGGTCGTTTCATCTATTTCAGTCATTCCAGGTTTTCTCTTCTATTATTTCCATCTAATAAACTCATCTTTTCTCAACATTCTTCTTCTATATCTTGGCCATTTCTCACCTAATCTAAATTCCAGTGCTTGTCTTGGTACCCTTCCAGTATTCATTCTTTTAATGTGGTCATGTCATTTTATTCTACTATTCTCGATTTCATCTTGTATTTTATCAATCTTCAAAATTTCTCTTACTATAGTGTTTTGTATTCAATCTCTTCTAATTTAACCAGGCATGTTTCTTAAAAACTCCATTTCTGTTCTTGAATGTTACTTAAATCCTTTATTACTGTCCAAGTTTTGGGTCCATAAAATAATATACAGAGTATCCCAAATTGATGTATACACACTTTGAAATGTTATTTCTCAGCAACGAAATACAATTTTTGTTGTGTATGATCTACAAGGCACTGGAAAAGTATAGCAACACATTCATCGATCTTCACGTCTTTATAAACAACAATGGCGGCGAGATTATCATTCGATGAACATAAGTGGTTATTGAAGTGTTATTGGAAAGTGGAGAATGTTGTTGAAGTGCAACGATGTTGGATGGTTGAATTTGGGACACCACCACCAACAAGGGTAACAATAACAAGAATCCAAGACAAGTTTGAAGACAATGCATGACTGCAACAGTACTCTCGTTATCAGTCAAATGTCTCTTTCTTCTGCACCGACCTTTCAACACACCTTGCACCATTCCATCGTCTTCAAACTTGTCTCGGATTCTTGTTATTGTTACCCTTGTTGGTGATGGTATCCCAAATTCAACTATCCAACGTCGTTGCACTTCAACAACATTCTCCACTTTCCAATAACACTTCAGTATCCACTTACATTCATCGAATGATAATCTCGCTGCCATTGTTGTTTATAAAGACTTGAAGATCGATGAACGTGTTGCTATGCTTTAGCAGTGCCTTGTGGATCATACACAACAATAATTGTATTTCTGTCTCATTTTATTGCTGAGAAATAACGTTTCAAAGAGTGTATACATCAATTTGTAGTTTTAAAATATGTTTAATACTTTTTTTTTACAATTCAATGGTATATCCTGATTCCACAATAGACTTTTAATTAAATGGTAGCATTTGGCACCACTTTGTATCCTCCTACTTATTTATTTTTGCCATCTTTATTAAAATTACTTCCTGAATAAACAAATTCTTTCACTTTTTTAAGATAGTGTTGTGTAAATTTTATATTTTTGTTTCTGCTATTTTCACTTTTTAGTTTCATTACTATTTTATTTTCATAATTATTTTTAATCCTTATTCTTTTAAGGCATCATTCCATTGTGATATATATTTTTTCTATTAATTTTTCACTTGTATCCCAAATTACAATATCATCAGCATATATTTGTGTTTTATATTATCTCTGTAACATTATTTCATCTATTACCACTTTAAAAGTACGGGCGATGAGACAGTTCTCTGGCATACTCATCTCTTTGGTTCAAACCAATCCACTAAGATGTCCTCACACAGCTTTTCATATTTTTGTGTGTTTATTATTTTCTCTGTTATTCCACATGGAATTTATAATTTTTTAATTTTTATTCAAATTTTATCTCTTGAATGCAGAATTGTATGTCTTCTTCAAATCTATAAACATTAATATCATATATTTTTTATATTTGAACTCACCCCAGTAGCTCAGATGGTAGAGTGTTGCGCCTACATTAGGGCCTAACTGCCATAATAATAAAATAATATAAAAAACCAATAAAACATATACACAATATACTTGTTTATTATACCAGAAGATAGGGAATAAATAATCACCTTTGATATGCTGATTGAAGTCACACTCAAAGTTCATACAAGGGTTTTATAAATAAAAAACGAGGGTAAAAATTATAATAAAATAGAATATCTTAGACTAGAAGTGATTTCACATCAATATATTTTTCACACTATGAGGACACACTTACAAAAGCTTATATAATTACACAAACAACCTTGCTTTTGAATAACACTAGTTTCAAACTAATGGGACACTCTTAAGAAAACTTATATAACCCAAACACATTAGATAAGTAGAAAACATCTTATACAACTTGGTCCTGACAGACCCAGGAAGATTGCTATAGGTTGGGAAATAGATAAGGGTTTCCACAAATTTGGAGGGACAGAAAGGTAAAAATTATCGTATAAAAACCCTGGGGTTTTGGGAGAGAAGGCAGAACGGTGTGGGGGACCGAAAGATCCTCCTGGGGAGGAGTGCAGCCTCTACATGGGTAAGATGCCTTATATACTATTATCACTCTAAAAGGTTCATGTTTTTTTAAAATGGTCATAGATTCTAACTAAATAACTTGGAATAATTTTGGATAATTATTAAGAATGTACTTTATCATCTGGAAGACCAAAGAGTCAAATAACTTAGAATAATTTTGTTAATTATTAAGAACATGCTTTATGATAGGAGACCTAAGGGTCAAGCAAAGATGAATAATAACCTAAGTTGATTTTTATTAAATGGTTTTCTCTCTCTGAGTATTAACAAAGTTTAATTGTTCGGCTCAACTCAACATGGCGATTTTTAACTATAACTATTATTTTTTATGATGATTTTCAATATGTCTCTTTATGGTTGTTTTATTTAATAAATTATGTCAATATTTTGTTTTAATGTGTTTATATGTGAATTTTTCCCACCAAAAACCAAGGCCAACCGCTTGGGCCAAAGACCACTTAAACCATAGAGATCCTTTTTATGCTACGTTACGACTGGGCTTAACTTCCAGCATAACATAGAGCATTAGCCTAGAAAGCCAAAGGTCCCGGGTTCGAGTCTTGGTCTGTGTGAAATTTTTTCTCTTCAAATATAATTTATCCTTCAGTGGGAAGTGTTAAATTAATAATAAAAACATCATTAATATCATATATTTACCAAATTCCCTATTTTTCAATAATCTGTTGAATACTATCGAATCAATGGTTGATCTTCTGCTATGAAATGTATACTGCCTTCCTTTAATTTATCGAACTAAAAGAAAACTCATTTGTTAACATTCTTTCATAAATTTTAAAAAAACTTGCCTTAATAAAGTGATTTTTATATTTTCTATAGCAGGATTTTAATATCATAATAAATATGGAAGTTAAAGTTAATAATTTTATACTTTAAAATTCTTTTAATATTTAAATATAACTTAAATAAAGAAAAACATCTAAATAATTCATTGGTGTTCATTGTTGAATAAAAATGTCTCAGTAACAATTAAAGAAATTGTATTACATAAGTCTTTCTTAATAATGCTTTTAAAATTGGTTTAAGTCATTGTTGTCAGAATTATAAAGTTTTCTGTTATAACTGTAATAAGAACACCTACTTAACTTCATATTTTTAAATGAAAGTAAACTAAACTCTGATTGGATGTTAAAACAATTAACTTTTTGATTTAACAAATCAAATTTAAACAATATGTTAACCAATAGAATTTAAATATAACATCATGTGATGTAATAATGTTCTTTAAAATTATAACAGAATTACACTAGTCATTCAGCATACAACTTTCATCAAGGATAGAAGCAATAACAGCTTTCCTGATAAAATGTGATATTTAATACAAGAAGAATAGTTGATTCAAGAAAAGAAAATAATTTAATTTTAATTGACGGTGAAGAATAATACCACCTACATTTACTTAATCTGCTGGGGAACCTACAAAGTGAATAAATGTGAAATTATTTCTACAAGAAAAAATTTTTTTTTGATTGTGAAGTGTTTTCCTATCCTGTGTACCGACTTCCGACCTTGAGAATAGAATCCAGCTCTACCGAAAATTAAATCCAACCTGAACCAGTAATTCTTTTTCTTTTGGGACACCAATCCTTCAAAATGTTACTACAACATCGGGCATGAAGAGAGTTAGCTACTTCAAAACATCGCCACAACATGGGAAAAGAATTGCATCTTCATTTCATAAGTTAATTATGGGAAATAATATAGAAGAAGATTCCAAATGAAAATCCGGTAGTCATGGTTTTGGCTGAAGTGAGAGGGACACCTCTTGAAAACTGCAGTTCTTGTTTTAAAAAAAATGAAATGTAAGGTAAAATAAGGATTGATTCAAGGATTTTTTTATTTCCTTTTTAAATATAGGAACTATAATACTTGCTTTCCAATCCACAGGGTCCTCTTTATATCTATCTCCTTCTCAAAACTCTATACAATGTGTCCACAAATGATGTATACAACTTCATGTCTCTATAAAATAAAAACTACACTATATTATATCCTCGCTATTAAAGGAGATCTAACTTCAACTTTCAAATTTTAGCAATGTTGCAGTAGTTTGGACTTTGAGTGTGTAGTGACACTAGTGAGCTCAATAGAAAATGGCATCTCTGCAGGAAAAAGTTATATTTTTTGTGGCTAGCAGAGTTCAAATCTGTAACACGAGTGCGGCGAAAATTCAGAACAATGTACCAACAAGAACCTCCAACACAAAGGAGCATCTAACCAACGGATGAATAAACTTAGAGAGACAGAAAGTGATTAAGGGCCGCATGCAAATACATTAGTCTCTACTCAAATTACTTCCAATCACTGGTGAGCTGACTTTCCGTGAGAAAGTGCAAAGATCGAATTAGCAACCCACTAACTGGTCATACATGAAAGTCATCGTTTTCATAATATTGGCAAGAAATTACCCGAATTCTCAGCAATAAAACCACTTCCATTATTTTCGTCTGCTAGAGGAACGCATTTACGCTTGCGTCCCACAAATAATACCATATACGACGACGTCTGCATCGTGCAATATTACGCTGATTCTCCTGTTCTTTCAGTTGAATTCTTTGGTAGACTCTATCAAATTCCTCTTCTCCGCATATACCGAAAACATGATCGAAGTCTTCAAGGTCCAACATCTTGGATAAAGCAGCAAGATACGCGGCAAGGTTTCAAACTACATCAGTTCCCATCAGGTTGCTCACGATTCGTTTCTCTGCTAAGTCACCTCGCCAGGTAGCTTAGGAATTTCAACAATTATTATCGCATGAACAGATTTTTGAGTATGCAAAAACGTATTTGGATGCAACTTTCTCAGCAGAGTACAGGCAGAGAACGACTTTTACGGTCTAATGTGATCATAGATTCGAGCCTTAAAGAAAAAGAGCATCACCCCGTGTAACATCTTCCTCTGGTGTTTTATTAAGGATATAGTCAACAAGACAAAGGTAAGGTCTATCATTGATAAGTTATGTAGATGGGAAATAACACTATGAGGTTTCTTTAATCTATGTTGAGTTGTTTCAGACTCACCTCATACTTCTTATCTCTGAGAATGCATTACTGTTATCTTCCGTCACCAGTAACACTTAAAATTCCACAGTATACATGGATGGAAGTGATCAATCATCTGGAAATCCTCCGAGTAACAAATGGTGTTCACACAGAGACATGTTGAAACTGTTAAACAAAATTTTCGCATGTGTAAGCCCTATATATATTTTTTTTTTATAACACAGTTCAATTTGGCATGTAATCTGTATACATCATTTGTGGACACCCTATATAACCACTGGATGTAATTGGAAGCTGCAATTTTCATCATTTCCATTATTAAATTGTTATATCCAGCTAGTCTATTGTTCTCATTTTACATAAATATGAGATATAAAATAAAAAAAATATTTAAATCTAATAATATATTACTTATTTTAGGAATTCTCACTATGAGGTATATTCATTAAGGTAGAATATGTTTATCACTCACCTCATATTGTTCTTCTTATTTGATTATAAACTAGTTTCGGAACATAGTTTCTGTTCCATCCTCAGTATCATCACGACCGTTGTTCTGTCGTCTTGAAGAGTTGTCCTTCTCTCCTTCCATTGGCTGACTGAAAAACCTCGAAACCAGGTCATTCTCACCGAGAATTTCAAAGTTCATTAATTTCTTCTTTTCGCTCTTTTGAATGTAGATCTTTTCCCAAACAGTAAGTTCTTTTGGTTTTTCTATTTGTTTTAATAATTTTGCTTCTTTCTCGATAAGATGTTTTTCAGACCATGCATGGGCCGCCACTGCAGATTTTTCTACTTCCCCTTTCTTGACATTCCTGAGATGTTCTTTAACTCTAGTTTTCAAATTTCTTTTAGTTTTTCCTATGTAGAATTTCTCACATTCTTCACATTTAATTTGATAAATCCCTGATTTGTTTTCTTCTTTAATTTTCTCATTCTTATTAGGTCTAATCAGTCTACTGATGCTGTAGTCATTTTTGGGTGCTAACCTTATGTTGAAATCTTTAAAAATTTTTTGAAACTTGTGGTGTTTTAATGGATGATATGTGAATTTTCTAAATTTTACATTATCTTCTTTTACTTTTAGAAGAGTGCTTTGATTAATAAATTTTTGTCTTTTGAACTTGTTTATTTTTTTGAGTATCATTTTTATAGCAAAACCATTTTTCGTGGCTACATTGATTATGTGTTCTTTTTCTTTTTCATAATTTTCTTTGTTCATTGGTATGTTCAATCACATAGCTCATAAAGAAGCAGTTTTCAATAGTTTGACACATAGATTAGTGAACATACCAATGAACAAAGAAAATTATGAAAAAGAAAAAGAACACATAATCAATGTAGCCACGAAAAATGGTTTTGCTATAAAAATGATACTCAAAAAAAATAAACAAGTTCAAAAGACAAAAATTTATTAATCAAAGCACTCTTCTAAAAGTAAAAGAAGATAATGTAAAATTTAGAAAATTCACATATCATCCATTAAAACACCACAAGTTTCAAAAAATTTTTAAAGATTTCAACATAAGGTTAGCACCCAAAAATGACTACAGCATCAGTAGACTGATTAGACCTAATAAGAATGAGAAAATTAAAGAAGAAAACAAATCAGGGATTTATCAAATTAAATGTGAAGAATGTGAGAAATTCTACATAGGAAAAACTAAAAGAAATTTGAAAACTAGAGTTAAAGAACATCTCAGGAATGTCAAGAAAGGGGAAGTAGAAAAATCTGCAGTGGCTGCCCATGCATGGTCTGAAAAACATCTTATCGAGAAAAGAAGCAAAATTATTAAAACAAATAGAAAAACCAAAAGAACTTACTGTTTGGGAAAAGATCTACATTCAAAAGAGCGAAAAGAAGAAATTAATGAACTTTGAAATTCCCGGTGAGAATGACCTGGTTTCGAGGTTTTTCAGTCAGCCAATGGAAGGAGAGAAGGACAACTCTTCAAGACGACAGAACAACGGTCGTGATGGATACTGAGGATGGAACAGAAACTATGTTCCGAAACTAGTTTATAATCAAATAAGAAGAACAATATGAGGTGAGTGATAAACATATTCTACCTTAACTAATAATATATGTTTATTTTTTAAAGAAAAAATTTACGGTTTTCATTACTTATTATTTAATGTTGATTAAATTAGTTAACTGAACCAACTAACAATTAATTTCAATTCTTAACTAAATTCTCAACATTGTAGAAGTAAAACTATGAGGTAATTTATCAAGAGATTGAATCGGTAATATATACCTCACTCCATATTTTGTTTTCTTATCTAGAACATGTTTCAGCTGAGAATGGCAGAGATGTCCATCAAAACATGTCCAGGTGAGAAAAATTATGAGGTAAGATATATATTACCAATTCAATCTCCTAACTAGATGATCAAACATTTTGACTAATAAAATGAATTACAAATTATACTACAACTCCTCTTTAAGTCCAAATGCCAATTTTTAAATTTTTCACAAGATTTGTTTCCTTGCAGTTATTATGTTAAAGTCTAATTGTGATATACATCAATATTATGTACCGTACATTAAAATGTCTATCATTCTTTAAAGCATAAATATTCAATACAAAAGTAATCTATATTTAAAAATACATATATCATAATTATGACCATTCAGTTTATTGGTGTTCAGGAAGAATGGATTTACAGTAAAAATAATTTTATTTAATTAAAAATCTATTATGTTTAAACTTACCAGTATTGTATTCACGTAGACTTTCACGGCCGGAGTTGCTATGATGATCTTGAAGAGGATTTTCGGGCTGTAGGCCGGGGTCGTGAGGCTTGTAGTTCCCCGACATTTCGCCAGAGACTGCGTCTAGCATCCTCAAGGGTTGTCTTGAGACTGGCAATTCTGTCCACTGTCTATCCTATACGTTCACTGCGATGGGTTCGTAAGTTGTATCTGCCTTCTGACTGGTCAGAGTTAGGGACTTCCATTGCTCCAATGAGATTGCTGTTTGATGCTTTAGTTGACTGTACATTATATCTGCCTTCTGATTGGTCCCTAACGCTGACCAATCAGAAGGCAGATACAACTTACGAACCCATCGCAGTGAACGTATAAATAGGACAGACAGTGGACAGAATTGCCAGTCTCAAGACAACCCTTGAGGATGCTAGACGCAGTCTCTGGCAAAACGTCGGGGAACTACAAGCCTCACGACCACGGCCTACAGCCCGAAAATCCTCTTCAAGATCATCTTACCAGTATTGTTTAATTAATTCAAGGTATCTGTTAACCAATCACAATTTATAGTCAATCAACAGCCTTAGTTTTGTTGTGCATGAATGCAAACACACACACGCACACACACACAAGCACTTGATTGCATGCATGTACTTGTGCACACAGATGTATGTATACATGTCATGGAAGATAACAGGGACCGACATGAAATAAATATAAATTTCAAAATAACATAAGTAATTCATCTGATTTTATTCAATCAATATTATACATTTATACAAGAAAAGTCACAGAATGTATCACGATGGAGCATCATCAATAAAGCTGCCATGTCGAGATCGAACCATATTAAAGCTCCCTGTTCGCCGAGCAAGTGCCTCAGTACGCCTAGCCAATACACTGTCCATCATAGAACTCTCAATCATATTATCGAGTTCACAGTTCTTTTCCTCTTTCACTATTTCACAATCACCATTCATTCTATTTTCATTATGTTTTGTTTCTGTGGAGTTCTGGACAATATCCAAGTCATCATCTGAACAAACAGGAGCTGGCCCTCGGGCTTGCCAGCTTTGCAAAAAACATTTCTGAGCCTCATCACCTGAACTAACTGCCTCATGATCAACTCTAACAGTTAGGTGTTCTTGCACATTTGTGAGTATTGGTTCTGAACCTACATGTGATAAACTTTGTTGTTTAGTAGCCAAGATATTTGTGGGTTGTAAAGTTTCCTCTGCCTTTTTTATTTCTTCATATTCATCTAGGCCCTTGTCCAATGAATAGCTGAGAGAACCGGTCGTACCTAATTCCTTTGTTTCCAGCTCTGAATAACCCATAGATTTGGATATTCTATGACCTTTTTGAAACTGTTTTGTGGGACCCGCTGGCAATTGTCTGCGGAAACCTCCAGTTGGTTGTAAGCTGCCTATAGGACTTACATTCTGTGATGAACTCTGCATGTCTAGAGATGAACCAGACATCGTACGATGGTGCATTTCTAACCTGGAAACAGTTTTATCAATAGTAGTATCTGAATAGAGGGTGCTGAAATGGTACTGAATTTATGATAAAGCAAGCTTGGGAAAAACATCAAAATCTACAAATACTATTTGCAGAAATTACATGTGTTATTAGAGATTGTTCTAACATAATTTTTATTCAATGTTTTTATTATTAATTTAATACTTTTCACTGAAGGACAAATTATATTTGAAGAGAAAAATATATTTAATTGAAAATGGCATGAGATTGCTGAAACCATGGTCTGCAAGATAATCATAAATATGAGGTGAGTAAAAAAAAAAACCTAACTCATAATGAGAAAAATATATGTTCAGACTGGGGTTTGAATCCAGGACCTTCGGCTTTCTATGCCAAAATGTATTGGCATAGAATATTTTTCTCTTCAAATATAATTTTTATTTTTTGTCTTTCATTCACATGATCATCTTATTATATAAGAATCAGATATAGTCTGATTATTGTTTATTTTTTATTATTTCACTCTCCTCATGAAATAATAAAAAATAAACAATATTAAAAAACCTCATAGTGTTATTTCCTATCTACATAACTTAATAGTCTGATTAGCCTAATTTTTGTCCCTAAAGATCAACATAATATTCTCTTAATTCAAGAGAGGAAAAATGATTTTGAGTGTAAATCAATGGTAAAGAGAAAAATTTTTGCCTGAACCGGGAATCGAACCCCGAACCTTTAGCTTTCAGTGCTAATGCTCAGACCACTGAGCTAACCCAGGCTTCATTCCAATCCAAGCAGAAATCCTTCCTTTACCTTTACTCTACTGGTCCCACATTCAATTACAATGAATCATCATTCACAAATACACAATGAATGGCTTCTACCTGAAGAAGACATGAAGGGACTCCACACAGCTATAGCATTAATGTGGAGTCAGTGTGCTCAGTGGTCAGAGCATTAGCACGGAAAGCTAAAGGTTCGGGGTTCGATTCCCGGTTCAGGCAAAAATTTTTCTCTTTACCATTGATTTACAATAATTTAATTGTGTTTATTAATTTACTTATTTCTATCATAGTAATAGCTTTAGCTTCTCAATATTAATTTAATAAGATTTTGAGTATTTGAGAATAAAGTGGTTAGGAAAATTGTTGGAAAGACCAAAGGGGTTTTTTAAGACAAAACAGACAGTAATGGAGAAAGAAAACTACATGATCTTTATGGGAAACCAGATGCAGTAAGAACAGATAAGTCTCATAAACATTGTGATGGGCAGTACATGTAGCACATGTGAGGAATGAAAGAGGAGCAAGGAAACTTTTTTTAGGAAATCCTTAGAAAAGCCATCCAATAGTTGTGTCAAGAAATTAACTATGATTTGAGGGAGATAAATTATACAGCTCGCAATTGGGATGGAGAACTTAACACATTAGTGATGGGCCACGGAGATCTCCATGTCTAAATGGCCAGCGCTAGACGACCGGTCACGGAGATTTCCGTTTTTACGTTTTCTATGGCTTCCCTACCTCTTCGCTTTTTGAATGAGGCATGCAATTTTGTTTCTTCTTATTGTGAAATAAATTTTAGTTGTTTTTGTACCCATCTCTTCTCTTTTATGAAATTGCCAACTTTACAGAAAGAGTTGTTTACAATTTTAAGACAGACGGCTGGTGAAATATGGAATTTTAGTGCGGGTAGTTAGGCGATTACGGGATACGTATGTAACCTGTAAATATATGTTGCAGAGCGGAAAAATTAAAATAAACTCTATTTTGCATTCTGGAGCCGAATTTATATCTGTGGCATCATGTCCACCAGGATAATTATTATAATAGTGTGGCTATAGCTGAAAATTTGCTCGAAAGAAAGACGAGAGTTTCTGAAGCAATAAAACTTAACAGACGGCTTCCAAAATCATTTGTGGAAGCAGGAAATAAACTCAAACCAGGAGAAAGTGAATTTTGTAGTAAGGGGGACCTTTTGCTACAAACATCGAAAGATAAAAGAGATGTAAGAATGGTTAGCACATTGCATCAGGCAACACGAGAGTGGGAGGAGTAAAGTTGTAAAAATGCCCTATTGAATACTTCAATATAACAAGTATGTGAAGGGTGTAGACAGGGCTGACCAGTACCTATCATATTACTCCATCCTTATAAAAACAGTGAAACGGAGCAAAAAGTTGTATTGTGGCTTCTGAATTGTGCACTCTTTAATGCTTTCAGGGTCTATAAATTTCAAAATCCTAACAGCAAAATGTCAAACAGAAGTTTTTTACTTGAAACAGCCTCTTGTTTGGCAGTCGTGAAATTAGGAATAGATGACAGGGAAGAGGAAGAAAGACAGAGAGAAAAGGAGACCACCTCAAGACCCACCAGGGAGGCTGAGACATGAAGAAAAGTAAATTAACACCAACTGTGATTGGAAAGAAAAAATACTCCTCCAAACCTTGCCGCATTTGCAGTGAACACAAGAAAAGAAACTCGCCACATATGCTCTTTTGCACTGTGCCTTTACATAAAGGGAAATGTTTCCTTTCCAACGCTATCAAACCCTCAATTTCTACTAGAAGGTCTGGTAAGAACACTAATAAAGATTTACTTATGCATTATTGGTATTGATGTAAAAGCCACACTGTGCTAGCGTGGTTTAAAATTTAAAAGTCCACCCTACTGACAGAAATGTCCGGTCCAGCAGCAGTGGGTGGAACGCACAGCTGTCGGTCACCAATGTGTTAAGTACAGCCATGAATGTCTAGATTCGATAGTGAGTTAGTTAAAGACCAACATCAATAAGATCATGCTCATCTCTGGTTCACAGGTTCTGACTTTAATGTTATGGGTGGCTTCTTATGGAAGGGAAGGAAAGCTAGGGATTTAATGTTATAGATTTATAAATATAAAATATTAACTCAGTATAGGAATGTATGGAGAGCTTATGGACCAAAATTAAACTGATTGGACTGTATATTCTACGAAAACTGTCAGTATATCATGATAGAAAGTAAAGAGATACTTACATATTTGGGCCTGGTCTGAGATGAAGCAATGCAGTAAGGTTTGGCAATGTTGCCCGCAGATCCTGAGTTGGCAAACTGAAGTACCACCGCAGCTGAGCGATATTCTTATTCAGAAGATACACTCCATAGTTAAATTGTAGTTTATCCTTTCCTCGGGAAAACAGAGGGAACCTATAAGGAATCAAATATAATATATTACTTGACAACTTTATACAAATGTACATAAAATCTCAGACTGATTTCATTCATTGATAATTATCAAAACTTCTAGAGACAGCATCTTTAATTTTCCACAATGCAATTCAAAATTTTTGAGTTAACATTAGTTATTTCTATAGCAAGTTTGGTGTTCATGAAAATGAAAATACAAAATTTAATGTTTAAGAAAATAAACTAAGATTGAGCGATTGGATCATGCTAACCACATGATTCCATGTATAATTATCTGTTAATCAGTGACAGCAATCACTTCAGTCAGCTTTTGCTCTTTGGAATTGCCATGCTATAGGTTTAAAAATTAAAAACTTGGCAAACAATTTTGTTAAAATTTCAGAATTCAACTTGTGCCGGTTCGCTCAGGGTAGAATATGATCACTCAGGGATGTTTTAAATTATACACTTATTATTTTAGTTTATTGGATACATTTGTATACACAATTGTAGATTTACAGTGTTTTATATTTCACTATCTCGGAGTGGAGTTGATAAGTTATTTGCGCCCACGTGTTTTAATATAACCTTCGCGAACGGTTACTGAAGAACTTGACTAATGTAGAACGTAGGAGCGTGAGAGTGTTTTCACACGCGTCCTCGCCTTATAAGGGCGATGACTCCTCCCATAAGGTCTCAACCCCCACTCCGAGATGTATATGTTATTTATTATAGCTTAGAGGGGTAGGTACCATTCGTTTGGGCTTTTATGTTGGTAATAAACTCGTGTGCACGTTTGTACGCCTTCCAGTTATTACTATTAATAGTACGTTTTAGTACTCACAAGTATATTACTTCTCGCCACAAACTGCAGGAGACCATTTTGATAAAAAATGAATGAAACCTTCCGACTAAACAAGCAGAAAACCATAAGTTGTTATCTCTAATATTTTTAAACTATCAAAGATTAAACTCATTTAGAGATTTTACGTACAGCCATTGAAATAATTGATGGCACACAGATAACTTTTAAGTCCCAGGATGAAGCCATTGCATAAGATCAGAGGTCATCTACTTGGTTCACAAATGCGCAACTATTTGAGAAACTAAAATCTGCTCTATTTCGTTGTGTCGTGCAAGGAAAAATTATTTCGTATAAATAAGTAGTGTAGTAAATGCTGAAAAAAATAAATAAATAAAAGAAAAACAAAATGAATTAAAATAAGAATGAGAGGTAGAAAAAAAGCATGGCACGGGGATCGAACAAGCGACCTCATGCATGGGAAACACATGTTCCCTCCACTAGACAACAATCGACCCTGCTAGAGACAATCTGTATGAAGCAACGTAATACTCCAGGACTTACTTGTATATTGATATTATATATTAACTTGACCTGATTTAAATTAATCAGATACGTTTTGCAATAATTGTGGAAATAAAACAATCTTTATGCCTTGTGTTTTGTAAACAAGTAATGAGATGTTACAATCTCTATTCAATTTCTATACATATGACCTGTTTCCTTTAATTAATTCATTTCCTTATATGGGGGAAGAAATTTTCTCATGGAATTTCGGCTAGTCAGTATGGGACTGGTGCCCACCCAGCATCATGAGGCATTTGGGTAGATACAATAAGTAGCGACTCCCAGGTTGAGAAGACCAGTTATAACAGCTGGGACACCGACATGCTGACCATATGTCACCCCCTACACTGGCTAAATGATCGTCTACCTCTGTGACTAACACATGTGGATGCGAGGCCAGCAGACAGATGGTAGGCATAGGTACATCTAAGCCTGTCGTGCTTGGAGTATGTAGACAAATTAATTTATTTCTCTATATATATAAATTAATTTATTTAATGAAGTCTGGTAACATGTAGGCATTATAAAATTAATGACATTTAAAAAATTCTTCCTAACCAGGATTGAACCTGGGCCTGCATTGTCACAAGAAAACATCTTACCGACTGAAATAAACGATACAAATACTGCATGAAGAGAGATTTGCATAGCTCGATTTGAACTCAAAGGAGACAGCACACATAACAACTTACTGGTGTGAATCGCTCTTCAAAACTCTTAACTTTCCATCATCATGAGTTGCACCGTCAATTTTTTGAAAGGCTGTACATTAAAAAGTAAGATTATTAGAGAAAAACTAGAAGAATTTCATTACAAAACATTATTAAAAAATCAGAATTTAATGGTTTTATCATATAAGATGGATTACAGTAGCTATTGCAGAAAAGCTCTGGAAAGTAAAATCCTCATAGCAAAAAATACAAATTGCCCCTTTTTAATGAACTAGGAATCAGTGATAAAATTCACAGTCCCAAATACTACATATGTAAACTAACTCAATAATAAAAAACTTCAGAAAAATATCAAATCAAAAGAAAGGCTAAATTAATTAAACAAATGATAAACCTAAAGAGCTCGTGGTTTGGGGGAAAAAAATCTACTTTCTTCAGTCTACCAACAGAGGGAACAGGAGGTGGATCTTCAAGATTGGCATAAGGGTCGTAAAAGTATTGAGGATGGATAATTAAAACATTTTGTCTGTTCATTGTTTTTGTTGAACATATATATCCAGGTTACTTAGCCCCATTGTCAGCGATTACAGACTATTGTACTTTAAAATAAATTGAGGATGGAACCCAATTAGATCCCAGAACTAGTCTGATAAGATGAAGAATATGAGGTGAGGTTATACAATTTTTCATAAAAAATAATAGTTTTAAAAAACTAAAACAACACGCTTTATTAGAAAACCGAACTAAAAAATGAAAAATAATTTTAATTTCCAACATGCTTGGGATAAAATTAAAGTGGTCAACAAAAAAATCATCTCCAACACATCTACAATAAAACTAGAGTTGTCTAAAAAAAAATAATTTTACCATCAAAAGCATGGGGTGCTCTATATCAATTAACCCCTCAGCGTGGTTTGCCGTATATATATGAGACCGGTTTCCTCCCTTCTGTGCGGTCATTTAAATGTCCATGCAGTACCCCTGTGCTCTAGTATTTTTAAACTACTCTCCAAGTAACTTATTTTAGATACATATCAAATTGTGATTAATAGAATGTAAACAATGAATGACCATTCTATTCTATAGTGTTCTGCCCAAGGGCAGGTCTTTCACTGCAAGCATAGCATTTTCATTCTATGCTTTGTAGCTGTACTAGGGAATTATAGGTGTGGCAGCTTCCCGTTGCTTCCACACCGGTGAATGATAATGATGATGATGGCCGGATGATTTTCGGGTACCGTTGGGGCCCTAAAGCTTCCTGACATTTGTCATACAGGTCAGGAAAACCCCCAAAATAAAACTCACCCAAGAAGCCTCTCCCGACTGGAATCGAATCTCGGTCAGCTGCGTGACAAGGCAGCATGCTACCTCGAGACCACATACCCAGTTCTAGAGTCACACAATTCATAAGTTTTAAAATCGAATTTGGCAGTTTTAAGTGGAGGGAATTGTTTGCTCCTCCATAACCATAATGATTCATCAATTACAATATCTTGATTTGGAAGGTAGAGAGAATGGAATTTATTATTATTGAAATATTCAATGAAAGGGACAATTTAAAAAAAATGAAGGACATTGGAAACCAATTTATTTTGTGTTGTCTTAAAATGTATGGCACCATCGAACATAGAGGTCATGATTATGCATACATAACACCTCCATACTTTGCTATCCCAAATAATATTTTCCAATTATTCCTGTATAATTTATAATAATATCCTCAACTCGTGTCCAAGTCAGGGTCGGGTCGAGGGATGAGATGAGAAGAAGCCGCTATATATAGAGGTCTGTGTATGACAAGGGTGTGGCCGACCACGTCTGATGCACCACCACAGAGGCAGATGAACGAAATGAATGTGATGAGATGAGTATGGAGAAATGGTGGAATGAAAATGCGGCAGGGGAAGGCGGGAGAAAACCCCGAAAAACCTGTCCAAGCTCCGTTTTTTCCGCCACGAAACCAACATGGAGTGACCGAGACTCGATCTCGGAAACCCAGCAGTGAGGGTCTTGTATAATTTATCTCCCTCAAATCCTGGTTAATATTTTTCTTGCACTTTATGGTTATCCCTCCTTACTGGGCACTTTGCTTCTAGTTTTCGTACACGAAGTTCCTATATAATTTCCTATTCGTGCCACATGCCCTACCCATAGCAGCCTACGAGACTTGCAATGTTTTATTACATCTAGATTACATAGATATCACGTTATGTTCGTCTTTCTTCCAAGTTACACCTCAATTTCCTAATAGATCTCTCATTGAGGCGATGTGCTAACCACATGTATCTTGTTGACATGTTGGCAAATAAGCGTAAGTGTCAATAAATAAAACAAATAACAAAATGAAAGGGTTAATAAAATATTAATTATTATATCTGTGGTCTCGAGGTGGAATACTGTCTTGTCATGCAGTGGGCTTTGAGGCCCAAACGGTCCATGGACATCATCTAGCTTTTATCATCATTGTTACCATCAATATCATCCCCCTGGGTGGGAAGCTACCACACCATAATTCCCTAATGAAGCTGCAATCATAGCATGAAAATTCTAAGATTACAGTGAAAGACCTGTACTAGAACAGAACACTATAGAATATAGTAACGAAACAAAGAATGATATAGAATGGCGTCTTTCATCGGTTAATTACAAGTTATATTTAATTGTAGATGGAGATTTCCTAATACTTTCATCAAGATATAAGTTAAAATGCATTCATTATTTAAATTGTTGCTAAAGGTTTACTTATAATTTATAATTCTAAACATCATCTATTTATCCTTCATTCATATTTTTAAATTAAAGATTTTCATAATTCCACACATCAGATTCACTATGTACAATATATATAAAAGTTGAGAGAATCTAAATTTTATTTGTGATATAAATTCATTTATATAATTACAGAAATTGATTCTTGTTGAATGGATTATCTTGGTTAACAAACTCCCGCTAGGGAGTACCTGTGTTGGAAGTGTGCAGTACATACATTACTATTATTGCTATTATTATTATTATTATTATTATTATTACTAATATTACTATTGCTATTATAACTATTATTATTATTTTTAGTATCATTACCATTATTATTATTATTATTATTATTATTATTATTATTATTATCCCTCTATTATATATTATTACTACTACTACTACTACATACTATCCTTCTATTATATTTTTTTTCATGATTCTACACATCAAATTCGCCACGTAATTTTTGTATAGAAGTTGGAAATGTCTGAGACAGGTCGGTTTTGAAAGAAAGGTTAGTTATGAAACCACACAGTGAGACACTTTACAGATATTTCTTTTCGGCAAAATAGGGCATTCATTAGTTCGAACGAAGGGCGTAGCTGAAGAGAAAAAAAAATACAAAGAGTATCTCCTTTCACTAATAATTAGCTAACTCACTCCACATGCCTGTCGTAAATTATGTCATAACATCAAGGGGAGATGTTTCTACCACAGCAACAAAAAATAAAATAAAAATAAAACGCAGTTTTATTTGATTTTCATATTTCATATTTATAATATAAATATTTATATAATAAATATGAAAATCAAATAAAACTGTGTTTTATTTTTATTTAATTAATAAATATGGATTTTCATCAAGTAAACACCAACTCAATTGATTAACAAAAAATAAGTTTTCCAGAATGTTTAACAAACTCCGTATAGGCCTTGAAAATCATAGATGTATCAACGCGTAATGTATAGCAATCTGCATTTGGATATTTAAAAGTCCAGGTGTATCAACACGTCCTTCTGCATCTGGGAAAGGAACGCCATGTTTAAATGTCCACGCTGATGGGTTAATATATTTGAAAATAAACAGATATTGGTAAAAGTAAAGTCTCTAAGAAGAAAACATAAAAACCATAAAAAAGCACCCCATGCTTTTATTGGTAAAATTATTTTTTTGTAGATAACTAGTTTTATTCTAGATGTGTTGGAGATGATTTTTTTTGTTGACCACTTTAATTTTATCCCAAGCGTGTTGGAAATTAAAATTATTTTTCATTTTTTAGTTTGGTTTTCTAACAAAGTGTGTTTTAGTATTTTTTAACTATTATTCATTTTTTTTATTTTTTAGTTTGGTTTTCTAATAAAGTGTGTTGTTTTAGTTTTTTTAAACTATTTTTTTTATTTTTAATTTAATTGATTGTCATAAACCAGAATCCCATGAAAATTTAATTGTTTATGATATTTTTAGTGTCTAGACACAAATATAATTATACTTTTTTTTTAATTTTTATTATCTAACACTATAATATTTTTTAAATATTTTAATATAGATAAATAGTTACAGTTAATTGTATCCTTCTCATATTTTTTGGATAAATTACAATGTGGTAAGTTTACAAAATTGTCACTAATATTTTACAGAATAAGATAAAAATGTAAATATCTTTAAATTCGATACTGTTGTATTATGAGCTAAAAGTAATACTCTTCTAAAAAAATCCTCCGGGCCGGATTTGAACCAATGACCTATACAATGATGGACTAAAAAGTTGGTAAGTCTGCAACCTATTATACTGGTCTTTATTTTTTTGATGTCCTGATGATCCTGGCCAGGATCTTAGAGAAAATTTATGAAATTATTGTATTGTCATTGGTCCTTTACAAGTATACAAAGTTTCAAGTTTTTAAGTGGGTGAAAATCGTGTTGAAAGATTCCATTACATAGACTGATACAGGTCAAGCTAATATAAAGCGTGTAAAAACAACATTAATTGCCTGGACATGTTTGAACTCATGAATCTCAGATATAGTGCATACCGTATTTTATGGACTATAAGACACACTTTTTTCTTTGAAAAATTGCCTCCAAAATTTAGATGCATCTTATACTCAAAATTAATATAAAAATGTCCAATGTTTGACTTAAAATTCCCTCCAGTCTTAAAAATGGCCATATATTTGATGCTGCAGGAAACCTGTCTCTATCCAGCAACATTGGATTCAACTGGCAGCAGCAGTGCCCGATGCGACGAACATGAGTTGCAGGGATTCACAAACTTGCTAACACTGTCTCCCTCCTGCCCCGCCATCACAAAATCCAGAACACTATCTAGCCTATGATGCGCTATTGCAGTCTACGGTGCCAGTGAACTTGAATTGAAAGTGATTTGTGTTATCAGTAACAGTACAATATTTTTGTTAGTAGTTTCATAATGGAAAAAATAAAAGGTTCTGATATACATATGATGCGGGCTATAAATTAAAAGTAATAGCATATGCAGAAGAACATGGAAACAGAGCAGCTGAGCAGTATTTCAGCCCTCCACTAACAGAAAAAATCATTCGCGATTGGCAGGCTAGTAAAGAAGAACTGAAAAAAATGAGGAAGACTAAATGTGCAAATAGAGAACTGAATGTAAAATGGCCAAAACTAGAAGATGACATATTGAAATGGATTAAAGGATACCATCAAAATGGCATTGGAATTAATACAAAAATGATTCAAATACTTGCTCATAAGCTAGCACTGCAATGGAACTTAATAGACTTTAACCCTTAAATTCGTAATGTATCCTTTTGGATACATCAGTTGATTTAATTAATTTAATATTTTAAATAAATCAGAAGAAAACGAACAAAAATTAACCACTTAAATGTGTGTCTAATTATGCAATATACCTAATAATAACAGTTACACAATATTCCGTTTTCACTGCGGTCCGCAACATTCAAATAACTAACAGAAGAAATATGTGTTTTGCCAATTTAAGGGTAGGGTGGAGTTGGTTGGTGCTACAGGTATATAAAGCGTCATGGACTTAGCATGTGAACCAAAACCAAAATATCTCATAAAAAGCCACAAGAGTATGAAGAGAAAATAATATATCTTTCCATCGCTTTATTATTCAATATCGAAAGAAAACCAGTGTGGAACTAAGCCAAATAGCGAATATGGACGAAACTCCTCTGACATTTGATGTGTCAAGTAACAGAACTGTTAACATGAAAGGTGCTAAAACTGTAACTATAAAAACAAGTGGACATGAAAAAATGCACTGCACTGTTGTCCTTTCATGTTGTGCTGATGATAATTTTCAAGCGCAAAACAGTGCCAAAACTTTCTAAAATACTGCCAGGTGTTGTTGTTCACATACATGATCAGGGTTGGATGGACGAGGCTGGTATGAAATTATAGATTGAGAGAGTTTGGGAGAGAAAGAAAGGTGCTTTATTGAAGAAGAGTTCTCTTCTTGTGCTAGATCAGTTTAGTAGTCATTTAAAAATCCTGTGAAAGAGAAATTGAGACAGGGAATATTTTTTTTATTCAATGCCCCAGGTTGTCATTTCAACATTTCTGGTATTCTCTCCTGGCATTGGCATAATTGTAACCCACTTCTGAAGTTGGGGCACCTAGAAGGCGGAGTTACGTTACCCCGATGATATGATGGGTGATAAATGATAATGAAGCACCAAGAAAGTTCTTAACCTAAACTTAACCTAAATTCCAGACCATGGGCAACTACAGGAATAATTCCCTTTATGGAAAAATTCCCATGATTTGACCAGGGAATCGAACCCAGGACCTAATGAACTGTAGTCAGAAATACTGACCACTAGCCCGTGAGGCTGGTCAGACAGGGAAATGTAGAACTTGCTGTTATTCCAGGAGAACTTACTTCAGAATTGCAATTTCTTGATGTCTCGATAAATAAAACATTTGAAGTGTACATGAAAGAGAAATGGAACAAATGGATGATGGATGAAACCCAATATGAATTCACGTTAAAGGGAGCTTTAAAACAATCTACAATCAAACAAGTGTGTCAGTGGATAAATCAGTCATGGTCTAGAGTGAGAGAAGACATTATTGTTAAATCTTTCAAGAAGTGTGGCATAAGTAATGCTCTTGATGGCAGTGAAGATCATCTCATATATGAAGAGGACAACGATGACGATGAAGAGGAAGAAGAAGAAAGTTTAGATGATGATTTTCAGGTATTTTAAAGATCAGTTCGGTGTTATAGACTAGTATTTTTTTTTAGTCTCGCTTTGCAATCTAATAATAAAAATTGTAAAAAAGATATTTTTTTTAAAAACTGCTTACAAATTAAGGTGCGTCTTATAGTCTGTAAAATATGGTAATACCTTTCATTCTAGATCAGCCAATATATTTTCTTGCTTGAATGATTTGAATTATCATAAGTAATGCCACGAGTGATTTCCAATTTATCTAGAGAATTTGGAAATCAAGCGTGGCATTTGTTAGGACTATTTAACGAATAAAATTAAGCTGTTTACTCACAAATCATTATTTAACTATAGTTATTTTAAAATATTTATATATTTAATGTAAACGGCGATGTTTGAAAACAAATGAGAAACAATAGGTACACTTCATCTGCTTCTTTTGTTTATCACTGCAACCAAATCATACTATTTATTGCCAAAGGAACGCAATATTGTAAGAATGCTCTCTAGTGGAGAAAAAATGAAACACATCAAACTGTATATTAATTCATTTCTGATGTCGTATGATGTAAATATGACAATTATATTTTTCTGGATTATTACCTGGGAAAAAATACATTTAAAAAAGTGCAAACAGTGGTTTCTTTTTTTGGTGGTATAATAAATTGCTACAAATGTTTTTATATTAACTCCTGCAAGCGCTATGTGTTGACATCTATGCACTATATATACAATCTGGTAGCCGTATTTCTTATAAGCTCAGTCACTGCAAAATAAGACTTGTTCAGAATATTAATCTTTCTTTAATATGGTAAATATAACACTGATAAATATTTCGTGAAACACGACTCTGATTGGTTGTAAAACAGAAATCATTGAAACGTGATTGGTCATTGACTCCCATTTGGGGCATGAGTTAAATAGTCTATGCAATTGTTGTTAATATTATTATTATTATTATTATTTTGTTGTTACAGATGTATTTCAAAATATGTAAGTCACATCCTATACCAGTAAATTGCAAATAGTGATATCTGCTAACTCAGTAATTTTTAGTGAGTGATAAATATGCTTGCATCAGATATAAAGAACTATGTCAGTTATGTAAAGAACAAGATTTAATGAGACTATTTAATTCATGCCCCAAATGGGATTCAATGACCAATCACATATTAATGATTTTTTAATTACAACCAAACACAGTCGTGTTTCACCTCGAATTTATCAAATAAGTTTATCATATTAAAGAAAGCTCCTCCTTTTAACATTCTGAATAGATCATAGCATTATTTTGCAGTGACTGACTCTCTAAGAAATACGGCCACCAGATTGTATACATAATGCACGAATGTCAGCTGATAGTGCTTGCAGGGGATAATATAAAAACATTTGTAGCAATTGATTATACCACAAAAAAAAACACTGTTTGCACTTTCTTAAACTAATTATTTCCCAGGAAATAACGTTGCAGAACAATATAATTGACATATTTACATCATAGGACATCAGAAATTAATTCCTATAATGTTGGTTATAAATTTCTCCACTAGGGTGCATTCTTACAATATTGCGATCCTTTGGCAATAAATAATATGATCTAGTTGCAGTGATAAACAAATGAAGCGTAACAATTGTTTCTTATTTGTTTTCAAACATCGCCATTTACATTAAATATATAAATATTTTAAAATAACTATAGTTAAATAATGATTTGTGAGTAAACAGCTTAATTTTATTCATTAAATAGTCCTAACAAATGCCACAACTCATGAAGTGAGGAGTGAATTTATCTAGATAATTTGGAAATCACTCGTGGCATTACTTATGAATAAAATTTCTGTTATCATTCCTTTACAATCTTACAATATTGTAATCCTTTGGCAATATGATCTGGTTGCAGTGATAAACAAATGAAGCGTAACAATTGTTTCTAATTTGTTTTCAAACATCACCGTTTACATTAAATATATAAATATTTTAAAATAACTATAGTTAAATATTGATTTGTGAGTAAACAGCTTAATTTGATTCATTAAATAGTCCTAACAAATGCCACTCTTGATTTCCAAATTCTCTAGATAAATTGGAAATCACTCGTGGCATTACTTATGATAAATTAAATCAAGGATATTATGGTGAATAGATTAAATTCATCCATGTAAAAACTTACTTTCACTAACCCATTCTTTAACTCACTTTCTGACACTATCGAACTTGGAAGCTTATGCCCAGGCAGACATATGCTCTCCATACATTCCTATCCTGAGCTAATGCTTTCCAATCATTTCCTGTATAATTCACCTCCCACAAATCATGGTTTATGTTATTCTCACACACTACTTCTTTTTCTCTACACACTGAACATTTCACCTCTGACTTTCCTACAAAAAATTTCCCGTACTCCTTTCATTACCTACTCATGCCACATGTCTATGAGACTTGAATGTTCTCATTACATCTAGTTTCCCAAAAAAAGATAATGTTAGCTTGCTATTATCTAGTTTTCTACATCCCCTTGTCAGTTCAGCTCTCTTTTCTTAAAAAATTTTCCTAAACAATTTTCTTGCAATAATAACTGAAGGATTGTCAAACAAATGACTTAACTAGTGTGGTAGAAGGATGAAAGAACAGAGTAATGGATAAAAACCAATTGGAGAAATATTACTATAAAAATGAAGGCTGGGAAACAGTTGTTCTATTAATGACTATTTAACTCATGCCCCAAATGGGAGTCAATGACCAATCACGTTTCAATGATTTCTGTTTTACAACCAATCAGAGTCGTGTTTCACCAAATATTTATCAGTGTTATAATTACCATATTAAAGAAAGCTCCTCCTTACAATATTGCGTTCCTTTGGCAATAAATTGTATGATCTGGTTGCAGTGATAAACAAAAGAAGCAGTAGAAGCGTACCTATCGTTTCTCATTTGTTTTCAAACATCGCCGTTTACATTAAATATATAAATATTTTAAAATAACTATAGTTAAATAATGATTTGTGAGTAAACAGCTTAATTTTATTCGTTAAATAGTCCTAACAAATGCCACTCTTGATTTCCAAATTCTCTAGATAAATTCACTCCTCACTTCGTGAGTCGTGAATTTATCGATAATTTGGAAATCACTCGTGGCATTACTTATGATAATAACATGCCTGATGCCCTAAATAAGATGCATTTTTAATAGTGAATTCACTTTTTTAACTTTTAATATAGTACTGGCTGACATACCGCTTCTTATTAACTCTGTTTAGAGTAATGGTTTATTTTAGAAAATAACATTTTGAGGTTCTTTTAATCAAGTTTTGTGAGAATGCGAACATCTTACCTCAAATTAATGTTGAGTTCTGTTTGAACATATTTCGATATAATCCTCTCTGGGCAAGCTGATGGTGATATAGAGAATTATAGAAATGTCTGAGCAAGCTGACAATGATATAGAGGATTATATTAAAACATGTTCAAACAGAACTCAACATTAATTTGAGATAAGATGTTCCCATTCTCACAAAAACTTGATCTGTTTAGAGTATTTATATGGGTTACTCTGCTCTCCATCAGTGATAAAAATCATGTGTACGCTTTATTTTATCCATACCATGCTAGCTTAGATATTAGCATGACTTCCTCCTGACCTAATTGGTTCAGGTACAATACCTGGCAAGGCTGGAAATTTTAACTGCAAAATTTTCAATCTCTGGACTAGAAGGGACAGTAGTGTACAATTTTTAATCATCAAGATACCTTAATTAAATTCCAAACCTCTCTGCAATACATATGTTGAGGAGACGTGTGGAACTGTTAAAAGTGATTTGTCCATCAGTGTTGCAAGAAGTAATAGACTCGTGAGTACTAAAACGTACCATTAATAGTAATAACTGGAAGGCGCACAAACGTGCACACGAGTCTATTACCAACATAGAAACCCAAACGAATGGTACCTACCCCTCTAAGCTATAATGAATAACATATACACTCGGAGTGGGGATGACTTATGGGAGGAGTCATCGCCCTTATAAGGCAAGGATGCATGTGAAAACACTCTCACGCTCCTATGTTCTACAATAGTCAAGTTCTTCAGTAACCGTTCGCAAAGGTGATATTAAAACACGTGGGCGGAAGTAATTCATCAACTCCACTCCGAGTTAGTAAAATATCAAACATTGTAAATACAATTGTACACACTAAATTGTCCAATAAACTGAAATAATATGTGTATAATATAAAAATCCTGAGTGATCATATTCTACCCTGAGCGAACCGGCACATCAGATAGGGACATTTAGTCTGGTATCCCCTTAATACTTTTTTTAGAGGCAAAGGCTATGTGCTGGCACCAAGTTTCAACTTCTCCTTTTCTTCATCCCTAACACAACACTTGCGCTATGCTAACACTTAAACATACACTCCTATCATATGCAATAAAATGTAATATAGCCTGTCAAAGTAATGGATAAATTAAAAATATAACGCATTAATGACATCTATCTGCCTAGTGCAGAACCCAAGCACAAAAAGTGCAGCAAGTGCCATTGGAACACCCACACTAATTTATTTTATAAAAAGGTAAAGTGATCCCACATCAGGCCTTAGGAAGTCCTTATGGTAGTAGGAAATAAAGGCTCACACCTTTCTAGACAATTACCCAGGTTGTAAGTCCTGCATGATGGCCACCATTATCCTCAGAACATAAGCTTGGTACTCAATTCCATTAGAGGCTGAGTCTCCCACTGCTATAATGCCATCAGAAAATTTTGGCAGTCAAAAATTCTGATCCCATCAAGAATCAAACCTGCGATCTACTAGCTTGTAGCATATTGCCTTAACCAACTACACTATGGCATGTCCCTCATTTAATTTTATGGCTAAATACTACACTCCTTAAAGTCTTAAGAGTCAATACTTACTCTCTGTCTTTGTCTGGAATCTTCTCTGTAATATGGTCAATAATCTTGCTACGTGAACCAAAGTGATTGACAGGATATCTCAGAGGCAGTTGTAAGAAAATAGAGATCATTTGAACTAGGTGAGCCACAAAACCAAGTGCTATAGATATTCTAAGTTCATCATGTCCAGCGAAGTCCTCAGAATTGGGTAGATGCACTCCACATATTGTGTGCTTGTTATTAGCCTGAACAATAGGGTAGATATGATTCAGTTCAGAAATAAGTTGTTTCCTTCGAAAAGAAAGTTGTGCACTGGCATGTAGATAAGCCTCACGCATGTCCACAAAATTCTTCTTCCATTCTTTTAAATGCTCCATATCTTTATGAAGATTCTGGTAACGATTCATCAGATCCATCCCTACAACAAGAATTAACATTATATTTGGAAGAGAAAAATATAATTTGTCCTTCAGTGAGAAGTATTAAATTAATAACAAAAACATCGAAAGAATTAACATATTTGTCAGCATGCAGAATGCTCCATCTACCTGTCTGGTATAACAATTAAGGTCAAGAAACCATAGGAATCCACAAATTTTTCTTAACTATATGTTAAATGAATTTTTGGACCAATAAAAGATATGGAAATGTGGAGGATACAAACAACTAATAGCTGGATGACATATACATACGAGACTTGAATTTGGTTATAAAGCTATTTCATGTCAGATCAGTCATCTTCTTGACCTCATCAGTTTGAATTTTGATGAAATTTGATATGAAAGACACAAGGGAGTAATTCTGCCAATTTTTAGATTTTTATTCTTGAAAACTGTCTAGGATACAGAAATGTAATGTAAATGAAAATGTTAAAAAATAATGACAAACATGTACTTACAAATTTTTCTCCTGATTGTACTAGAGTGATAATCTAACATCATTAAAAAACTAAGGAATAGATAAATTAAAATGTTTCATACCTCTCCTCATAATCAATCTTCTAAATAGATTGCATTTTCAGGGTCTTGGCGACCCCATCCACAGTACACTCTTGCCGACTGATGTTATGTCGATCGGAAGAACCATTTCTTCCCTCTGTTGGTGGACCGATAAACCTCCAGATCAGATCACAATCTGTGGGAATTTTGAAGTTCATAAGTTTTTCTTTCTTGTTTTTCTGACTATAGATTTTCCCCAAACCATGAGTTCCTTTTGTTAATCTATTTGTTTAATTAGACTAGCTTTTGATTCAATTAGATGTTTTTCGGACCAAGCATGAGCAGCTACTGCAGACTTTTCCACTTCACCATTTTTGACATTTCTAAGATGTTCTTTCACCCTTGTTTTCAATTTTTTTTTCCTTGTATGTTTTTGTTTTTCCTTAGAAATATCAAAAATGGTGAAGTGGAAAAGTCATCAGTAAGCTGCTCATGCTTGGTCCGAAAAACATCCAATTGAATCATAAGCTTGTCTAATTAAACAAATAGATAAACAAAAGGAACTCACAGTTTGGGAAAAAATCTACATTCAGAAAAACAAGAAAGAAAAACTTATGAACTTCGAAATTCCTGTGAATTCTGATCTGATCTGGAGGTTTATCGGTCCACCAACAGAGGGAAGAAGAAATGGTTCTTCCGATTGACATAAAATCAGTTGGCAAGAGTGTACTGAGGATGGGGTCGCCAAGACCCTGAAAACTGCGATCTACTTAGAAGATTGATTATGAGGAGAGGTATGAAACATTTTAATTTATCTTACATTAAACCTCACAGTGATTTATTCCTATAAAAGTTCAATACTAAGGATTAGACCCTACATGAAATTTTTATGACAGATTACAGTCTCAAGTTCACTTACTTGTGACCTTTAAGTTAGAATATCTGAAAACATGCCATATCAGAAAATATGAAAAAAAAATTTATTGCGACGACTTCTACCCATGTACTTAATATTATGCTGGCACCCAATGACAAGGCATGTAGGATTAACATGAGTGGATATTACTGTAGGGAAGGCACGGACATGTACACAATACATTTTTCTTACCTTCAAGATTTGGGTTTATTATACATGAAATGTGTATATTTTATAACAAAAAATCAGAAATATGTTACTATGTGATAGCAACTTCACTTGATAGACACAATTTTCATCAGTAAATAGCAACAAATCTTGGAGATCGGGGATTAAAACTGCAGCCAATTTAGCCAATAGCAGGGCTTCTTATTACAGCTAATGGCAAGTCTTATTACAGCCAATGAGAAAACTTACTGACATGCTATTTATTGGGGGCACGCCATAGCGTAGTGGTTAAGGCACTGAGCTACAAGCTGGAGGGTCGAGGGTTCAAGTCCCATTGGGGTCGGGATTTTTAAACTGACCCAAACCCTCTGGCAGCACTATGACCCTGGGGTCGACTCAGCCTCTAACGAAAATGAGTACCAGACGCTTGTTCTGGGGGTAAAGGCGGCCGTCACGCAGGGCTGACAACCCGGCTGACATAAAGTGCCGATTGTCTAGAAAAAGTGGGAGCCTTAACCTCCTACTACCCCAAGGGCCTCCAGAGGCCTGTTGTGGGATCACTTTACTTTACTTTACATGCTATTTTATTTATTATGAGTTAGTTATTTTGACTCACCTCATATTTTTTTATATTCTGCAGACTGTAGTTTTATCGCATCTAAGCGACATTGTCAATGCAATTTAACTGTTGTATTTGCAGTTGTCATCCTGTAGATTGATTTCTACTCCTTCTGTTGGTTGACCGATGAACTTCCAAATCAATTTTTTTCCCCCTTTCCTGGGAATTTCAAAATTCATAGTTTTCTTCTTATTCTTGTGGATGTAAATTTTCTCCCAAATTGTGAGTTCCTTAGATTTATCTAAGTGTTTTGGCCTTTATTTCAATTCTGTGTTTTTCTGGCCATGCATGTGCAGCTATTGCAGACTTTTCTATTTCTCCATTTTTAACACTTCTAAGGTGTTCTTTCAATCTTGTATTCAAGTTCTTTGTTTTGTTTTTCCTATGTATATTTTTTACAATATTTACAATCTATTTGATAAATCCCTGATTTGTTGCCATCATCAATCTTTTAATTTTTGTTGGTTTTAATTAATTTATTCAAACTGTAATCATTTTTCAGTGCTAATTTAACATTAAATTTGCTGATTTTTTAAAAATTTTACTGTATACTAAAGGATGGTATGTAAATTTCCTGAATTTTTTACCAATTTCTTTGTCTGTCTGAAGAGCACCTTCATTTATCACTTTTTTGTTTTTTGAATTTATTTATTTTCTTATGAATCATCTTTTCCCGAAAACCATTCTTCTTTTGGTATTTTTAATATTTTTTTTCTCTATATTAAAATTTTCTCTGTTCATGGGAATGTTCACAAGTCTGTATGTTATAATATTAAAGACTGCCCGTTTATGTGTAATATGGTTGAAACCTGTTGATTTAATGTAATTATCAATGTGTGTTTCTTTTCTATAAATTCCAAATTCTATTTTCCTTTTTTCTTTATTTCTCTTCAATTTAAGGTCTAAAAATGGTATTTCTTGGTTATTTTCAACTTTCATAGCAAGTTTGATTGTTTTATTATGAATATTCAAAAGTTTAACAGCATCTTCCAAGTGTTTTTGTTTGACTAATGCTATAATATCATCCACATACCTACTCCAAAAATTAAAAGATCAAAGGGTATGCTTTGAGTATCTGACATTCGAAGTTTCCCATAAACATATTCGCCAAAAATGGTGATAGTGGATTTCTCATTGCAAGTTCCATTCTTTGTCTGTAATATTTTACTCTGTAAGTGAAGAACATTTGATCTATGCATAATTTGATTAATTTTAAATATTCTTCTCTGCTCTCATCATCTATCTTGTTATTTTTCAGCATTTTTCCAAAAGTCCATTGTTTTTTTCTGTTGGAATGCTTGTGAACAATGAGGTGACATCAAATGAGACCAATCTTATATTTCATGCTATGCTTTGTAGCTTTACTAGGGAATTATATGTAGGTGTGGTAGCTTCCCATTGCTTTCCACAAGGGTGGTGATGATGATGGCCAGATGATGTTCGGGAACATTTTGGGCCTCAAAGCTACCTGCCATTTGTCTTACACATGAGAAAAAACCCCAGAAAAAACCTCACCCAAGAAGCTTGTCCCAACTGGGAATCAAACTCGGGCCCGCTGTGTGACAAGGCAGCACACCACCTCGAGACCACAGTGGTGGACTATATATAGTCATCAAATATTAGTAGTTAGGATGGTAGGAACACATTTGTAGAATGCCAGTTAACAGAGATCATAAAAAGACTTGCAAGGGAACTATCAATAAGATCATATCACAATGTGCCTTGAAATTTTCCTGGCAGAATAGATATACAGTAAGGACCTCATCAACCAAAAATCAATATGGGATTTAACTAAAATTATTGAAAAATTGAAGAGGGAATCTTTAAAATTAGTCATATAATTGTATTGAATTGTAGCATAGGGTGTTTGCACCTACGCTCACTTCCCTCACTCCCACTTCAACTTAATATTTTAAAACATTGCAGTGTAATTACTTATTTTAGGAATTCTCACTATGAGGTATATTCATTAAGGTAGAATTTTTTATCACTCACCTCATATTATTCTTCTTATTTGACTAAACTGGTTTCGGAACATAGTTTCTGTTCCATCCTCAGTATCGTCACGACCGTTGTTCTGTCGTCTTGAAGAGCTGTCCTTCGCTCCTTCCATTGGCTGACTGAAAAACCTCGAAACCAGGTCATTCTCACCGGGAATTTCAAAGTTCATCAATTTCTTCTTTTCACTCTTTTGAATGTAGATCTTTTCCCAAACAGTAAGTTCTTTTGGTTTTTCTGTTTGTTTTAATAATTTAGCTTCTTTCTCGATAAGATGTTTTTCAGACCATGCATGGGCAGCCACTGTAGATTTTTCTACTTCCTCTTTCTTGACATTCCTGAGATGTTCTTTCACTCTAGTTGTTAAATTTCTCTTAGTTTTTCCTATGTAGAATTTCTCACATTCTTCACATTTAATCTGATTAAAGAAAGAAGCTAAATTATTAAAACAAATAGAAAAACCAAAAGAACTTACTGTTTGGGAAAAGATCTACATTCAAAAGAGCGAAAAGAAGAAATTGATGAACTTTGAAGTTCCCGGTGAGAATGACCTGGTTTCGAGGTTTTTCAGTCAGCCAATGGAAGGAGCGGAGGACAGCTCTTCAAGACGACAGAACAACGGTCGTGACGATACTGAGGATGGAACAGAAACTATGTTCCGAAACTAGTTTAGTCAATAAGAAGAACAATATGAGGTGAGTAATAAAAAATTCTACCTTAATTGCAGTATAAGTTTGGCCAAACTTTCTCCAGCATAGCAACCCCAATTATGCCATAACTTATTACTGCTCTAGCTGCTTAGCTCATAAAGAATATCCAACTATTGCGGTCTTGTTGCTTTGTAACAAAATTTTCCAATCTTGATTAGGAGACTTTTAGTTAAATCCCAAAGATGATTTTTGATACATAGAGTCCTTACTAAATATCTGGTCTGCCAGAAAAATTTCAAGATATGAGGGAGGATTGTAAAGTAAAGCATCATAATGGTTTTCTGTATTTGTATTGGGACTGGGATGTTGAAATTTCAACGAGATATCGTTAGAAGTTTTCACTACAGTTGCAATAGTTTTTTCATCTGCAGCTCTAGTGAGAGAAACAAACTACATGACGGAGATAACACTCATGTTACTGTTGTCAACATTTGAAGAGCAGCGAAGTGTAGTGTAATTTGTGTGGGCTAAAGGACATAACTCAAGTGAAATTCACACAGACATGTATGGCTTGTATGAGGAAGACTGTATGGACCATAACAACATCTCGAAGTGGTGTGCATTCTTCAAGGATGGCTATGAGAACTTCTGTGATTCGCAATATTCCAGCAAGCCGGTTACAGCTGTAATCCCATGGAATGTCACAGCTACTGAGGCAGCAATTTTCAACGACCAGTACATCCAACTACGAACCTTACTTCAGCAGTTCTACATTTCATATGATGCAATGTGCGATATTGTGCATGACATACTGAAGTTTTGTTAGTGGTGGATGCCTAAAAACCTGACAGATGACTACAAGGACCAGTTAATGATGACAAGCTTGGACCACAAAATGTGCTATGCTGCAGAAAGCATGACTTTCTAAATTGTCACTGGTAATGAGCTGTGGGCATACCACTACACACCCAAAACAAAGCAGGGGTCTATGGAATGGAAACAAGCTGCTTTCCAGAGAGAAAAAATTCAAAGTGATACAATCTACCAAGAAAGTGCTTGTGACAGTGTTCAGGTATATGCATGGTCTTTATTGGTGGACTTTGCTCAACACAGACCACTATGAATGCTGCACCCTACATTCAAACTTTGGAGTTGCATCATGCCCTTTGTGACAAATGCTGTAACATGAATGCCGATTTTTTCTTGACAATGCTCGCCCTCATTTTGCAGCTTCTGTCTGTAAGAAAATCAACAAATTTGGACCATACAGTCCAGAACTTGCACCATCAAACTTCCATCTGTTTGGTCCCATGAAAATATTTCTGGCCAACCATCACTTTGAGACAAATGCAGAAGTGCAATCAGTTCTCCACATATGCCTATACTCCAACTGAATGGACTTATATGAACAGAGTATTCTGAAACTGGTACCATGATGGGGTGAAAAAGGTGTTGAGAAAGTTGGCGACTATGTAGAAAAGTAGGTAAAAGATGCATTCACCTTTTTATCTATTAAACTTTAATTTTTAAAAATTATTGTGCATTACTTTACAATCCACCCTCATACATTTTGATATGATCTCGTTAATAGTGCCTTGTTAGAAAGGAAACCAAGTATAAAAAGAAAAAGAGAAAAACTTTAGACAAGATGAATGAATAGTTTGTAAGATATCAGAAGGAAGGATATAAAAAAATATGAAACTTAAAAACAACTGATACGAGTCAATGGAAGGAAATATGTGAGAAGGTCAAGGTTCTTCAACAACTCTAGTGCCATGAAGCTAGTCTCAATGTTACAATAAAAAAAAATATCTATATATGAAAATAAAGGAATATATAGTCATAATGTTTACCTCTCTCTTGGTTTGCCTCCATTAAATTAGTTTTTGTTTTCTCAAGCTGATGTAGTACAGAGAGTTTGCGAGATTTCTCCTGACTAAGAGTTGTCACTCTAAACCGGACAAGTTCCACTTGTTTTTTAACACGCAACAATTCCTGTCTTTCAGGTGCTTTAGGACGACTCTTGTTCAGTAGGCGACGCAGAACAGCATTCTCTCGTGACTCATTTGTTGTAAAACCACCTGCTGAGATCTTGTCACGCAAAATCTGTGCAGCTTGCATTTGCTTCTTAATTGCTTGCTGGATAGTGTGTAGCCTACAAATTTAAGCATTAACAATTATAAGCGATTCTGGTGTCTAAGAGCTGTCCTCACCTCTACATTTAACAAATGATCTACCAATGTTCTCATATTGAAACTTAACTTATTTATTTTTTTACCTAAAAGAAAAAAAAATAGTTGCAAGTTTTAACTGTAAGTTATCAAAATTGTGTGCCCAATTTCTTAAAAAAAAAAGCAGTGAAATTGAAATGTTATGCTTGCCCAGCCCTTGCTACAGGTAGGAGTGAGTGTAGAAGATAACAATTGATAGTACGTGCAGTTTTCCAAGAGCTACTGCCGAGTGCCATGCTACAAAATATTCCAGTTTTGATCTCAGGACCTTGCAATTGGAATTAGAAGCTGATCTTTTGTACACAGGACCCTTACTAGATGATCACTACTTCATCTTAATAAAGGCAGGTTTTGATATGAGAACATTGTAAGCTTCATAATTTCAAACCAAGCTGAGTTCAATCAATTTTTTCAGAGCATAAAAATCCTTAATATGGCTTCATTTGGAAGGAAAGAAGAGCCATGAATTCTTCTTGATGATTTATGGCACAAAATAACCTCAAGTCTGAAATGAGAGGCATCTGAGCATAACTGTTAGCCACTTTAATGCTCAGCTTTGAATTGCCTGAGTTGTTAAAGATTGTTATTCAATAAAATAAAATGTACCTCTAAGCACTGATGGTATCGAACATAAAAAATTCACTGAATTCATGAATAAAGGCTCTCCAAACATCCTTATCTTGAATTAATATTTATCAAGTCATCCCTTGTATAATTCACCTCCCTCAAATAATTATTGATGTTATTCTCACATCTCATTTTTGGTCTACCTATTGAATGCTTTCTTTTTCTGGTTTTCCTAAAACAAAATTTCATGCCCCTCTTTCATTCCTAATTCGTGCCACATGACCTATCATCATAGTCTACAAGATATAACTGTTCTTATTACATCTGGTTTCCAAAAAGGAACACAGAGCTTATTAAATTTGAAGAGAAAAATTTTTGCCTAGACCGGGACTCGAACCCGAGACCCTTGGCTTTCCGGGCCAAGTGCTCTACCAACTGAGCTACCGAGGCGAGTTACGATCTAGACGCAAATTTTTCTCTTATATACGTAGTAACTCCCTATTGCCAAATGCTTTTGAAACCATTGCTTCTATCTTTGCAAATGGCGGCTTCTTAGTTAAGAAGACATTTACTGGGAATTTAACATTACTTTATAAAGCTAGTAAGGCTTCTAATGATGTTTTTATTATTAATTTAACATTTCTCAATGAAAGATAAATTAAATTTGAAGAGAAAAATTTTCGCCTAGACCGGGACTCGAACCCGGGACCCTTGACTTTCCGGGCCAAGTGCTCTACCAACTGAGCTACCGAGGCGAGTTACGATCTAGACGCAAATTTTTCTCTTATATACATAGTAATTCCCTATCACCAAATGCTTTTGAAACCATTGCTTCTATCTTTGCAAATGAAAATTTTTCTCTTCAAATTTAATTTATCTTTCATTGAGAAATGTTAAATTAATAATAAAAACATCACAGAGCTTATTGTTATACAGTTTCCTCCATTCATCTGCCTTAGTTTGGTTTTAAAATGTTCACTATCACTTTATTCTCAAATACTCATAGTAGAGCAGAAAGTTGTAATTGTTCTGATCTACAAGAAATGTTATGTGAAAATTATAGAAGCGTAACTTTAATGTGTCATTACCTTAAAATTCATGAAAGAATTTTTGCAAGAAGATTAAACAATCTAATAGACAAAACTTTAAGAGAAGAAAAACATGCTTTCAAAAGTAGAAGATCAATGATGGACTTAATCTTCTCTATTAGAAAATTCAGTGAGAAGAAATGAGAGTATGGAGCAGTAATGTACCTTGCCTTCAGAGATTTCAGAAATGCACACTATACAGTTGTACATACATAAATATCAGAAGCTTTATAACATCTAAATGTGCCAAATATCTTAACTGAAAAAATTAAAAACATATTCAAGAAATCAGAAAAATGTATAAAGATTCCTGTAGCAATGACACAGTGGTTTGAAACAAATGGAGTACGACAAGAGAGTTTCTTGTTGCTTATTTTGCTTAATGTTATGATTAATGAAATTGTAAATAAAATTACAGTAATAGATAGAAAAACCCAATTTTAAAATCTTAATATTAGCAGATGATGTCATGATAAGGGAAAATTCAATAAGTAACAGAAAGCAGACTCGAATATTGGAAAACAATTGTAAAAAAATATGGTTTAAATATTAGCATTGAGAAACGAGCAGTAAAGTATGTATGTATATATATATATATATATGTGTGTGTGTTGTGTATATATATATATATATATATATATATATATAGAGAGAGAGAGAGAGAGAGAGAGAGAGAGAGAGAGAGAAAGAATAAAATGATTATTGGAATATTAATCCTTCCCTTGATGTCAGTGTGATATCATGCCAAGACGAATCCAACAGTTTTCTGACTTTGGAATGTTTTCACCCATTGTCACATGCCCATGTTTTGATCACCCCTGTTTGCTTCAGATGAAAACTGTGTTGATGAAACTTCATTAGCTTGTTGAGGAATGGTTATCCTAGAACTCTAGCAACATATTTATTCAGCTGTTCCACTCAATGAATCACATTCTTAATTGGGTTGTAAGTTTTACGCATTAGTACAACATGGCTTTGCACAAGAGAGATCGGAATTTAGATCCTGAAGAACTTTAGCATGTTCCAAATAAACTCTGTGATGATTAAACAAATAAAATCAGTGATGATTCCATACCTTGACGAATTTGAAGAAATTAAAACTAATGACAATGGTTTAAAAGAAATAGTTTGTGTACAGTGTACTTAAAAAAAAAACACATCTGAAAAATAGACAAAGAACAGTATTATTCCTAAAATCAATCCTTTTATTGGTGAGAGTGGATTCAGAATTGATGTTGAAAGCTACAATAAACCATTTTTATTTTTGAAAAATATTTCTGGACGATGTTCTTATAAATTTAATTGCAGAGGAAACTAATTGTTACGCTCACCAATACTTACTTACTATCTTCACATTTAATTGGCATAAATTTCAAGGAAATTTCAAAAAATTATTTTCGTGGAAATTTGGACTTTTTTACTTACAGTATTTATGACTGAAATAGATAGGCATCCAGAAATTGAGAATTACTGGTCTACAAGGCTTCTTTTTCATGCACCTTGGTAAGAACAAAAAATTGTTGAGTTGTATGAAATGCTTTTACAAAAAAAAACAACACAAATGTTTGTGGAACATTTCATCTGGACAAAGGATGTTCCCAAACATCTGAAAACCGACAATGAAAATTTTAAAAAAAAGGTGAATCTATAATATATCATTCGTGAGGAAATGTCAGTGGTGTCAGAGAAATTTATTTGTACCATTCACAGTGCAAAAATAGTGGATTCTGCCACCAAAAAAAGATAAAATAAAAAAGCCAGAAATTGTTATGGACTATAATCAACATATTCAAGGGGTATGCTTATGATCCTAGTTGCTATAAAACCATCAAGTGGATCAAGAAACTTGCTACTTGATACAAATGGCTCCACTGAATAGTTTCATTTTGATAAAAAGAAGAGCATCGCTTGTTCAAAAATATAAAAGAAAGAGCTATATTTTCCTCAAGATGTTTCTAGCAGACTGTATTGAATCCATAATATGACCAAAGTTGTGTGAAGAAGTGCCAACTTCAAGTGCATGCATACAAAATAAAACCATTGAGATATCAAAAAAAAAAGACAAAGAAATTAACAATGTATAAGAGAAAAATTTGCAATTAGATTGCAGTGCTCAGGTAGCTCAGTTGGTAGAGCATTGGCATAGAAAGTCAAAGGTCCTAAACCCCAGTCTGAGCATATATTTTTCTCTTCAAATATAATTTGTCCTTCAGTAAAATGTATTAAATTAATAATAAAAACATCAAAAGAAACCCTACTGGCTTTATAAAGTAGTGTTTAAATTCCCAATAAAAGTCTTCTTAAAAAGAAGCTGCCATTTGTGTGATCGAGCAAAGGTTCATAGCATTTGGCGCTAGGGAATTAACAATGTATAAGAGAAAAATTTTCATTTAGAATGGAGTGTTCAAGTAGCTCAGTTGGTAGAGCATCGGCATAGAAAGCCAAAGGTCCTGGATTCAAATCACAGTCTGAGCGTATATTTTTCTCTTCAAATATAAAAAATAAAAGTTTGATTCATGAATACAAGGTGGTCTAAAGACAAACAAAATGATTCATGTGCCCCCAACTAAAAAGGAGAAGGGTGATCAAATGTGAAAGTGTGGGGCATGTTCATCCCATGGAGTGAAAAAAGAAACAAGTGTGATGTCAATGTTTTTATTTAAATTTATCACTTACACTGAAGGACAAATTAATATTTGAAGAAAAAATGTTTTTCCTGTACCAGAATTTGTATCCAAGATCTCTGGTTTAATGTACCAATGCTCTATCTTTAAGCTATCCAGGCTCCAAAATCAAACAGAAAATGTTCTCTTTACTTATACAAATTCCCGTTGCCACAAGGCAGAGAACATTCATTCCCAATGCCTTTTCAAGAAGACATTTTAATGGGATTTTTACGTAACTACAAGTGTCCGAAAAGTCCCTAACTATTTATGAGGAAACACAAATTTTTTACTCTCTATTGTACGTAATCTAAAATATGTTGACCACACAACAACGAATAGATGTTCTAAGTTGGAGACTCAATGGACTGTCCTTCGCTGAGGTACAAGAACGGTTTCACTGACGGCACCGAACAGAAGCCCCAACGCGAACAACCATAAGAGGTTTGGTGAACAAGTTCAATGAACTGGGAATGTTTGTGACAAGGAACATTCTGGATGGCCATAGACTTCACAGGAAACTGTGCAGACTATATGACAGGTTTTCGAGCAGAATCCAAAAGCGTTGGTACGTCGTCTCAGTCGGGAACACGACATCCCAAAATCCATTGTATGGTAATCTTGCCCTTCCTACTGAAGAAAAAGGCTTACCACATCCCAGGTGCTCCACCATCTTGAACCTGAAGGCTATGTGGCATGCATGGCCATGTGCCACGACTTAATTGAGGCAGTAAACAACGAAGATTTGTTGGAACACAACCAATTCAGTGATGAGGCTACCTTTCATACCTGTGGCCTCGCCAATCGCCACAACAGCAGGACATGGGCTGATGAACAACCAAACATCGCCTTAGAAGGTGAACATATGGTTGGGCATCACCCCAGAGCGCATTTACGGTCCATTCTATTTTACTGAAGCAACAGTCAATTCAACATCGTACCTGGACATGCTTGAGCTATTCCTGGAGCCCCAATTGTTTGCCGACAACATTCTGGATTCGGTGGTGTTCCAACAAGATGGCGCCCCACCACACTTTGCGCACATTGTGCATGATTACCTCAACCAGACGTTCCCAGGACGCTGAATTGGACGAGGCTCACCACGGATCTGGGCAGCATGCTCGCCTGATCTAACGCCCTTGGACTTCTTTGCATGGAGTTACATCAAGAGTCAGGTTTACAAGGTCAAGTTTAGGCATTTGCAACACCTGCGTGAATGCATTTTCGGCATCGGTGCGTACAATTACCCAAGCAATGTTGTGGCATGTGTTTAAGTGCACTGAGGAGAGATGGCAACTCTGCTTCGATATGGAGGGCAGTCATGTCGAACTATAGTAATTTTGTCCAATTACAGTGTCTTCTTTGATACTACAAACATTTGATTTGAAGTAAACTGCTCCCCAGAAATGGTTAGAGACTTTTCGGACACTCTGTATTATAGCCAGTTCAGCTTATAATTTCAATGTTTTTATTTAAATTTATCATGTTAACTATAGGGAGGGCACAATTCATAAGTATTCCCTTGATATAGTTATTTTAAGTTTATAAAATTTATTACAGATTAGGAATTGATCATAGGATGGCATACGCGAATAAAAAGTACACTGAAGGACAAAATGTTCTCTTCAAGTGATGAATTTAAATAAAAACCTCAAAATTATAGGCTTAACAAGCTATTAAAATGTCTTCTTGAATAAGAAACCGCCAGATGGCATTGGGAACAAATATTCTCTGCCTTGTAACGATGGGGATTTGTATAAGTAAAGAGAAACATTTCTGTTTGAATGGGGAGCCTGGATAGCTTAAAGATAGAGCATTGGTGTGTTAAACCAGAGATTTTAGGTTCAAATCCCAGTTCAGACGAAAATTTTTCTCTTCAAAGTGTGATGTGTTCAAACTATTCTGGCTCTGTACAAAACTCCATGTTTCCCTAAAAACATACAAAAAATGCTAAAAAAATTTATTGAGGTACCAGTACTATAATATTTTTAATAGAATGTTCTGCCATTATTCTCTGTAAATTTCAGTTTATAACTAACAATAGCATGGTCACAGAAAATGTATATTTTAATGTATGCATCTAAGCTCTTTAAGGGTTGAATTTATAAACGCATTACACCGTAAAAGGCGTTCTCTGCTGAGAAAGTTTTATCCTAATACGATTTTGCTTACTCAGAAATCTATTCATGCGATAATAATTCGTAAGCTACCTGACGAGGTAACTTAAGATAGAAACTTATCGTGAGAATCCCGAAGGGAACCGATAGAGTTTGAAACTTTGCCGCTTTATCCAAGATGTCGGACCTTGAAGACTTCGATCATGTTTTCGGTATATGCGGAGAAGAGGAATTTGATAGAGTCTACCAAAGAATTCAACTGGAAGAACAGGAGAATCGGCGTAATATTGCGCAATGCAGACGTCGTTGTTTGTGTTCCTCTATAGCAGACAAAAATAACGGAAGTTGTTTTATCGCTGAGAATTCTGGGTAATTTCTTGCCAATATTAAGAAAACGACGACTTTCATGCATGACCAGTTTGTGGGTAGCTAATTCGATCTTTGCACTTGCTCATGGTGAGTCAACTCACCAGTGATTGGAAGTAATTTGAGTAGAGACTAATGTATTTGCATATGACCCTAAGTGTTAAATTGCCAATCAGGTTACCCTAGGATTTAAATACCCATGCTACCAGGGAAATACAGTAGCTAAGTAATTAGGCTAAAATCTAAAAAAAAGTGAATATCTCTACATATTTAGGAACAGAGATAAATTCCCATAGAAAAATTAAATCATTAAAAGAATGGAAAAAAGTAAAGTTTATCACTTAGCTAAACAATTAATTTGGAAATGTTTCTGTTAAAAGCAAAATGGCTATACATAAAAACATATTTCAACTCAGTTTTACCTCTATACCTATTTTCAGTCTGATATAGAATAAAATATGTATTTTAAAACTTGCTACCTCATAATTCTACATATTTTATATTTGAAGAGAAAAATTTTCTCTTCAAATATAATTTATCCTTCAGTGTGAAGTGTTAAATAATAAAATCATCAATAATTCTACATATTTAACTTAGAAAGATAAATTAACACATTCAGTACCAGGCACTGAGCAGGGCATTTAAACCCACAGGCCAGCCATTTAAATATCCCAGCTACCCTTTTTGTGGCACTTCAGAAAATGGTCCATTGTTCACAAACTATTAGTCCTAGAAAATTCAAATTTTGTACATACCTAAAGGAGATATCCTAGTAGGATTTGATGGTGAAATAACTTGGGTGAATGACATCACATGGTATCGGCGTATCAATTTCAGGGGTGGAAGTTCATCTTCACTTTCACTTTGTGAATCTCCTAATTCAGGAATCAGTTCATCATCTGAATCATCATTATACAAAATATTCACTAATTCTTCTTCAGTGAGATATTTTCTTTCACCATAGTTTCACTCACACACAAACAACAGCGCGATAATGAGAAACATATACGACTGCATAGGAGCCTTGAAGCAAGTTTGGGTGAACGAATTCCATGTGTTGTTTGTTTTAAAAATAAAAGGGGATTCACCAAAGTCAAACGTGTCAAACAGGAATAGAAAGTGTACATTTACATGCCATCTATGATCTCCAAGACATACTAAGCCAACACAATATTTAGGCACGGAATATAAACGTGGTTTGTTTGCGCCCGCTCTTAACGAGTTAACTGACCGACAGCCGCATACACGATAGTCTCTTTAAATGCCTTAACTGGTTTACGGTACTGAATGTGTTAAAAAGCAGAGACATAGAGATAAATTTACAGAAATACAATGCAATAAATGGAGTCATAAAGACATTTTCATAAATATCAACCACAATCAAACTGAGATTACACAATGTAATTGCAAAATCAGGACTGAAATATAGCAGTAATGGATACTAAATTCTAAAATAAAATCAAAATTGCAAGCAGCACAGATAAAATTGTTACATCCATTACTAGGTCTGACAAAAATTGACAAGCAAAGAAACACAGATATATATACGATAAATTAAAAGTTCAAAATATAGTTGAAAAAATTCAGAATTATCAAAGTAATTGATTACAACATGTCCAAAGAATGGACCCATCTCACATTTCTAAATTAGCATTGCAGTATCAACTTAAAGGACTTCAATAAGATCAAAATTAAGATCAAGTAACCAACCACATCTTGAGATCTCATAGGAACAAGCTCAAACAACCTAAACAAGTTTATGATGATAATGACGATGAAATTCAAAATCTAACAAAAGTAACTCAATCTAACCATGGAATACGTAGCAATGGAGCTTCTTGGTAATAACCATCAGGTTATGAAAAGCTATAAAATCTATCAAAGTCAAATTACACAGTGAAACACACTTGGGGATGAAATGGACAAGAAACAAGAGTGGGTGTATGTGGCTATCATGTAGGACTGTTACATCGGCATTAGGATGGTCAATCCTCAAATGGTCCAATACATTAAAGCAGGATTTTAATATCTTAATAAATATGAAAGTTTAACAAATTATATTTGAAAAGAAAAATATACGCCTAGACTGGGGTTTGAACCCAGGACCTTTGACTTTCTATGTCAATGCTCTTCCATCTGAGCCACCTAGGCCTCCAATCTAAACGCGTATTTTTCTCTTACACATAGTTAATTCCCTAACCCCAAATGCTACGAGCCGTTGCTACGATTTTTGCAAATGGCGGCTTCTTTGTTAAGAAGACTTTTTATTGGGAATTTAAACATTACTTATAAAGCCAGTAGTGCTTCTTTCAATGTTAATATTATTCGTTTTTAAACACCTTAATGATGGACAAATTATATTTGAAAAGAAAAATATACGCCTAGACTGGGGTTTGAACCCAGGACCTTTGACTTTCTATGTCAATGCTCTTCCATCTGAGCCACCTAGGCCTCCAATCTAAACGCGTATTTTTCTCTTACACATAGTTAATTCCCTAACCCCAAATGCTACGAGCCATTGCTACGATTTTTGCAAATGGCGGCTTCTTTGTTAAGAAGAATAATATTAACATTGAAATGAAAGTTTAAGTTAATAATTTTATACTTTAAAATTCTTTTAATATTTAAATATAACTTAAATAAAGAAAAACATCTAAATAATTCATTGTTGTTCATTGTTGAATAAAAATATCTCAGTAACAATTAAAGAAATTGTACTACATAAGTCTTTCTAAATAATGCTTTTAAAATTGTTTTAAGTCATTGTTGTCAGAATTATAAAGCTTTCTATTATAACTGTAATAAGAACACCTGCTTAACTTAATATTTTTAAATAAAAGTATACTAAACTCTGATTGGATGTTAAAACATTTAACTTTTTGATTTAACAAATCATATTTAAACCTGGAATGGGCTAATAACCAATAGAATTTAAAATTACTATCATGTGATATAATAATGTTGTTTAAAACTATAAAAGAATTACACTATTCATTCTGCATACAACTTTCAACAAACATAGAAGCAATAAGAGTTCTCCTGATAAAATGTGATATTTAATACAAGAAGAATAGTTGATTCAAGAAAAGAAAATAATTTTATTTTAATTGACGGTGAAGAATAAGACACCTACATTTACTTAATCTGCTGGGAACCTACAGAGTGAATAAATGTGAAATTATGTCTACAAGAAACAATTTTTTTATGATTGTGAAGTGTTTTCCTATCCAGTGTACCAACTTCCGACCCTAAGAACAGAGTCCAGCTCTACTGAAAATTAAACCCAATCTGAACCAGTAATTATTTTTCTTTTGGGACACCAATCCTTCAAAATGTTACTATAACATCGGGCATGAAGAGAGTTAGCTGCTTCAAAACATCGCCACAACATGGGAAAAGAATTACTTCTTCAACATTCAAGAAGGCAGCAGGATAGCAGTGGTCTAGAAGACCAAAATACCAGGAAGGAGTTAGATCTTGGCAAACTGTGCAATTCTTATCATATTAAGTGATTATGTTACTGTTTTGAATAGACAGTGACTGTGTTCTGGTAAATACACAAAACGACTTGGGAACTATACTAGTAAAAGTATTACTGGTGTAAAATCTAAGTAAGGCATAAAACCTTACTTGGGGTGGGCCATTAAGTAAGCCCTTCCAGGCCATCACCACTATACTAATTCCAAGCTATACTCCAGCCAATGGATCTCTGGTTCTGACGTTTTCATGACAGTGTTGCTGATATGGATATTCTGTGGTCACTTTATGTATGTGGTTAGAAGAAATACAGCTGACATCTCAACAATTTCAAACCTTATATTTGAAGAGAAAAATTTTCGCCTAGACCGGGACTCGAACCCGGGACCCTTGGCTTTCCGGGCCAAGTGCTTTACCAACTGAGCTACCGAGGCGAGTTACGATCCAGACGCAAATTTTTCTCTTATATACGTTGTAATTCCCTATCGCCAAATGCTTTTGAAACCATTGCTTCTATCTTTGCAAATGGCGGCTTCTTAGTTAAGAAGACATTTATTGGGAATTTAACATTACTTTATAAAGCTAGTAAAGCTTCTAATGATGTTTTTATTATTGATTTAACATTTCTCAATGAAAGATAAATTATATTTGAAGAGAAAAATTTTCGCCTAGACCGGGACTCGAACCCGGGACCCTTGGCTTTCAAACCTTATTAGCGCGCTATAGCAGCATCAAGAGCAGTTATTGGTTGTGGCAGACATCTACTCCCAGTTCAACTATTTCCTAATTGGCAGTAGAGGACGAGTTTCTCCCTTTACCCCCAGTACAACCTAAATGTCAGAGACGGAGATCCAGTGGCTGGGCTTTAAGTTCAGTTGCACTGTAAACAAACTTGCATAAGGTATTACTCCACTAACTCCATCTATTATTGGAACTGTGTTACTACTTTTACCCACCATATGACTGATTTGTGTATGGAACTGTCAACAATTGAAACATTATTCTTAGGCAACATCATATTTTATGGGAAATAAGACTGAATGCAAGATAAGATGGTATCAATAATACGAACTTCTTTCATTTCTTATTTATTCATGACAAAGAAAAAACTTATGATAAAAAATTATATATGGGCTTACCTAATCAGAATGGGATAAGATATCCATCCATTGTAATTCTGCCCGAAGGCAAGTCCTTCACTGCAATCATAGCATTTTCATGCTATGCTTGCAGCTTTACTAGGGAATTGTGTAGGTGTGGTAGCTTCCCGTTGCTTTCCACACCGGTGAAGGATGATAATGATAAGGATGATGGCCATATGATTTCGGGGACCGTTTGGGCCTTAAAGTTTTCCTGACATTTGTCTTATAGGTGAGGAAAAACCCCGATAAAAACCTCACCCAGAAAACTGCCCCGACTGTGGATCGAACCCGGGCCCGCTGCGTGACAAGGCAGCATGCTACCTCGAGACCACAGCGGTGGACGGATAAGATATGGATTCCTTGAAACGAATCATCCTCTTCTTCTTTATTTCTTCACTGCTGGTTTCTCATGGATTATTAATGAGTGAGTCTACAATAATGTCATATAAATTATTAGAATTCCAGAATTTGTCCTCTTCCCCCTCCACATGGAGTATGAAAGACTGCCATATTTCAGCCAATACCAATTAGAGTCCTCCATGAAGCAAGATCCTGATTTCACTGATTTTGAAAGTTTTATTATTTCAAGTGATATATTGACACCATACTGACTCAATAAGGTTAAATTTGCTATGATAAAAGGGGAACCCTATCACAGTGTGGCCATTCGCTCCGCCAATATCCACTTCAAACTTATACATTTTGTGGACATTAGTTTTCTTTATCTAGTATATCAATTCATCCTTGATCATGTCACTTGTATATTCAATAATTTTGCAACCATCCACCTAATGACATTTTTAAGCCACCGCTTGGTGGGTACATGTTCCAACTTGATCTAAGATAAGATACATTATCCATAATAATGACACTGTTGGCAACAGGCTTAGAAAAATCTTCTTGAACCAATTTACAAAAACCGATCCTATAATTTCTTCATGAAAATCTACAGTTCTTTTAGACTCCATAATAATTTCCCCACCCTCCATTAACCCTTCATCACTTCCAATGTGAAGTACAATTAGGCCCTACCTTTGCCAATTGGATTTTTCATTCTAATAGTTAGACCTGACAGAAATGCCTGGATTCTACCCACACTTTAAAAATGGTATAGCCTTCATTTACCCATGTTTCGTCTAGAAAATACAATTTGTGACTTTCTTGCCTGTACTGGCATATTTTCATTAAATATTTCGTATATCACAACAGAATGTCTTCTGTGATCTATTACCATTTTTTTTTTTTCAGTTTCTTTCAATAAATTCAAACCCTATCTCATCCAGAAACATATGGAAACTAGTCTTTTCAAACTTCACCAAGTTGGGATCACTATTTACAAAAGACAAAATTAATTAATAATTGGAGGCTCATTCTTCTTAAAAAATAATGCACCTTATGATGCATGACACTTCTTATGAACTCATTGCACGAACTTCAATCAAGGTTTATGGCATTTATGTTTTATTCCGGCGTTGATAGGTATTCTTTATTTACAATTTCAATGCGAGCAAAATTTATGTTTCCATGCTGACACACCTGTAAATTTTGCTGTTTTTTTACCACATCTTGAATGGCTAATGTGGCATATTTTTCACTTAACTGTTTGAAAACATTCAAAATAACTTGTTTCTCTCCGCTTTTTGTAGGCTTTCTTTCCAATGTTTTAGAAATTCTAGAGAAGTGGCTATTTTGAAAAAATTGAAATTTCAACATATTCTGCATTGTGTATGCAAAAGAATAAAACACTAAAATGCCTATTTAATCTATTAAATTGTAATTATATATTTATAAATAATTTACTTTATAAATGAGTTGTAATTATATATTTTAAAATTCTCACATATAACTAATATGACATGTGCTAGATATTTTTTTCTTGTTTATTTCAAGTGTTAGCAAACTACATTTTCTTACATACTCAAAGGTAAAACCATTATTCTACCAAAGAAAATGTAGTCATACATCTACTTTGTTTACGATCAATTAGAACTTAGCTTGGAATTAGTATAGGAGATCTTTGCCCTATGCAGGATACATTTGCTCATTCATTTATTCATTCATGTTGCATAAGTGTATGAATTGGTAACATTGAACTGGGAGAGAAGCACTCATATAAGTGAAACTTTACAAAAATTTCAGTTATAAACCATGGCATGTATCTCTTGTCCCAAGTCTTCTTACTTTAATCCTTTTTATTATTTTTCTTATTCAGCAAATCTATGGCATGTAATCCAAGGCTTTACTTCCCTTTTGAAAAAAGCTACACTCAATATTTTTTTTTATTTCTGAAAATTCATGAACCCAGTTGAATTTGAACCTGCAAACCACAAACAAATATTTTCCAGTCTTTGTATATAGGTTACAGTATAACTGTCCATGACTATTTAACACATGCCCCAAATGGTAGCCAATGACCAACCATGTTTCAATGAATTTTGTTTTACAACCAATGGCAGTTTGTGTTTCTCTTTATCGATTTTCTCTTCATCAGCTCCTGCTTTTGTGATAAAGAAAGCTCCTCCTTTTTAATATTCTGAACAGCTCAGAGCATTATTTTTCTTCAACAAATACATTGAATATAGCAAATAATGAACAGATTTCTTGATTTTACTGAGTTGTGTACTAAAAAAATAACTTAATAACCTATAATGTTGATTATAATATACAGTATGATGTGTTTCATTATTTCCCCACTAGGGTGTATTCTTACAATATTGCAATCCTATTTGACAATAAATAATATGATCAAGTTGCAGTGAATACACACAACCTCACATTTCTGATTTATTTCAAACCGCCATTTACATTAAATATATAAATATTTTAAAATACCGGTAACTATATTTAAATAATGAGTTTTGAGTAAACAGCTTAATTTTATTCATTAAATAGTCCTAACAAATGTCACTCTTGATTTCCAAATCCTCTAAATTGGAAATCACTCGTGGCATTACTTATGATAATGAACACACCTGAGTAGAAGATTAACACTGTAGCTAGGTTGTGTATCAGAACTATTAACTTTCACAGCTAGTTTCCTAATCTTCTGAGGGGTATCTTTAATGCATTCAGGAGCAGTAAAATATCCTCCGTGCATATGAAACACTATGGTATTAGATTTCAAGCTTGAAGAATCAAATGATGGTTTTGGTCCCAGATACATCAAACCATTAAAATACACACCCCACACTGTAACCACATGATCTTGTTCTCCTTCTCGATGCAACCATAACCTTATCACAATTCCTGAAAATAACATTATTTATTAACAAATCTAGATCATTCATCCAGTATACTTGATCATTTCATCATCATCATCCTAGAAGAAATGTTAATTATATCTACACTAAATACATTGAAATAGTAGATAATTACATAGAATATAGTAAACTTCATTTATTTTATACTATGCCTAATTTCAATACTTTATGACTTTCAAAATGCTAAAAAATTGAACTTTATAACACCATGTACTGTAATATTCACAAAAATTGACAACTTTCATCAACATATAAATAAACATGGCACACTTAATTAATTTTACAAGTAAATAAGCAAGAGCAATCAATAGAGATTTTTTCTTCATGGCTTAGAAGACCCATGGCCTACCAGTTGGTTGCTGGCTTCACATCCACATGTGTTAATCACGAGATAGACGATCATCCAGCCAGTGTAGAGGTGACATGTGGTCTGCATGTCAGGTCCTCCAGCTGTTATAGCAGGATTTCTCAACCTGGAGCCACTACTTATTGTAGCTACACAAATACCTTATGATGCTGGGTAGTATATAATCAATAAGTTTATTATATATTTTATATTAATATTTTTTGCATATTAAATTATTTTTAAATTGTCAAACTACTGAATAATGTAATGGAAGAAAATTAAATTTAAGTACTTAAATGCTTTGAGAATAACTTATAACTTAATTTATTGTTAAAGGTTAAAAAATGTTCACATTAAATCATGGCTAACATTTTCTAAACAGGTAGTGCTACAATGCAGTCAACAAAAATGAGATGATTCAAGCATTACGTCACATTTTTTTTTTTTTTTGGCTAGTCAACTCTTGAGCTTGTAGCAGTAATTACATTCCTGCCAATTGAATAAATAAATAAATGTACATATGTCATTATTTTACACTAACCTCAATATCCCATTTTAAACCAGTGTTATATTAAGAGCAATAATGGCATAATCATCATCATCCATGCAAGCATTAGGCTGTATGGCCTGTTACACTCTCAAAGAGGAGTTTTCCATCCAGCGCTTTTTTGGACGTCCCTGCGATCTTTTGCCTTGGGGGCAGAAACGAAACATTGCTTTTGAAATTCTATGAGATGGCATTCGTTGAAGATGGGCTTCCCAGTTATTCTGGTAATTTTGTATATGGTGAAGAATGGATTCTACATCCAACTCTTCCATAATTTCCTCATTTCTTTTATGGTTTCACTTTGTATAACCTGCTGTACGGTGCATAAATCGCATCTCAATTGCTGTTATTTGGCTTTCATCTCTTCTTCATATTGTCCATGCTTCACTACCACATCTTAATATTGGTCTTGCAAGAACCTTATAAAGCCGTAATCTTGTGTTCTTCTGTACTAAAGATGGTTTCATTATACTGTTAATTATCCCCATTGTTTTTGTGAAATTTGTGATTTTCTTTGATATATCAGCTTTATCTTGAAATGTTAAATTATAACCCAAATAATTAAATTCATTCAATCATTCAAAAATTTCATCATCCAAAACAATTTTGCTAGGTATAGGGTATTTCCCACAAAAGGCCATCACTTTAGTTTTCTTTGTATTGATTTCCATATTGTACCTTTTTGCAATTATTATATTAAAATTGTGTATAGAATACTGTAAATCTGTTTCTGTTGGAGCTATTAATACCAAATCATCTGTAAAAAAGCAAGGAGTCTATTTTTAGGTTTCTATTAATTTGGATAGAACCGTGTCTCATCTGTCGCCAATCTTGGAATATTCTATCCATGTACATGATAAAGAGCAAGGGCAAGAGGCCACATCCTTATCTTACGCCCCTCTTAATTTTGGTCCATTCTGTTTGTGTGTTATTGATTCGAACTGAAATCAAATTTGTTTTATAGATATTGTACAAATTTAAAATATGTTGTTGTGGTAGATTGTTGTCAACTAAAATTTCCATTATGATTATTTTATTCTTAAATTTAGCAGAACCAATGTGATATCAGAGATCTAGAGTTGTATTTTTGTTACTTAACCAGTATTTAATACAAGTCATAACCATGTATATTGAGATTATAGTTTCTGATTAGGTTTTACATTTTACTTGTTAAATAATTTAAGAGAAAGGAAAAAAAATTGATTTGAAAGTTCATCGGTCAGTCAACAGAGAGAGTAGAAATCAACCTATAGGATGACAACCGCAAACACAATAGTTAGAATGCATCGACAATGTGGCAAAGATGCAACAAAATAATAATCTGCAGAATATCAAAAAAAAAAAAAATATGAAGTGAGTCAAAATAACTAATTCATAATAATTTAAGAGTGTTTAATGACATTTTAATTTTTAAAGTAAATCTTAAAAGTTAATTATAAAAACTAATATATTATATACATACAAACAAATGGTTATTTGGACAGAGTTTCTATCAATTACCTTATATTTTATAGAAATTATTTACAAAAACAAAGCCATGGATTTTTTTGAGTTTATGAAAATTTTATATTATCAATCAATCAGGAGTCCTATAGCTTTTGCCACATCCCAAATTCCGATTAGCATGTCTCTTTGAAATTCCATTCATCTTCTCCAAATTTCCTAGCCATTTTAATTCCTTCTCTCCACTGCATGCAGATCTTCCTCTTCTTTATTCCTGCATAATAATTCAAAGCTCTTTTTTTGGCCATCTATCTCCATCCTTTTCACATGGCCATACCATAATATGTCCACTGCTGTGGTCTCGAGGTAGCATGCTGCCTTGTCACACAGCGGGCTCGAGTTCGATTCCCGGTCTGGATAGACTCCCAGGTGAGGTTTTTCCTCACCTATAAGATAAATGTCAGGAAGCTTAGGGCCCAACGGTCCCCAAAAATCATCTGGCCATCATCATCATTATCCTCATCATCCTTCACCAATGTGGAAAGCAACGGGAAGCTACCACACCTATAATTCCCTAGTAAAGCTGCAAAGCATAGCATGAAAATACTATGATTACAGTGAAAGACCTGCCCTCGGGCAGAATTACTATGGATGGATACTATAATATATGCCTAGTTTCTATCCTCTCAGCACTTGAAAAATCATTCCATTTCGTCTTTGAATTACTGCATTTGGCACATGTTGCAATTTAGAAATCCTGCAATCTCTCCTTAGGAAGTCCATTTCCAGTGGCTCAATTACTATTTTATCTTTCCCTCATAGTTGCCAACACTCAGACCCATATGACAATATTGGTTTCATCACTGCACTATAATATATCCCCATCTTTGTATCATTCTATTTGACCATAACACTTTATTTAAAAGATAAATAGTTTTCTTCCCTTGTTGTACTTATTTATGTATGTCCTCCTGGGTTATTCCCTCTGCTGATATGTTTTGCAGATGCTTAAATTTATTCATTACATCCCTTGGTATTCTAAATATACAATTCTAAGTCTTTTTGTCCTTCTCCTACTCTCGTATATTCTGTTTTCACCGTGTTCATGTTGAGGCCCCATTTCACATATTCCTCCTCCAATTTCCTCAGCATATAATAAATATTGATTCTTCACTAGCTATAATTACTTGATCATCTGCAAACAAAAATGTCGTCAAACAAGAATCCTCCATTTGAATCCCCATTTCTGATATTTTCTTCCTCCTTTCATTAAGTGTTTCCTGGATATATATTTCAAATAAAGTAGGATATAAGCATCAGCCCTATTTAAGGCCCTTTGTAATAGGAAATGATTCCAAAATAATTATTCCCTTGATGTTTTTATTATTAATTTAACACTTCTCACTGAAGGACAAATTATATTTGAAGAGAAAAATTTTCACCTAGACTGAGACTCAAACCCGGGACCTTTGGCTTTCCGGGCCAAATGCTCTACCAACTGAGCTACCGAGGCGAGTTGCGATCTAGACCCAAATTTTTCTCTTTATACGTTGTAATTCCCTTGTGCCAAATGCTTTGAAACTGTTGCTTCTATCTTTGCATATGGCGGCCTCTTAGTTAAGAAGACAGTAATTGGGAATTTAACACTACTTTATAAAGCCAGTAGGGCTTCTATTGATGTTTTTATTATTAATTTAACACTTCTCACTGAAGGATAAACTATATTTAATTTGGTGCGAGGGAATTACAACGTACGAAGAGAAAAATTTTAGTCTAGATCGCAACTCGCCTCGGTAGCTCAGTTGGTAGAGCATTTGGCCCGGAAAGCCAAAGGTCCCGGGTTCAAGTCTCGGTCTAGGCGAAAATTTTTGTCTTCAAATATAATTATTCCCTGTTTAAATTTTGAATTAGTTTATGTTAAATTCCCATAATTTCTATTCGTGGATCATATTTTATTATCTATTGGTTTCAATGTTTTTGATTTTTGAAATTTTAAAGATTTTTATTGAAAGTGATAGATATTTAATGTGAATTCTTCCATGGATATGTGAATAATGTTTGTGATTGGTTACGAGTTCATGACATGTATAAGAGATGATTAATGATAAGATGATGACTTTTAATGGTTAGATTTTTGCGATTGGTTGAGAGTTATCTGCGTTGATAGGATTGAGTAATAGTTAATTTGAGTAACAAAGCGTTTGAAGATGTGTGTGGTTATTCCAAATTATGAAGAACAAAGTTAAGTATAAGTTTATGAAATCTGCATGCTTGGGTTCATTCACTGAGCAGACAAAGTTGACAGTTATTCAAGTTTTTCTGAGAGTAGCTTTTATTTTGTAAATAAAACCAACTTATCAGGATTTAATTCAGAAAGAAACCCTCAGGGGTCCTCATCTAGGGGATATGTGGATGGCGACCACAAGGTGCCCAAGCTGTGCAAAACATTTCTTCCACTTACTTGTGTTTTGCACTCTTTTAACTTTACTATCTAACCTCTCTTGGTTAACTCTTGTTTTTTCGACCCCGACGCTATTAGGGCATCTGAGGGCTAGGGAGTCTTTCCTTTCTTCCATTTCTTCTTTCCTTTATTTTCTTTTCTTCTCCAGAAAAGCCTGACCAGAGGCTATAAGATGGCAGCCCCGTCACTGGTCTTGCCTTCCTTTGGCCAGCAACCAATCGAAGGGACTATTATTATGCTTTTAAGTCTTATATGAGAATTTCCCTCAAATGCTGGAGGGAAAATTTTCTATAGGATCGTAACAGGCCTTGGCCTAATACTTGGAAGGAAGAAGAAGAAGAATTCAGAAAGAAGTAGTAAAACCATAGTACACTGATATTCATTAGTGCATGAAGTATTAACAGATAATGTGTGCAAAGAAGGAACTTCCATTGAAGGTAACGAATATATTGTAGCGGTGAATGAAAGTTTGAATATCGTAAGTTTGAGAAAGGCCCATTGATAGGGGGCCAGTGGAATTTTGGAGACAATGATAGAAAAACTCCTGACTTTTTTTAGTACCCTTGGAGGTTAAATATTCTGCAATGTTGAGAGATGTTAGGTAAAGTGTGAGAATATTTATTTAGGTAAAATTTAATCATTCACCTCATATTTTTTTTCTTATTTTAATTTAAACCAGTTTTGGAATTTTACATTTCAATTCCATCATCAGTATTCCTGGGACCATTGTTCTGTCATCTTGATGAGCCATCCTTCACTCACTCTATTAGAAGAGAAGTGAAAAGGAGAAATTGAAGAACTTTGAAATTCCTGGGGAAAATTATCTGGTTTTGAGATTTTCAGTCTGCCAATAGAGGGAGCGAAGGACGGCTCTTCAAGATGACAGTACAACGGTAGCGGGGATACTGATGATGGAATTGAAATATAAAGTTCCAAAACTAGTTTAAAATAAAATAAGAAGAAATACGAGGTGAGTGATTAAATTTTACCTAAATGAATATACCTCATAGTGTGAATTCCTAAAACAAGTAATGTGAGAATATTATTTATTCAGACTGTTGGAAGGCTTACAAGAATTTAGAGGACATTGGTTAGTAAGAGTTAGTAGTTTAAAGTTTGTGGATTCAAAAACTATTGTACAATCTGGAAAATATTAAACAATTATAATGTGAAATTCAGCATTGTTCCAAATTACAAAAGAATGAAAGTACATTTCATCATATACTCATCTGAATACATGTTTAAATGTAAGTATCTATAACAGGAAAGAATATATGTGTATTTTTCAGAGCTGCAGCATCTCTTTATCCTCCATATCACTGAGATAAGATATAGGTTAGGTTCGATTAGTTAAGGTGAAGACAGGTAGGTATATAATAGATTATGTTGGATTTTAGACAAAATTATGGGTTTTCAAAAAATGTTTTCTATCTCTTTTTGATAATCAAGGCTAATATCCATGCTTTTTGTAAAAAATTTCAAACATTCAGTTCTAAACTTTCTAATTTTACACTTAATTGCTATAAATTATAAAAAAATAGCACGTACCACTAACAGCTGCATTTACATGACATATTATGTCTCCAACCTCAATCTCAGACCATTTAGGATTTTCACTTTCCAGTTTCTCACTTGTATAAAAAGGTGCAGACATTGTAGTCAAATGCAGAGTATAATAAAAAGAACCTTTAGATAAATCTTTCACCTTCATTGTATTGACTGATTTTCTCATTTATACACACATTATACGCAGTAATCTGTATTAAATTCCGAAGCCTGAGCTGAAACATATCCATACATAATAAAGTTAGCATAAAATACAGGAAAAAGCTGTAGAATTGGTGGAGCAAGAAAATACGACAAACTAAAAAGGTTAATAAAAATTTAACCTAAAAGCCTAATTTAATTTTTCTATAAAATCTACTTGTCAACCACATTTGATTAGCAATGTTAAATAGAAAACTTGCATTCCCCAATCCACTGAACAGTGAAATTTAATTCTTGAATTTAAAAATTATTCTCATTTGGAATCTAATCCTACCTGTTGTGAGATAAGTGGGATCCATTCTTTCCATCTTGATGTAGCACGTCGCTGTGCTACTATTTCATGAGATTGATATAACATTGTAATTCTAATACGTTTAAAGTTTACATATTTAATGCTGTATACATTAGAATAGGCCTATTCATTCAAACTTAGCATTTTACATAACATTAAGTACATTAATAAGTTTTTCACTTAAGACACTTATCACACAGTAAACATACAGAATGCCGTTTATGAAGAATTGCGTGCCCTAATACTTTATATAAATGACAACATATAATAACATAAGCAAACGAAATTATAAAATTATTAAAGTAATTCCATCATTATCTTGTGACACTACTTATACTTCCTACGGTTAAGCGGATTATAATCACGAGCTTGTCAGAAAGCTAACACTATTATTTTAACTAGATTACAATTCTACGTGGGCAATACTAATAAGTTTGATAATAACTATTTGTTCATAATGAATATATTGGATTTAATTTATAATACTGTTCTGTTGACAATTTCTAGCAGAAGAATATCTGACAAACGAAATTTCGAAGGGGTGTGTTCAAGTTTCCGTACCAATGAGCAACAGTAGTGGGATATTTAAAAACCAAAGAGTGAAGATTTCTAAAATATGTGCCATCTATGACTAACTCGAGAACACTACCAGTTACGGTAGCTCAATCGCTAATGGTTAACTCTTGAACACACAAACAAACAAAAAAAAAACGCAATCAATTTAAGAATCAACAATAACAATGTAAAAAAAAAACCCTCTATACTCGATTACGACGTAATGTCAGGTCGACGGATGAGATTAAGCCCTTATTCACTATACGTGATATATAAGAATGTTGGCTGTATTATAGCCTCACTATGATGGTTGTCCAGTGGCTCGCTTGTTTCCCCGCAGCTGTTATATATAATTACGTACAAAGATGCCGATTACCGCCACTATAATGAATCCGCATGTTAATCATTGTCAATGCACCCGCTTTTATATAAAAGGACAACCATCATAGTGAGGCGATAATAGCCTCACTATGATGATTGTCTAGCGGCTTTTTTGTTTCCCCGCAGCTGTTATGGACAATTAAATACAAAGATGCCGCTACCGCCACTATAATAATTCCGCGCATTGTCGCGCGGCACCCGCTTTCATATAAACGGACAACCATCATAGTGAGGCGATAATACACCACCAAAGGGACAGATGAAATAGAATGGAATGAAATGGAAGTATGACGTAAAATTAAGTTTTGGCAGCAGAAAAACATGAGAATCTCCAAGAAATATCTACCCTGATTGATTCGTCCACCATGAACCTCATATGGAGTGTGAAGGAGTATTATTTATGATAATTGGATGACCATCATGTTGTGGCGACCATTTAGAAATGGATATTTAAAGATTTTTGATGGGATGGACCCTAGTAGGCATGGTCTTGAGTTTGGTTAGCTCAATGGTTTCGCATTGACTCTCTTCAGAAAGACCAATACGTAAATCTATTAATATTAAAATGAAAAATATAAAACTGTTATTCTCCAACTTTTATTATCCATCCATAGTAATTCTGCCCGAGGGCAGATCTTTCACTGCAATTATGCTATGCTTTGCAGCTTTACTAAGAAATTATAGGTGTGGTAGCTTCCCGTTTTTTCCACACCAGTAAAGGATGATGATGATGATGATGATGACCGGATGATTTTCGGAGACCATTGGGCCCTGACATTTGTCTTATAGGTGAGGAAAAACCCCGAAAAAACTCACCCAGGAGCCTGTCCCGACCAGGAATTGAACCCAGGCCCACTGCATGACAAGGCAGATAGTTTCATTATATGGATGCAAAACAAGGATTCTTACTTTAAGGGAGGAAAGGAGATTAAAAGTGATGGTACTCTTGTAATGCCAAATCTACTTGAATAACCTTCAAGCTGATCAAAATAGTAATAATATTCTTTGCAGCCTAATGGAGAATAAAGTTCTTGGGAAAATTTTTGGACCAAAGATAGATGAATGGACAGGTGAATGGAGAAGACCACAAACAGTGAGCTACATGGTCTTTATATGAAGCCAGATATAAAAAAGAACAGTTGTCTCATAGACTGTGATGGGCAGGACATGTGGCATGAAAGAAGTGCATAGAAGCTTCTGGTAGCAAAACCAGAAGGAAAATGCCCTATTGGTAGACTAAGAATGAGGTGGGAAAATAACATTAACCTTGATTTGAGGGAAGTAGATTATACAGGGGGTGATTGGAAAACATTAGCTCAGGATAGGGATGTATGGTCAGTTTATGTCCACGTGGCCATGAGCCTAAGGGTTTGATAGGGCCAGTGGTCATTTAAATAGAACACGCCAGATATGTAGTAGATTAATTCATCATTTATTAGTTCTGTTAAGGCACTAATATTCTTCCAATAAACTGGTTCAAATTTGCAGCATTATTTTCTCACTCTGCTTTAACAAACTTTTCATAAATATTTAATACTTTATATTTAGAAGTAGTAAGTTGATTATTCAGTCTATAAGTTATTATTCATTCATATTTTTTTATTTAATAAATCTACCCAGTATAGGGGATCCCTAACATAACGAACTTTTTCTCCTGTGCCAAAACATGTCCAAATTACTCTGATGAACCAATCAATTTTCATATTAGAAATTCTAGTGATTTAAAGATCACATGACCAAATACTACTCTACCCTTGGTCAATGCCCAAGTATTAAACTATAATATTTTAATTTACCATTTTAAAGTCTTGATTGTTATGTCTAATCAATTAATTAAAGATGAGTCTATCTATTAGACAGTTGAAAATAAAAAATATTAAGTCTTTCAAATATTATAACATTTCTCCAATTCATTTACAGAAGTCATTGCCCATTATGCTCCATGAACACTATGGACAGAAACCACCTACTACAGTGTCAAGCACCTTCACTCTGCTACACTGAAAGATAGATACTGGGAAATAAGAGCCAAACTTTCTGCCTTGCTATAATGTTTAATATGGTTTTAATTTACTATTATCAGTTATTTATTTACTTTTAATTATGGGAACGACTTCTGTCAAGTCCCTGCATTTGTATAAATAAATACATTTCTACAAATTTACTCAACAATAAACAGGAGCAATTATATATGCAATATTCTTTATTTATTAGACAATTGTTTACGCATAGGATAAATTTTAGATTAAATATTTAGATTCTTCACTAAACCAAAACTTATATATTTTAAAGAAACAAAATATTTATATTTAATACAGAATTAGTTATCCTAAATCTTCAGCTTTAAGTAACCAAGACATAAACTTGGGACCTAGAAGTAGAGACCAAGTGACTACACTTGTGCTATAAAGCTACAATAATAACAATGTAATTTACATTAATAAATCTGTGTCAAACAATTACACAAGTTTTTCTTACATGATAAACACAATATAATATGACATTGATCTAATATTTTAATGGATTTCTTTACAAGGAAATAAAATGCACACTTTTTAAAATAAATTTGGACCAAACTATAAATTACAAGGAAAAGTCCAATTACATATCACAATAGTGTTTTGACAAAGCTTGTGGTCATTGGCTCAAAATCAGTTGGTGAAACCAGATCATTGCTGCAGCCAGGTTGAGATCCTTTCACTTTCCTTTATTCAACACTATTCTGCCTCTGATATTTCATTTCTAAATTCAAATCTGATAACTAGTTCATAATTTATCAATAGGGAATGGATTTTTATGTAAATAAATAAATAAATATATATATATTTGTTTTTGCTTATACATGGAAGACTGAAACTAAGACAGAAATTCTGAACCAGAATACTATAATCTGTATATAAAATTCTATTTCACATAAAGATAATTTTTTATAAAATTTTTATGTAAAAACATTTCAAATTGTTATGCTGGAAGTTAAGCCCAGCCGTAACGTAGCGTAAAAAGGATCTCTAAGGTTTAAGTGGTCTTTGGCCCGAGCGGTAGGCCTTGGTTTTTGTGGATGAATTCCACATATAAACACATTCAAACAATATTTAATTTTAGGAAGTTATATTTTGAGGTTATTTTAATTATATTAATATTGAGGTAAGATGTCCAGACCAAAAATAATACATTCAAACAAATATTGCCATAATTTATTAAATAAAACAGCCATAATGAGATATATTAAAAAATCATCATAAACAAAATATAATAGTTATAGTAAAAATTCGCCATGTTGATTTGAGCCGAACAATTAGACTTTGTTAATATTCAGAGATAGGAAAAAAAAACATTTAAATTTCAACATTAGGTTATTATTCATCTTGCTTGACCTTTAGGTCTTCTTAAAATCATGCATTAATACAATTATTCTGAGTTATTTGATCCTTTGGCCAACAAAATTATTTTAAGCTATTATGCTTCTGAAAATGACCATTTTAGAAAACTTGAACTTTTTAGAGTGATAAAAAAGCATCTTACCCATGTAGAGCTGCCTCCTCCCCCTGGAGGACCTCTTGGTCCTCCGCACCGTTCTGCCTTTTCTGTCAAAAACTCGGGGTTTTTATGTGGTGATTTTACCTTTCTCTACCCTCCAATTTCGTGGAAACCTTTATCTATTTCCCAACCTGTAGCAATCTTACTGGGCCTGTCAGGGCCAAGTTGTACAAGATGTTTTTTTTCCCTTATATAATGTGTTGTCCAAAGGTACAATATTTTCTGTTTGTTCTAATCTTTCGTAAATGTGTCCTAATAGTTTGAAAACATGTTGATTTAAAATCTGTCCTGTTGGGTTGTGACATGCATTTTCCAAGATTATTATATTTTATTAATTTTTTTGTTTTTTATTATTTAAAACCCTTGTATAAATTTTCGAGTGTGACTTCCATCAGCATATTAAAGGTGATTATTTATTCCCTATCTTCTGGTATAATAAACAAGTATCTTGTGTATATCGATGTTCTTATTATTAATTTCATACATCTCAATGATGAATAAATCATATTTGAAGAGAAAAATTATATGCTCAAGTCCCGGTCTGAGCGTATAATTTTTCTCTTCAAATATGATTTATTCATCTTGTGTATATGTTTAATCGGTTTTATAATTATGGCAGTTAGGCCCTAGTGTAGGCGCAACACAAATAATTAAGACAATTGTTTGTTCTAATCTTTTAATGAACCCAAAAACTGATACATTTTTATATTAATGAAAGCACAATATGAATGAATATCATTCTTAAACATATTGTCACATTGTGACCTTCCTCTATGTACCAGGTTGAAGGAGAATCCTTTATTTCTGATTAAGGCTGACACAATTCACTGGATTTGAAAATCCTGTCAGCACCTTGTCAGTCAGTCATTTGCCTTGATTACATCAGACAGTTTATACAGTAAATGAAGTGATTAGTGATAAAACACTGAAAAAAAAAGTCAAATATTCATTCTCATTTGCAGCAATATGTTGCTGAATTTAGAAGTAATGGAAATATTATTTCTGGCAAAAATGTGGGAAATCTGTAAATGTGGATCAGCAATATCAAGTTTTACAGCATTTAGCAGGTATCAAACATAAAATAGCTACTTCATGTGCAACCTCTACTAGACGAGTTCTTTTAAGTGAAGCAGTTTCCACTTCACAGACCCCAGGTTCAAAAAGTTCTGAATATTATGTGGATGTATATGCAAAGCTTTTCTTTCATCAGATATTTCTTTATATAAATTGAAAAGTCCAGAGCTTAAAACATCTCTTACAAAATACACAAATTTGGAAACATCAGAAGAATCAACATTAAGAAAGCTGTGTGTCTCTGGAGGTTACAAAGAAATGTTAGGAAAAATCAGAGTGTGAAAATAAAAAAACGGGTAAGCATGGGCAAATCATTGGACTCAGGGAAATGTGGTAAATGTTATAGGAAATAGTGGAATAGTTTCCAAGAAGTGTTTTCTATTAGAATGTTGAGAAATAACATTGAATCATGTAACAATAGCATGCTTATTCAATTATTCTCTGCAAGTTGTTATGGCCAAACAGGTAAAATTTGATAATATTTTACTCTTATTTTCAGATGCTGTTCTGTATATGAAGAAGGCAGCAGAATTCTTTTCTGTAAATTTCTCAAACATGATACATGTAGTTTGTGTAATATATGGTTTATACAGAATATGTGAGCAGGTACAAACATTGTATTCTGAAGTGGACAAATCAATTTCAAACGGCAAAAATGTGTTTGTGAAGGCTCCAACAAAAATGTGTTTGTGAAGGCTCCAACAAAAATTAATTTGTTCAAAAATCCAGATCTTGCACTTTCACCTAGACCCATAGTTTTTCGTTAATAGACATGGTTAGAAGCAGTAGTCTATTATGCAAACAATTTTGAGAATTTTAATTCAATGATGGATGAACTAATAATAAATAAAGATGACGTTTCGTCAATTGTAATTCTTGAGAAATTTCTTAAGGGCAGTATTTTAAAAATAAATTATCTTACAATCTGCAAAATTTAGTTTTTATGTGACACCATAGAAAATTAGAAACATCAACAAACTTCTTCATATATTAATGCTGGGAATTTTACATTATGAGGTTTCAATGGTAAATTTTATAAACAGATCTCTGGTTTGGCAATGGGAAATCCACTTTCACCATTTTTGGCCAATTTATGTATGGGTTGAGTCTCACATCATCAATGTATACCCTTGGATTTTTAGGGGTTGGTATAGATATGTAAATGATATTTTCTCTGTAATAAATTTAAAAAAACATTGAAGATGCACTAAAATTACTTCATCTTCAAGATGAATTGGTGAAACACTATTGGAATAGAGAAAGATAAAATCCCATTTTTGGACTTGTACTTAATAAGAAATGAACTACAAAGAATTGAATTCAATATTTATAGAATTATCACACGGATAACTACATACAATCTTCAGGTTTAAAAATGTTTCACATAAACATGCAATTTTCAACAGTCTATCATACAGGTTAATAAATATTCCACTAAATGAAGAGGATTTTGAGAATTAATACAATCATATTGTACACATAGCTAACTTAAATGGTTTTGGAGAAGATAATAAAGAAAAAATTTAAGAAATTTAACAAAACAAAAGAGGTTACATGAATACACCATCCTACAATTTAAATAAAAAAAGATGAAAAATTCAAGAAAATTACCTACCATCCAGGAGTTCATAACAAATTTAAAAAAAAATTTGTAAAACATTAGCTCCGATTAATAAATTTAGTCTGAGTAATCTTCTGATAACTAATAAAAAAGTTAACACCCCAGACAATAAAAAATCTGGAATTTATCATATTAATTGCAAAGATTGCAATAAAGTATAGGCATATATATATTTAGGAAAGCAAAAAGGAATTTGGACTGTCACACAAAATAACACTTTAGAAATATAAAAAATGGTAAAATTGAAAAATCGGCAATAGCAGTACATAGTTTGTTAGAGAAACATAGAATTGAAAAAGAATCTAAACTTTTGAAACGTCTATCTAAGCCTTTAGAATTAAGGGAAATGATATACATTCAGAAAAACCATGTTAGATCCATGAATTTTGAGTTTCCAGAGAAACAAAATTTTATTACAAAGTTCTTCAAATTAACACTAGATGACAGTTTAGAAGATGACCTGCATGAAGAAGAAATGACAGTTGTGACAGCAGCTGATAATAGTCATGACTCTCGATATCATGGGTCTATGTTATAAAACATAGATATACGAGGTAAGAATATCATGATTCAAATTGATTTTTATCAACCAATTTGTTCACTGAGGCAATTAATGAGGTGCATAACATTGAGAAAAAAATGCATGCACCCAAAGAAGCTATTAAACAGAAATTTCATAATGTGTTTGAAAAAATAATGAATTTAATACTATGTGTAAATTTGCTCAAATTTTGGAAGGGAAAGTAGATGTTGGTAGAATTGAAAATTTGTGTCAGTGAATTTCCTTCGTGTTGTTAAATGGTCCTTCTCCCAGCACCATGCATTATTCTGAGATAACCAACACTGGTTTGTGATGGTAAACTTGGGAAAGTTTTCATTGTTCACTGCAACGGCCAGTTTTTTTTTTAACTCTCCACTGTCTCAAATGATTAATGAGAGATTTTTATAATAAATATTCAAAATATTGTAATATTGAAACAATTTTTTTTTTGCTTTTTTTATACATATTTTCCATTTATTAACTACATAAAAAAATGTTTTCTAGTTTTTTAGCAGATAAAAATCCATTCCTTATTTACCATGTATGGTAATTGAAGTCTCAAAGTATCTACAAAAGTCTTGAGAATTTAGTTTTAATCTTTAGTAACTGCTGTATGAAGGTTTTTTTCTTTATTCCTCCATGTCTGGACAATGCCATTCGGTTCTTTTTTTTTAATTATACTCTATTTGACTTAGCATGCACATTAGTAATAAAACTTTCAAAAGGTTGAAAATTCACATGCCAATTGCTAATAATATACAAATTCTTCAGTTATATTTGAAGAGAAAAATTATATGCTCAGACTGGGGTTTGAACCCAGGACATTTTGCACTCTAGGCATATATAAGAGAAAAATTTGCATTTAGATTGGAGATTCTCAGATAACTCACTTGATAGAGTATTCATCTAGGTGCGAAAGGTCCTGGGTTCAAACCCCAGTCTGAGCGTATACATTTTTCTCTTCAAATATAATTTATCCATCATTGAGATGTATGAAACAAATAATAAAAACATCAAAATTCTTCAGTTCTCGTTTCTCAGGGTCTATATGATTAATTTTATCTGAAAGAGCTATTATATAAATACAAAATATCTACTGCTACACAAGGTAATAATATAAAGGAATTATTTAATATTTGAAGGAAATAACACTATGAGGTTTCTTTTAATTATTATGAGTTAGGGATTTAGACTCACCTCACATATTTTTAATTTTCTTGTTAGACCATGGTTTCTTAATTTCTGTTGAATTAACAGAGAGAGTGGAAATCAAACTACAGGATCAACAACAGCAAATTCAATAGTTAGGAAGCATTGACAGTATAACACAAAAGTGAAGAAACCATGGTCTGCAAGAAAATTAAAAATTATGAAGCGAGTCTAAATCCCTAACTCATAATAAATAAAGGAATTAATTTTATTGTGTTTTAAATAATCAATTGAGTTGGTGTTTACTTGATGAAAATCCATATTTATTAATTAAATAAAAATAAAACTTTGTTTTATTTGATTTTCATATTTATTACAATATAATTCAGTGACAGCTGTTTCGATACACTGTACCTTCTTCAGACATGTTAACAAATTATGAATTGTGTTATTATCAACTGATCTAAGCAATAATACAACAATAATTTTATTTAAATTTAACAAAGGCGATTCATTCAAATCAAGTTGAGAATTTAACAGTTTATTACTACTTTTCAATTTATTTATTTCTACAGCCTCCAAAAGGTCCAACTTCTTACCCTTATCATAAACATGTAAAATTTCAAAATTTGGATCGAAACAATGATTAAATTGGAATAGAATATTCAAAATATGCTAATCACCTAATCCAATTTAATCATTGTTTCGATCCAAATTTTGAAATTTTACATGTGTGTGATAAGGGTAAGAAGTTGGACCTTTTGGAGGCTGTAGAAATAAATAAATTGAAAAATAGTAATAAACTGTTAAATTCTCAACTTGATTTGAATGAACTCAACTTGATTTGCATGAATCGTCATCATCATCATCATAGTACATTCACGAATTTAGGCCATTTGTTGACCTGTTTCGGCCTCAAGAGAAACACCATCCAGAAGTCTTTTGAGTGGACGTCCTGGTCTTCTTCTTCCTGCAGGTTGATATCTTAACATTTGTTTGGGTATTCTGTGATCTTCCATTCGATGAACATGTTGCATCCATCTTGACTTATAATCAGAAATTTTGTTTTCTAAAGATTCCATGTGTAATTCTTCTAAGATGTCTTCATTTTTTTTTTGTGATCTAGTAGTGTGTATCCTGCAGTCCTCCGAAGATATCTCATTTCAGCAGATCTAAGTCTCTGTATATCCTTCTGTTTCAACGTCCATACTTCGCTACCATACAAAAGAGTTGGAAGAGCCAGTGTTTTATACACTTTCAGTCTTGAATGCTTTTGGACTAACTGTGGCTTGAAGATAGAATTTATTAACCCTAAAATTCTTAAAAATTTAGATATTTTTGCATTTACATCCTTTTCTTTTTCATATGAGATATTGCATCCTAGATATGTAAAATTATTCACCTGCTCCAAAATTTTATTGTCCAGTACAATTTTACTTCTGACAGGATCTACACCTTGAAATGCCATAATTTTTGTCTTTGAATGAATCGCCTTTGTTAAATTATTGTTGTATTGTTGCTTAGATCAGTTGATAATAACACAATTCATAATTTGTTAACATGTCTGAAGAAGGTATAGTGTACCAAAACAGCTGTCACTGAATTACATCTTAATAAATATGAAAATCAAATAAAACTAAGTTTTATTTTTATTTAATTAATAAATATTGTATTTGATGGAATTTGTTACACTATAAAATGAAAGGAATTCATGAATAGTAATTGCTGTAAATACTAAAAGTAGAATAGATTAAATTTTTATTAATAAAATGTAAAATACTTTTCTTGCATATAATCTACATCAAGTATATAAATTACCACAAAATTAAATAATTATTAATATATAATTAAATTCATATAAATTTATGCATAAAATATTGGTAAATCTTTGTTGTTCCAATAATTCCAGTTTACGACAAATTTATTTTTAACTTTTTGTATTGATATCAAACTTTTTTGTTTTAATATCAATTCAATTCTATTTTAATCATGGTAATCTAAGTTTAATAAGTTTAAACTTAACCAAGAACAATTTTTTTTAGATTGAAAAAAATTGTAAGTGCAACTTTCATTCACAAAAGGAAGTAAAGTTGTCCTATGTGATTCAACCATTTATTCATGTATAAAAAAGAAAATCTATATTTGATTGAGTAATAAGTTGAATGATATCTGTCAAAGAAAATGCTGTCAATTCTACCTAAGGAGTGGACAAACTGATTTATAACCAAAAAAATTGCTCAAAACAGATCAGTAACAGAAAATTGACTAATTTATTAAGCATTCCCTAGTAACAACTATCAAAATTATAAGGCTAAGAAATAAAACAAAGTTATAGACAAGATAATAATATATAATTAAGTAAATATTTATCACAACTAAAGAGAAAAATTGGGTTCATATCCCACTTCAGACATAAATGTCTCTCTTTAGTTGTGATAGCTATTGGTATAGACAGCTTGTCAGTGTATATTAATTTACAAACAATCATAAATATTTAACTATTCAATTGTAATGAAGTGTTCATCCACTTTCATTACACATACCAACAATGTTAAAGTCTCATACTCAATACAACTAAAGAAAATAATTTGTGCTTGTTCAGGGAATTGCCTGTGCAGCTAAATGGTAGAACACCAGCACATAAAGCTGGAGGTCTTGGGTTCAAATCCTGGTTCAGACCAAACATTTTCCCCTTTAGTTGTGTTAATTATTGAAATTTTATAGAAAAATTATTTTGGTTCTAGTAGTTACATATTAAAGCTGTAACCTCCTCAATAAAAAAGAAGAAGAAAGTTATGGTTCGGATTTTGAGATTAAGGATATTTTGTGTGTGAAACAGTTACTCAAGCACCAAGATGATTCAGCTGTCTGGATTTTATTACTGGTACCCAAGTAGTTATGATTTATTTTTCTCCCTAAAATAATCAATAAGAACTAGTGACAAAGTCAGCTGAAGAATAGAGCTGGTCATATTATTTTCTTGTGCTACTGGTTTTTCTGGACTTTAAAACTATACTTTTATACATTTTAATTACTTAATTTTGTTTTCCTACAACATGAATTCATAATCATACACACAAAGTAATTATAAGCCAATGCAATCAGGTTACATTACACCCACAAATAGATGGATATAAACAAATATTGTGATTTGGGAGGGAGTAAAAAGAACACACACTGCTTTTTTCTCAAGAAAACAGTTTACATCTGCATACATAATATGTAAATAACCATGAATACTGCAAGATTATAAATCCAGAGCATACCATGTTAAAAAAATAGAGGTCAGTGCAAAAAGAGAAAATTTGGGTAGCTGGAACATTTTAATTTAATATTACTGAAGTACAGAAGTAAGGGAGGTTCCTCTAAGAGTACACACTCAACTTAAATCTCTTCTGTATGCTTAGGGAATGTTACAGAAATAAATAATATTAATGCCAAGAACTCTGATTATCATACTATTAATTGCCATGAAACAAAATACACATTTACCGACATATACAGGTATATCACATTTAGGGTCGAATGTTTGAACGCATTAGACAGTAAAAGGCGTTCTCTGCTGATAAAGTTTTATTCAAACACATTTTTCTTACTCAGAAATCTATTCACGCAGTAATAATTGTAAAGCTACCTGACAAGGTACCTTAAGATCGTAGCTCAAGATATAAACTTATGTGAAAATCCCGAAGGGAACCGATGTAGTTTGAAACTTATCCAAGATGTCGGACCTTGAAGACTTCGATCATGTTTTCGGTATACGCGGAGAAGAGGAATTTGATAGAGTCTACCAAAGAATTCAACTGGAAGAACAGGAGAATCGGCTTAATACTGCGCATCGCAGACGTGTTTGTATACGGTATTATTTGCGCGATGCAAGCATAAATGCATTCCTCTATAGCAGACAAAAATAACGGAAGTGGTTTTATCACTGAGAATTCTGGGTAATTCGTTGCCAATATTACGAAAACGTCAACATTCATGCATGGCCAGTTAAGGCGGCCGTTAATTCGATCTCAGCTCACCAGTGATTGGAAGTAATTTGAGTAGAGACTAATGTATTTGCATACGACCCTTATTCCTTATGTCTGCGGATGTGCACTCTTGAAGGCACAGGCATCTAAGAGTGCACATAGCATCCCTCAAGAGTATGCACTAACAGTGTCACACACAAAATCTCCACTGCCCTCATAACATGAGCAGTTTTCATGCCACCACTCCCAACCTTTTTACACTGAATCCAATCTTCAGTGAGAGGCTCCTCATATTTCTCCTGGCATCCTGGACATGCAATATCCTCTTTAGGCCCAGCCGAAGTTGAAGGTGTGTCGGAATCAAAAAGGCATTGTTTCTTTGCCCTCGGTTTAAAAGATTTTTGTTGTTATATTTGAAAAAAAAAAAATATATATGCCTAGATTGGGGTTTGAACCCAGGATCTTTGACTCTCTATGTCAATGCACTATCCAAGTGAGCTACCTGGACGACTGGTCCTAGATAGCTCACTTGGATAGAGCATTGACATAGAGAGTTGAAGGTCCTGGGTTCAAACCCCAGTCTAGGCGTATATTTCTCTTTTCAAATATAATTTGTCCATCATTAAGATGTTTAAAAACGAATAATATGAACATTTTTGTTGTTGTTTATTCTTAGCTTCCTGCAGCATACTCTTGTATGGGGACACCGTCATTATCTCCTTTCCTCTTCCTTTGGGTTCATTAACCCCTTTTGGGAGCGGGTGCAAATCTCCTGGCAATACAGTGACCATAGTCTCTCTTGGTTTCCTGGGTGAAGATTCCGTTGTGTCTTCTAGACCTTCTTCCAGTTCTGTTTCTTCTATCGCTACTTGTAGTTTCGGCCTCTCTGTCACTATAGACGGCTCAAAATCATTCTCAGTAAAAACATCCGAATTGAAGAGGTTGCCCTGAAGGCATTCCTTGCCTTCTCCAGACTAGTGATTCTCTCATATGCCAAACGGAATATTGAACATATATCCCTCTGGGTAATAACTCTTCCAAGGTTTGTAACCATCCATTTGTTACAATCCTGGGAATAAGCCGACTTGAGAGACCCGAAAAAACCTTTGTTGAGTGGCTGTATCATATGGCTAGCAAGAGGTGGCAGAGGAAGGAGAGTTATAAAATGTTCTCTGCAGTACAATACTGCCTCCAGACTAGAGTGGGAAACGTGGTAGTTGAGAAGGAGCAGTGCAGGATCATCTTCTGTTGGATTCACAAATTTTGTGAAATGTTTCAGCCACCCTACAAAAGTATCCGTAACCATGTAGCCAGATTCGGAGATCAAGCACAGTATTCCTTCTGGACAGTCTCCGTAAAGGTCCGGATTCATCCTCTTCCTCGCAAAGATCACTGCTGGTGGGATGTAAATACCAGTTGGAGACATGCAACATATGACTGTGACATTTTGTCCCCTCTCTCCAGAAACAACCTTGGCTACATAACGCTTCCACTTAGGAGAAATTACTTACGGATTGGGGACAGTCGAAATTCCACTCTCATTCATATTAAAAATTCTGTGAGGAGGAAATTTCTTGTCCTCCAACAGTCTTCAAATTTTGGAAAAATAATGAGAATTGAGCCTTATTGAAACCCATCATCCTTCCAAGACTACATTTCTGAGACGAATGCACAGAGAGCCCATGTCGCTTGCAAAATCCATAAAGCCAGTTTTTCCCTGCCATTTCTTTCTGGTGATTGAACTTGTGTTCTATGCCATTTTTTGTCAGCATAATCAAAAACTAACTTCATTAGCTGCTTCCGATCAAGCATCCAGTACCCTTATGTGCCTGGCTGTTCTTCCTCCTGCTTACGACTGAATGTAGGTTTTATTGGGCCTTATGATGTTGGCACTGTTCCCTAAAATAAAACCCTTATTTCATAAGACCTAAAAATTACAAAGAATAGGTTTAAATATGTTACTTACCTCTAAATATACCTCAAAATCCAGCAAACGTCTTTAACTTTTTGCAAAGATACTACCACAAACTTCTTTTTTCAACACTCCAACAACCACTCTGTTGCAATACTGCCTACTATGAAAATTGAGCCTGCGCACTCTTACAGGACCGCGCACTCTTAGAGAAACTACCCTTATATATACTGCACATTCTACATTGTTCTTAATCTATCTTGTTATGCATTTCAATTAACACGTTTTTATAAAATATCTGCTGGCCCTTTAAATACAAAACTATTTGCAACAGAAAGTTATATATTTTACAAAATAAGGAAGATCTGTCTGTGTCCAAAATTTAAGAAAATGTACATACATATGGTATCTATTTTCGTGAAAAAGAACTGTGATCCTAAACAGTTTCTCTATCAACACAAAAAAAAAATCTTTTACTAGGCAAAAACTCTCAGTCTTCAATGGTACAAAACCAAGGGATACTCAAATAATGAGTATGGTTGGTTAATTAGTATTTTATTTTATGATAATCTTTAACTATTTAGGTCATTATTATCTCAATTAAAGGCTGAACAGTACTTTACCTTACCCTTGATTATTCAGTTTATTCTTGTAGACTGTAGCTCTTCTTCTGTATTTACTAATATTTTTTAACATTTTAAACTTTTTCAAACAATTTTTATAACATTATTTGACAATTTTAAAGTATTTATTTAAATATGCAACACACTAACATTATGACACTGTTAGACAATACTGTGATGCTGACTGTTATTTTCTCCACAGAGTATATTACCCTTAGTCTATGATTTTCTCTCCTCTTCCCATGTTGCACCAGCGATAACCCACTGGTGGGTTATTGCTGGTTACAACGCTCAATTATACTATTACTATTTGTATACAATTGAAATATATGGATCAACTTCTCTTTGTTTTAAATGTACACTTAGCGACAAAAAGAATGGGCTGACTCTTGATCTCGAATATTTTAAGTTCCAACGCACGATTCACACGAGTAAATTAATTACACAGTAGAGCTACATTACATTTCCCTTCTTCCTTTGAAGAGCATTCTTTCAAGCGCAATGAGCCAGCGTACATTTAGCTCAGTGCTTAGTGGCTTGAGGTTAAAATTTTTAATTGTTAAAATGCTTTTTATTTTATTCTGTCTGTCCATTCTTAAAGAAAAAAGTATTAACTATTTGGAAGTATTACTATTATTATTATTTATTTATTTATTTACAAACAGGTTTACAATGTAATAAAATATCTTCCTGTGCCCAAAGCATTTTAAATTTTTATCTTCTTTCTCCGTTCTTCTCCATCTTCACATTCAAATTCTTCCAGACCTAGCTCCCTCATACCTCTTCTTATATCATCCATCCATTTAAATCTAGGTGGACCTCTCTTTCCTTTTCCAGGTGGAATCCATTCCAAAGCTTGTCTGTCTAATCTTTTCTTTGGCATCCTACGTGTATGACCATACCATTCTAGTGTCTGTATCTCACAAAATCTAATATTGAATTTTGGACTTTCATTTGTTGTCTGATGATTATATTTCTGATTTTTTCCAATTTATAATGTCTAGCTGAGCGCCTAGAACAATCCATTTCAATAGACATCAGCTTCAAACTCAAATTTATATTCAACTGCCAAGTTTCTGCAGCGTTAGCGTGCTCCAAATTATAGATTTATAAATTTCTAATATGGTATCCATTCATATGTTCTTATCCCATAAAACACTGTTTAACATTATTATTACTGATCTGCCCTTTAGAATTATATATTTTATATCATTTTCTTGGGTACATTTTGAGTTAATTTCGATCCCCAGTTAATTACAATCTTCACATCCTTTGATACATCCCATTATTATTATTATTATTATTACTACTACTATGGATGATGGATAATAAAAATAATAATAATAATAATATTTTTTATCTATAGCCTATTATTATGCTGTACTTGGCATATATAAACTAAATATTTTAATTGAAGGGTGAAACTTTTTCCTCACTAATACGTAATAAATAAACAAACATATAAACATATGAAGCTATATTACCTTTTATTATATAAATTTATAGCATTATTATTAAAACGTGATACTGCACACACAATTAAATTTATACCGGTAGCTAAATAGTGTTATAGAGTTTACGAAGGCAGGAATATTACTTAATATAGTGAAAGTGTACGTAGATTATGTGGCAGGAATTAAAATTATAACCTTTATAGGATGTATTTTGCGAAAATACAAATTAATAAAAAAATACTGTTGGAGGATTCAAATCCTGGCTTTCATACATGTAAGCGATTTAATGATCTACGCTACTTGAATGTCGGATACTAGTGGTCTAAATATTGGTTGTCTTGTACTTTTTGCACTATGAACGAGAGTTTAACTTTATTTGAAATGTCGTAATTTGAGTAATACTGCATTTGTCGAACACTCATAAATATCTAGAAATATGTCTCCTTCACTGTTCTTTAACTATTTAAGATGATTAAAACCAAATACAGTGTATTTAAAACAATTAACAGTGCGTTACCTCATGAATCACAGCTTCAGCTTTTCGGGCATTGGCAGTGGGCCATAACAGGGACTCTGCTTTTTGAAGCGGCTCATTCTTTTTGTCGCTAAGTGTACATGCATTTCTAATAAATGTTTGAGTATTTATTTTGAAGGTATACAATTGAAATATATGGAGTAACCCACTTCAGTAACTAACATGCATGTAATTTATTTTGTTACATTAGGAAGAGAGAAGTTATCAACTTTTATAAGATTCATGATGTGTTCCGTTGAGGTTTATTCAAAATTAATATAAAATTATAGAATATTCACCTGAAAGGTCCGTCTCCTCAACTTAATTATCATTTAACTGTAGCGCTTTCGGGACTTGTCCCATCATCGGCAGGATTCAAAACTGGTGTTTCACTGAAGATCTGGTAGAGGGGGTTGCATGTATTTGGTTCGTTTTCGTTTATCAGGCTGTCGTTGTGAGCTGCTTTCATGATTTCCATCTCTTCGAGTACGTTTATCTTCGCTGGATTATTTTCTCTGTGCATTACTGTTAGGGTGTTTTCAATATTTAACATGCGATGTCCTTCATGGATAACGTGTTTTGCATAGCTTGATTTACCTTCTGTGTGAATGAAGTCTCGAAAATGTTCTTTGAATCTGATGTTAAAACTCCTGTTTGTCCTTTCTATATAAAATTTGTTGCAGTCCTTGCATGTCAGTTTATAAACTCCTTTGCTGTTGAAAATGTTATTTTCTTCAATGTTATTGTTTATTATGTTGTTTAATTTGTTATTGGTTCTGTATGCTATTTTTACGTTTTTATCGGCTCGAAGAGATGGAAATCATGAAAGCAGCTCACAACGACAGCCTGATAAACGAAAACGAACCAAATACATGCAACCCCCTCTACCAGATCTTCAGTGAAACACCAGTTTTGAATCCTGCCGATGATGGGACAAGTCCCGAAAGCGCTACAGTTAAATGATAATTAAGTTGAGGAGACGGACCTTTCAGGTGAATATTCTATAATTTTATATTAATTAAGAGAGAAGTTAGTGTACATCCATTTTTAATAAATGTTTGGGAATTTATTTCGAAGGTATACAATTGAAATATACAGAGTAACCCACTTCAGTATATAATATGCATGTAATTCATTCTGTTACATTAGGAAGAGAGAAGTTAGGGTACATCCATTTTTTATAAACGTTTGGGAATTTGAATATTATAAATACATTTCTTTAAAATAGATTTGGGAATTTATTGCAAAGATTGGTAATACTAATTTCACAGCAACATGCTGCCGTCTAGCGAAAGCTGTATAAACTTTAGTACACTTCAAACAGCGATAACCCACTAGGCAAGGATAATAATCGATATGTGACAAGCAGCGATAACCCACTAGGCAAGGACGATAATTGATGTGGTTCGATGGTGGATTATCGCTGGCTCAATAAACTCTTGAGCACTGTTGTTCTATAGGACTTAGAATATATATTGGGTATGGTAAAGTACTGTTTCTCCCAATTAAAATCTGGATATGAAAGAGCCAACAAATTTCACTAAGAGGCCTCTTATTTTAGGCTTGAGGTTCTTTATGAGTCATAAATCTAGGTATATGAGGAAGGCTTGACTTGCCTTCCAAAGGAAGAAAACTCTGAATTTGTATGCCTTTAAAAATCCATCAACTCTGGCCAGGTGTAAACCTGCAAATCTTGAAATGAGAGGCAAACATGGTAATCACTAGTCCAACATGACCAATAAAATTTACTATGGTTTTCTATGTCAAGTAATGTGTTAGGTAAAAAAAAAAATCTATAAAATCTGCTAAAAACTTGTACTGTCACCATTTGATAAGATATCTTACAATGCCAATTATAGGAGGAAAGTGAACCCTACTATGAAGGTCATTAAAACATGTTTCTGAAGACCAAAGGCAAGATGTTGGGTGTCCATTCTTCATTGTATATGTATGCTGATTACATATTGTAATGCAATGTTATAAATCACTGGAATTCAATAATAGATAACATTATGATGTGGATTCTGTGCTGATAGAAACAGGAGGCATGAAATGAGCTCGAACTTGTGCATGTAAATGAGCCACATCAGGGTCTTCTCTCTCTAGTGTCCGCAGAGCCAGAGCAAAATGTACAATACCTGCAAACAATATAAGAATATTATTAATATTTTTTCATCACTTGTGTTTCCTAACTTGAGGATTGAGTTTTTCCATCATTTCTAGCCTTTCCATTCTTCACCATTTTAAAGTTTAAGATTTAGAAAATTTGACTACATTACATAGTTCACTTATACCAGTTATATCAACAGATGTTAAAAGTATACTAACATCTTACTTGTTAACAATATACTAAAATGTTAACATGTTTTAATATTATATCTGAAGAGAAAAATATATGCTCAGACTGGGGTTTGAATCCAGGACCTATGGCTTTCTATGCCAATGCTCTACCAACTGAGCTACCTGAGCACACCAATCTCAATGCAAATTTTTCTCTTATACATTGTTAATTAGTAAATGCCAAATGCTATGAACAGATGCTCGATCACACAAATCTATTTTAAGAAGACTATTTTTTTACTGGGAATTTAAACATTTAAATTCCCAATAAAAAAATCTTCTTAAATAGAAGACACCATTAGCATGATCGAGCAACCATTCATAGCATTTGGTAATTAACAATGTATAAGAGAAAAATTTGTGTTTAGATTGGAGTGCTCAGGTAACTCAGTTGGTAGAGCATTGGCATAGGAAGCCAAAGGTCCTGGTTTGAACCCCAGTCTCAGTATATATTTTTCTCTTCAAGTATAATTTGTCCTTCAGTGAGAAGTTAATAATAACAGTTTTAATATTTTCATTTCACTATTTTCTGCAAAAAATAACAGTTAACATTTTGCTAAATATGGTGGGTGCCACAAATGTAACAAATTCAGATAACTGTGGAATGCAGGCTTTCACGGGCGGTAATCATAATGTTAAAAGATTCCGGGCTATGTGGCCATGGTCTATAACTGGCGTTCCTACCAAATGTTTCTCCCTCGACTGCAGCGGGCATCTTCAGTGGTGAGTGCTTCTAGGTGGTGTTTCGTTGTCATAGACTCGACTGAGAAAGAAACACCTGGAAGGAACACCAGTTATAGACCACGGCCACATAGCCTGGAATCTTTTAACATTAAAATTCAGATAACAGTGGGACATTGCTTAGGATTTCAGCACCCTCTAACGGTAATATTTTCAAATTAAATAACAGTAATTGGCAGATGAATATAATGCCAGATCAATTTCTTTTAAATTAGGAATTCAGTAATAAGGGAGAAAATGAAGATTGAAGAGACTATTTTAGATTTATAAAACTCACCAATTAAGATGGTACGGACATGTCCAGTAAATGGAAGAGGATCAGCTACCAAAATGTGTTTTGGAATTAAAACCTGAGGCAGAGAAAGACCTAAAACTTCTTGGAGTCAGGGAATATATTTATACATGAAGGAGAAACATCTACAACCAGGAGATTTGGATGGACCGACAAAATTGGCTATTAGGAATCGGACGATGTCTAAGACATTAATCAACTGATGATCTATCTATCAATTTCTTTTTCATAATCCTCAAAATTGTGATTAATTTCCAAAATATGAGATTCTTGTCCAAATTACAGTTAATTTTAATTTTGATTGTACGGTTTAGTTTGCCTTGAGTTCTGCATACGACAGATGGAAGGTGTTATTGTGGTCTATTTTCAAGTTATGCATTCTGTATTATGTATAGAAGGGATTTGAATGTACATGTGGCTGTGCTTTGTAGTCAGTTTCAACTTGGTAGTCATTTCAAAAAGCATAACACACTTCTAGGTTTAATATTCACATAAAACACAGCATTATTTTTTTCAGCTCAACTGCACTGCTACTAGCACTTGATTTTTCAGTTATACTGTTGTAAACTACAGCTCTTCTTCTGTATTTACTAACATTATTTAATATATTTGAAGAGAAAAATTTTCGCCTAGACCGGGACTCGAACCCGGGACCCTTGGCTTTCCGGGCCAAGTGCTCTACCAACTGAGCTACCGAGGCGAGTTACGATCTAGACGCAAATTTTTCTCTTATGTACGTTGTAATTCCCTCGTGCCAAATGCTTGAAACCATAGCTTCTATCTTTGCAAATGGCGGCTTCTTAGTTAAGAAGACATTTATTGGGAATTTAACACTACTTTATAGCCAGTAGGGCTTCTATTGACGATTTTATTATTAATTTAACACTTCTCATAGAAGGATAAATTATATTTGAAGAGAAAAATTTTCGCCTAGACTGGGACTCGAACCCGGGACCCTTGGCTTTCCGGGCCAAGTGCTCTACCAACTGAGCTACCGAGGCGAGTTACGATCTAGATGCAAATTTTTCTCTTATGGAGAATGTTGGTTAATTTTCCCTCGTCCAAAAGGCTTGACGCCGCTAGCTTAAGCTTCGGATCTAGGCGAAAATTTTTCTCTTCAAATATAAATTTATCCTTCTATGAGAAGTGTTTAATTAACAATAACATCGTCACTTAGAAGGGCCCTACTGGCTTATAGGACGTCGTGTTAAATTCCCAATAAATGTCTTCTTAACTAAGAAGCCGCCATTTGCAAAGATAGAAGCTCTGGTTTTCAAGCATTTGCCGTCGAGGGAATTACAACGTACAATAAGAGAAAAAATTTGGCATCTAGATCGTAACCTCCGCCTCCGGTAGCTTCCCCCCCACCACCTTTGTTTAGAGCGACTTGGCCCGGAAAGCCAAGTGTCCCGGGTTCGAGTCCCGGTCTAGGCGAAAATTTTTCTCTTCAAATATAATTTATCCTTCTATGAGAAGTGTTAAATTAATAATAAAATCGTCAATTATTTAATATTTTAAACTTTTTCAAACAATTTTTATAACATTATTAGACAATTTTGAAGAATTTTTTAAATATGCAAATCACAATATTATGACACTGTTAGACAATATCGTGATGCTAACTGCTATTTTCTCCACAGAGTATATTACTAGTCTATGATTTTTCTATCGCTGGTTGGATCAGCGCTAGGGAGTGATAAGTAAGTGTACACCCATTTTTAATAAATGTTTGGTAATTTTAATATTATTAATATATTTTTATAACATAGATTTGGGGATTTATTGCAAATATTGGTCAATTAAATTTTATAGTGACGGATAGTAATCGAGGATGATAATCAATATGTGGTTTGATTGTGGGTTATCGCTGGCTCTACAAACTCTGGCACATGCACATTGTTGTTCTATAGGACTTTGAAAATATTTCACACTAGTTTAAGTGCAGTTTTCCCTTTTTTTCTCATGGAATAAAATTGAGTATTTGGTGATTAATAAGAATCAAATGTATCGTGCATTCTTATTAAGAAAACCTCATAATGTTTAAAATTCCCAAATTGGGGATTCTCCACTTTAATTTACCTGATATATTTTCAAAGTCCTATAGAATAACAGTGCGCATGTGTCAGAGTTTATAGAGCCAGCGATAACCCACAATCGAACCACATATCAATTATTATTGTTGTTTTGATTATATTTTTTTTGTTTTATATATTTAGACACATTTAAAATGTAACAAACCTAAAAGCTAACTAACTAACTCACACTTAACCTAATTCAATTATTCTAACCTGGTGTGGATCCCATGAAACGCCCTTTTTTTCACTCCTTAATAATCGCAACCATCGATAACCCACTGGTTCCAACTATATAATATACTAATATTTAATTTTAGGAAGTGATATTTTGAGGTTATTTTAATTATATTATTTTTAGTCTGATCATCTTACCTCAATATTAATGTTGATTTGTTCTTGAACATGTTTCAAAACAATTCTGTTTTATCGTCAGCTTGTCCAGACTGGTTTTATTTATGTTGCATTATGTTGCACAACCTGGATGTCGATGTCAGCTCCATCCTGTGATTGGCCAAAGAACCTCCAAACAAGGTCATGCTCCGTCGGTATTTCAAAATTCATAACTCTGTTTTTGTTCTTCTGAATATAAATTTTTTCCCAAATAGTTCTTTTGCATTTTCTAACTGTTTTAATAATTTAGTGTCTGAATTTATATTATGTTTTTCAGACCAAACATGAGCAGCAACTGCAGATTTTTCTATTTCCCCATTTTTAATATTTCTTATGTGTTCTTTGGTTCTAATTTTTAGGTTTCTTTTTGTTTTTCCTATATATATATATGTATTCACAACCCATGCATTCAATTTGATATATTCCTGACTTTTTATTTTTATCAGTTTTTTCATTTTTGTTGGTTTTTATTAGTTTATTTAAACTGTAGTTATTTTTCGGTGCTAATTTAATATTAAACTTCCCAAATATCTTTTGGAATTTATTGTGTACCCAAGGGTGATATGTGAATTTCCTATATTTTTTCATAGATGGTTCTTCTTTTTCAAGAGTACTTCTGTTCATCATTTTTTATTTTTTATACTTTTCTATCCTTTTATGTACCATTTTTTCATCAAACCCGTTTTCTCTTGCTACTTTGATTATGTGTTTTTCTCATGTTTAAAATCTTCTTCATTTAAGGGTAAGTTTACCAATCTATAAGTTGAACTATTAAAGGCTGCTAATTTATGTCCAATTGGATTGAACCCTGCTGATTTAATAAAATTTTCCATATGAGTTTCTTTCCTATGAATCCCAAATTCAATTTTTCTTTTTTTTTCTTTCTGACCAATTTAAGATCCAAAAAAGGTATTTGTTTATTTTCTTCTATTTCTTTGGTAAATTTGATGTCTATACTCTCTAGAGAATATAGCAAGTCACCACCACAATATGTGTATTTGAATAAATACTTAAAAATTCTAAAATAAAGTTCTAAAAATTGTTCTAAAAATTTTAAAATATTTAAAAATGTTACTAAATACAGAAGAAGAGTTATAATTCATGATAATAAACTAAAAAATCAAGGGTAACTCATTCTGAAGAATAGCCCACAAATGTGTTATATTAAATTTGGTGATTAATTTAGCGATTATAAAATATACCTGTCACTTTAGATAGCCTGTAGGTAAAAAAAATTCCATTCGACCAGGATTCAAACTTGAGTCTACACTTCTACAGGCAGATGTGCTATCATCTGAGCTAATACAATTCATGTTCCGAAGTAGTCTAAATTCAGAATATTGAATGAAGGTCTTTACTGATATGCAGTGTTGAACAATTACATTTCCTTGGCAACTGCATTATAAATTGTTTTCCGATGTGATATATCAAAAATAGTACTGATCTTTTTTAAGAAAAGTGTAATTCTACCGATAAAGCAAATCTGCTTCAGATATAAGATTTATGGCAAACATTTTCCAACTGATAACATTATGTTAAATGTTTAACACAAGGAAAAGAGGATGTTAATTTAGCATGCAGTATAAATACAATGTTAAAAATAACATATGATGGAGTTACTATTAGATTGTGTTTTAAAACAACTCTAAATTTGTTAACCTTAATTGTTGGTGAAACTGGGCCTAAGTACATTGAATTAATGGAAAAAAATCTAACCACCTAAAAATATACAACATTTACAATCCCCCAGGCAATAACCCAAATCTTGACGTCCTAAACATCTTGTAAGCCCATGTTCCCCTTAACAGAGATTTAGGCGTTCTCCTCCTACGGGGAAGAATTTGAACCATACTAATTAAGTTACACTTGTTTTCGTATAGAAGTCACTCGAGTGGTCCGTGGTCAGCGTTCCGCCTCATAGTGACATCTAGGAAACCAAGGTAGTACTAGGACGGGAAAATTCGGTAAATTTTGCTTAGAGGCCTTTCCATTCAGGCTTAAGGATCTTTTACGAGCCCGGAAACCTTCAGACTCGGGAGCCACGGCTTAAAGTCCCTCCCGGAGGACTTGCTCCTAAAAAAATCCATCAACCCCCGGGACCAGAGGTAAGGAGCATAACCACTAGTCCACCGCGGCCGATTAAACACTACATCTAAAACATTAATTGTAGGAGACTTAAATACACATAATCCAGACTGGGGATATACTGATATAAATAATGCTGGCCACACAATCAAAGACTACATACTTCAAATGGAGTTGAGTTACTATATAATACTGATGATACACCAACATATTTACATTACAATGGAACAACTTCTAATCCAGACCTAACTATAGCGTCAACAGATATAATAGACAGATGCAAACAAAATATCATATCTGACCCTGGTCTCGGCCACAGAGCTATTATAACTTCAGTAATAGTAAAAAATAAGAGAGAATATCTAAGAAGAAATAATAAGATTTCTTGGAACTTTAAAAAAGCCAAATGGACTAATTACAAAAAAGAATTAGAGACTTCTCTCCCAGCAATTAACCTGGAAGGATACAAAAACAACCCTGAAAATGCATGTAAAATATTTTGCACTACTATACTATCAGCTGCTAAGAGGTCAATACCCAGAGGTAAAGTACCAAGATTTAAACCTTTTTGGACAAAAACTTTATCAGACTTGAAAGAACAACGTGATCTAGCAAGAAAAATAGCGGAAACATAAAAAAAACAAGACAATTTAATTACATGGAGACAAAAAGCAACTACATTTAAAGAAGAAATTATCAGAGCAAAGAAAGAAGCATACCTTTCATTCCTATCACAGATTAATTACAGAACAGACAGTAAAAAAGCTCATCAATTTGTATCATCTTTAAATAATAAACAAAGAAGCATTATAAAACAACCTTTGAAATATAAAAACAAAGAATATGTTGAAGACCATGAAATTGCTGAATGTTTCACCAAGCACTACACCTTAGCTGAACCACTATCTAAGGAAAATAAAAAGACCCAAAAGAATATAAAAAAACCAATTAAAAAACATTATTACCAAATCTACAACAGAGGATAAAGAAGACATTTTCACTAAAAATTTCTCCATAGAAGAACTCAAAGAAGCAATTAAAGATTTAAAATGCAAAAAAAGTCCAGGGACTGATAAAATAATGTCTGAATTTATCAAACATTTAGGAAGAAAAGCACTGAATGCTATCTTAAATCTCTTCAATTTGATTTGGAAAACTTGTGTACCAGATAGTTGGAGGAAAGCAATCATTATACCTATATTAAAACCAAACAAAGATCCAGCAAGAATTGATAGCTACCGACCAATTGCCCTTACAAGTATCTTAGCCAAAACCATGGAAAAAATGATATATGCAAGATTAAATTGGTTTATAGAAAAACAGCAACTAATAACTCCTGTACAGGCAGGATTCAGAAAATTCCATTCTAACACACAACAAGTTGCAATGCTTAGCCAGGAAATCAAAGATGCATTAGACAAATCAAAAAACAACATTAGCAGTATTCATCAATTTCAAAAGTGCATATGATTCAATTTGGCGTAAAAAATTACTCCAAAAAATGATGAACCTTGGCATAAAAGGGTCTATGCTTAGATGGTTCCAAAGCTTTCTTAACCAAAGATTTATAAGTACCAAATATAACGAGAATTACTCAAAATTCAAACAAATTCAAAATGGTCTCCCACAAGGATCAGCCCTAAGTACAATCCTTTTCAACATTATGATCAATGATTTACCCCAAAAACTTCTACAGAATAAAAACATTAATTGTGCTCTCTTTGCAGACGACCTAGTAATATGGACCTCAGCAAAAAATAAAGATGAATCAAAATTATCAAGAGAAATGAATAAAGCATTAGAAGACCTGTCAATATGGTGTGAAGAAAATTTAATGACCATAAACCCAGCAAAATCATATTTTCAGGTGTTTACCTTAAAACATAAAGTTGCACAGATTAAAGTTTCATTGAAAAACACACCCATACAAGAAACAAATGAAGCTAAATATTTAGGAATCTACCTGGACAAAAAATTAACTTGGAAAACCCACACTGAAAAAGTTTCTGAATCAGCACAAAAACGATTGAAACTTTTGAAGAGACTTACTGCCACAAAATGGGGTTGCTTAAGATCAACTTTAAACCAGACATACAAGTCTTATATAAAGCCAGTTTTACATTATGGATCTGAAGTGCTAGTTACATCTCCCAATCATGTGAACAAATTGGAAAAAGTCCAAAATCAAGCTTTGAGAATAATTACTGGTGGTGTTAAAACACCACCAATATTAGCAATGCAAATCTTAACTAACAATAGACCAATACAGTATGATATTGAAGAAAAAGGAATATTATTATATGAAAAACTAAGAAGACTTCCATATCAGAACTACTGGAACAGCTACATAAATCAAAATAGACATCTAAAAATTCAAGTAGGATTCATCCAAAAAAATATTACAAACTAAAGAAAAATATGAAATACCACAGATGGCACAAAAACTTATAACTCCAATATCCCCTTTCGAATTTGGCAGCATCAATTATTCATTAAACCTGACAGAAGAGATCAACAAAAAACTACAAGCCTAATAGTAATGAAACAATTAGCATTAAAAAACAATCAACATTAGATATCCAGAACAAATGTGGCTTCATGTCTATACAGATGGGTCACTAATGAATAGAGAAACAGCAGCAGGAGCAGGAATAACGTGTAAACTCTTCTCATTTTACATCTCTCTTGGGAAACATACAACATATTATGATGATGAACTACAAGCAATACTTACAGCCCTACAACAATTGTTTCTTCATATCAATTCTTTCCAAAATGCTGTAATACTTTCTGACTCTAGCTTAGCCATAATGGCACTAACACACAACCAGACCATAGAATAATAGAAAATTGCATCAGGATGTTGAAAAATCTAAACAGAAATGTTGTTCTACAATGGATTCCAGCACATTGTGGTGTGGAAGGTAATGAGAAGACTGATATGCTTGCAAAAAAAGGTACACTCATCCAACAGAGTAAGATCAATTACCTATCTTACAAATCAGTACAACTCTACACCAAAATGAAAATAAAATCCCATATAGCCGAACAAAACAAAATCCAATGTGAAACCATTACTAGAACCAGTGTGGCAAGAAGTAATAGACTCGTGAGTACTAAAACATACCATTAATAGTAATAACTAGAAGGCGCACAAACGTGCACACGAGTCTATTACCAACGTAGAAACCCAAACGAATGGTACCTATCCCTCTAAGCTATAATGAATAACATATACACTTGGAGTGGGGATGACGACTTATGGGAGGAGTCATCACCCTTATAAGGCAAGGACGCATGTGAAAACACTCTCACGCTCCTACGTTCCACAATAGTCAAGTTCTTCAGTAACCGTTCGCGAAGGTGATATTAAAACACGTGGGCGGAAGTAATTCATCAACTCCACTCCGAGTGAAGTATAAAACACTGTAGATATACAAATTGTACATACAAATGTATCCAATAAACTAAAATAATAAGTGTATAATTTAAAACATCCCTGAGTGATCATATTCTACCCTGAGCGAACCGGCACACATGGCGCCCACGTGGTAGGTTCGAATTAATCTAATAGTGTGGACTCGTATCGGTCACATGGAATCAACGCGGTTTAGGCCTATGTTCCCTACCGAGTGAATTATTGTGAAAACCTAAACCGAGACCGCAGCACGTGGCAAATACAGTGATGAATGGTGAGCAAGGGATTGCAGACACAACGGTTGGAGCTCGCAAGACACCAGTAAATCAACTCTACTTACCAGTTACAGAAAAAAAAGTGAGTAAATAAGTAAACTAAATTTTGAAGTGATAAAGAAAATTGTTCTTGTGTAATACACACTCCTTGATGTTACTAAGGTGTGGAAAAGAAATTAAAATGGCTGCTGTAGACCTAGAAACACGTGGTCAGGATTCATTAACCTTAAAAGAAAACACACATATAGAAACAATGTTAGGGAATAAGGATGCAGACAAGGATATAGGACAAACAATTAACAGTAAGGAACCAGAAATTTCCACATACACACTGTTTAATTTATTGACAGAGATGAGGACAGAAATAAATTCATTTAAACACAAACATACAATCCATTAACAATAAATTTGAAACTGCAGAAACGAATAATGCAGAAATCCGTAGGGGAGCTAATCAATTTAAGAACAGAAATCAAAGAAAATACTAGGACCTTGCACACAGAATTTGAAGAGGAAATAAATCATATACACGAGAAGATAGAAACTGTAACTACCTCCACAGCAGCCAGTATAGCGCAAAATGAATATAAATTAGAAAATATACGTTCTAGCATTAACAGAGTAGTGGAGGAACAGGAAACATTAAAAACAACGTGGATATCAGAATTAAATGATCAATCAAAATGCATGGAAATGGTTGAAATGGTAACCAACCGCAAATTTACAGAATTGCCTAATATAATAAAACAAGAAATAGGTAATGAAATAGAAGAATTCACAGATGGTTTCAAAACCCAAATACAAAAGGAACTCAGTGAACTAACCGAAAAAGTAAATTCTATAAGTAATGGGAAAACTGGCGATAATAATGTTCAAAATGTTTCCTGTTCTGACCACATGTGTGTAGCGAGTGACGTAACCGAGGTATTAACGACTCCCATAAACATCGTTAATAGCTCGATTACACAGAGTGAAAGTATCATTGTAAATGAACCATCCACTCCCCGATGGCAGTTTCCTCCCTATACACAATTATTGGAAATCCCACTTCAAAATTTCTACGACAATCAGGGTAATAGTCCTATTCAGTTCCTGGAAGATCTGGACCAATATCTTCTCAAACTAAAGGGACTTCCCGAAACACATGTACATGTACATTACCACAAGATGTCTTCGTGGGAATAGTCTCGTATGGTATGAAAGCGACTCTCACAAATGAAACTTCATACGAAACATTTAAAAAAACTGTTCAGAAATAAATTTTTCGGTCATGAAAAACAAATGCAAATCATACATGAAAGTAGAAATGGGATTTTCAATTATCAGGGTAATATGAGCTATACTGAATATTTTATGTCTCTCGCTAAAAGGGCCAAATTAATCGTCCCAGCCCTATTTCTGAGGAAGAAATTATGATTACAGGCAACCTATAAATCATTTCCCTAGCCACATGCGCTATGCCTTGTTAATTGCTAAAATCACAACCGTACACCCATATGTTAGAAGTCTTGGCCATGTTTGAAGCCAGTGATATTAGAGAGACTAGCCCAGGAATGTATATACAACAATAAGTTCAAACGGGAGATGAACCTGCTTTATATCAAAATAATAATAATCATGCTAAAGATAGGAATCTTCAAAACGTAGAGAGGGGCACGGGAAGAGTTTATAAATCAACCGAGAAATGGCAATCGGAACGATAGGCCGTCCTACTATAACAATCACGATAGCACAAGAAATAATAGGGGGAATTATAAGGAAACACAGGGTGCCCAATAAACAAAAATCATAGGAATGGTTCATGTATGTAATGTATGACAAAGTGTAAAAAAAAAAACCTAAGGGTTATGCGTAAATAACAATAGTCGAGTGATCTATTTGCGTGTGTTACAAATAAATAAAATAAAATAGTGAAAAATCATAAAGTGCATCAAGAAAATACATCAACATAATGAAAACTGTGATAAAATGACACTTTACTTACAAATAATTTAAAACAAAACTAGACATATGATTGTCCATGAAATTTATGTCTAATGCAAGGGTTACATAATTGATTATTATTATTGTTATTGTTACTGTTGTTATTATTATTACATATCTTTGTATAGGAGATAGTATTTGTCGTAATGTTTTCTTCCAGGAACAAAAGGTACATGCACTCTCTGTCACTTTAACATGAGTGGACACTAAGTTCAAATGAGACAAATAATTTCTATGTATTCTTACGAAGGGCGATTCATTTAACAAAACTGTCAATTTACACTAAAAAGAAAATTAATTATTTGTTCTCGAATCCAATTAATTTGACAAAAGTAGAGATGTATATGAGTTCTACAAAATTTGTTCCGTAGAAAAAATGTACATAGAATCTCATATGGGCATTATGTGGCAAGAAGTAATAGACTCGTGAGTACTAAAACGTACCATTAATAGTAATAACTAGAAGGCGCACAAACGTGCACACAAGTCTATTACCAACATAGAAACCCAAACGAATGGTACCTACCCCTCTAAGCTATAATGAATAACATATACACTCGGAGTGGGGATGACGACTTATGGGAGGAGTCATCGCCCTTATAAGGCAAGGACGCGTGTGAAAACACTCTCACGCTCCTACGTTCCACAATAGTCAAGTTCTTCAGTAACCGTTCGCGAAGGTGATATTAAAACATGTGGGCGGAAGTAATTCATCAACTCCACTCCGAGTGAAGTATAAAACACTGTAGATATACAAATTGTACATACAAATGTATCCAATAAACTAAAATAATAAGTGTATAATTTAAATCATCCCTGAGTGATCATATTCTACCCTGAGCGAACCGGCACACCAGATACAATACCAAACAGCCCCCGATCAATTGCAGTTGCATCATTTCGTCTTGAAACTGGTCATGATTGCTTGGCAGCACATCTACATAGAATTAAGCTACTAGACTCTCCACACTGCATAGTATGCAAGGACACAAATACGATAATGAACAAGGACCACTTTATGTTCTGCGCTGATCTTCAGAAAATAGTTGGAACACCATTCCAAATTGCTGAATATTATTGGGAAGCTCGCAAGCAAATGATGACAAATCAAGAGCTTCAGAACATTTGAATACTACTACTACTACTACGAATTAATAACTGTATCTGCTTATAAACATGAACTCAAAAAGCTAACACCCAATGTTAAATATCTTTTAGTGTGAGATCAAGAAAAATAAGGTCTGGCATTGCTGCAACCTTTTTACTTTAGTTTGAGAGTAGATATACTTGTCAAGTTAAGCAGTTTAACTAGTTAACCCTTCATGTATAAAACTAAAAGATAATAATAATAAAAAGTATGTAAAACACTGTTTATTTTAAATGTGATAAAACATGTAGGGCTAATTCATATTTTAAGGAATGGCCCAGAATTAATAATTTACCTTCACGTCCTTCAGGGAAACCATAGGTTTTTATTATATCCATTTCAATCTGCATTAAAATTGGAAAGACAAACTGCATCATTTTGAGCATATCATTTCCAGCATTATTTTTAGCTTCTCCAAGTTTTGCTGCATTATCTGGTTGACCAATTGCTTCCAAAATGCTCAATAAGATTGCTGAAAAAGTTATTAATATAATAGAGTGTGAACATTAAAAAAAATTAACATATTTATTCTATTGCTAAGAAAATATTTAAGATTGGGAGGCGTTCAATGACATCCAAATTAATATAATAAAACACTGATATTTTATATTCTTAAAATTAAAATTTTGGAAAATGTTTCTTAAAATTTCTAGATGAGATGTTAATTATAAAAAATTGGTACCTGGTAAGTCAGTCATCCTCAACTAAATTATTAAACTTCATCAAGTTATTCCAATATGGAGGCCTTTCAAAAACAATGTTACATCTTCAGAATTTTAACTGGTACTGATGGTGTTGTATTATACAACAGGCCTCCGTATTGGAATAACTTGATGAAATTTAATAATTTAGTTGAGGACGACTGACTTACCAGGTACCAATTTTATAATTAACATCTTATTACATAACCTAACAGTGCTTTAATATGAATTTCAAAAGTGTTAATTTCTTGATGGTAATTAATTTATCACATTCAATCAAATATTGTAGGGTAAACGCTATCTGTTGATTCGAAATTAAAATTGTGTCAATTATATGTATTGTATACTACACTATCAATAAAGGTTAAACACACTTTTGTTGTGGGACCACAAGGTTTCATTCTAAATCATGACACATTGGCTGTTACTATGAAAATTATTCTAAATAAATTTATAGAAACGAAGTAGAAGTAAGTATAACAAATTCCGCGCCGACCGAGGGAGTGGCTCAGCAGTAGTGTTTGAGACATGTATTCAGGAGGTCCCGAATTCAATACCTGTGCCGATCAACCTGTTTTTTCTAGTTAAGGCAAATTGTGAATTGGAATTTCATAATATCGATGAAAAATAAAATATAGACACGATATCATCTTTATGTTGATGTGTATACTAAAATAGGTATACAAAGAAAATGTACTATCGCAAAACAACACATGACAGGCAAATATGATTATTCATTTTACCCTGTGCTTTCTCTGAAGTTAAATCGGTTTGTTTTCTGACATAACTGCCGTAATTTCAATAAGCAGAATTTAAATATTACTATATATATTCAAATACATTGATATAACCTATATTCCAGTTTTATAACTGTCAAATATCACGAATATCATAGAGCAAGAACTACAGTAATCACTAATCACACCAACAGTCCCTTGACCATAGAGAAAACGAATAGAGCGAAAACTGCGTACAGTGACATCTAAATATTTACGGTCTTTTATGAAGAACTACAATGAGCAGACTACAATGGTAGAGCTGTTTCGTAGTAACAGAATATGTAACTAAATAAAACAAATGCAAGGCACACAGGGTGTTCACTCGGGATTATGGGAAATTAGCTGTTTTGATCTATGTTTGTAAATTGAAATTCTGAACTGCCATTCTTTCGTTCTATGTAGACGCTACTGTAAAAACTATGTATTATCGAAAGTTAGAAATAATTACTTAGATTTTATTTTACTCTAATTCAAACTTGTTTACGTTTTTAACGTGAATCTATTTTCAAAGATAAACCTACTGGAAGTGATAAAATTCTAAGGTTTCTTAGGTTAGGAAGAGTGATATTAGTATACAGCCATTTCTAATAAACTTTAACAAATGTGACTAACTTTATAATGGATTTCAGATCTACGACATGGCTAAGGTTCTTTAATAAATATTGTATAAAGTATGTATGTGAGAATAAAGGGGTAGGTCAATTGTACATATTTAAAAGAGCTCATAATTTTAATAAATGAAAATAAATGTATGTGTTATTTATTTCCATTCTTCCCTTCTATTAAAATTAAATAAAAATCTGAGAGGCTGGGTACAAAGAATCTCATGATTATTTACCATATGGTGTTGTATAATTATAATTCATAATTTTACCACCAGACGGTACCACAAAAAAATCGAAAAAAAATAGATGTCGTTAGTTGTTTCATACTAGCGCCCACTTGTGGCATGTACGCAAAACTTATCCACTTTCTCCTCTGGTTCCTTTGTGCCCAAAGATAATCCACTATAATGTTGAGTGATTCCGGGTTAAGTGGCCGTGGTCCATAGTTGGTGTTGATACCAGACGTTTAGAGTAGACTCTAAGTAGATCTTCCGACCAGGAAACACGCCTAGAAGCACTCGCCACTGAAGATGCCCTCCGCAGTTGAGGGCGAAACGTCTGGTATCAACACCAACTATGGACCCCGGAATCACTCAACATTATGATTACCGGCCGTGAAAGCCTGCATTCAACTATAATCCACTATAGTTTGTGCCCTTGGCCATAGAGAACCTTGACATTATAGTGTGTTATCTCTGCTTGACATCATGCATTGACGCCATTTGTTATAGTTATTACACATAATAGTGACATATACATTGAGTAAACTAAATTGAGTAGACACTGTTCAACATTTCATCGGTTTTCCGGTTTCAAATTTCAATTGAAAGTTGCGTCCATCTCTTCCCCGGTCTTCGATATTTCTTTTTACCATCTAGCTTAAAATATAATTTATTTGATCTGCTTTCATTTCCTGAACATAATGTTCGTAATAATGTAAACATACGGGTACACATAAAGCCATCTATAAGCAATAGTTAAAGAGAACATTTTCTCCCTGAACAAAGACTTGAACCCAAGACGAGGGATTAAAGAGAGAAAGATATTTGTGCCCGGGCAGGGAGTTGCTCAAATGGTTGGAATCCTAGTGCGTAAAGGGGAGGATTCAAATACTGGTTCAGGCAACATTTTCTCTCTTTACTAATGTTTATTATTTACATTGCATTAAAATTACTTTTTTAAAATTAAAGCAGCAATATTGATTTTATTTTACTCTAACAGAAAAACGTCTAAAACTGAACTTAATTTTAGAATAGACCCGAATGAACCATAACAGAATACATTTGGATTTTCAAAAAAATTAATGCACATATCCAAGATAGAAGTTTTCTATCTAACTCACTGGCTCTACTAAATCCTTAAGTTCATAGCCACATGGATATAAGCTCTCCATAAATCCCTATCCTGAGCTAATGCTTTCCAATCATTCCCTATATAATCTACTTCACTGAAATCATGATTAATGTTATTCTCCCACATACTTATTGGCCTGCCTACTGTGCCGAGTCGTTTCACTCGACCTCCCTTTTTTTTTTATTTACATATATGCTACAACCCGTGTTTCACCAATGGTATATCACGGGATATTTACAGTTTTACAATTGTTCAATTATTGTTCTAGTCGTTCTTGTAGTTGACGTAAGATCCTCGTAAGAAATTCTGCAACGTTGACTGTGTTAAAGTGGAACTTCAGAATATTTGGCGGAGTAGCAATTTGAAGTATAGCTGGTCGATCTCTGGAGAACATGTTGCATTCAGTCATCAGATGGTGGGCAGTCTGCAGTGATTTTTCTGGGCAGTTGCAATAAGGTGAAGCAGTTTTGTTCATTTTGTGTAGGTAGGATTTAAATAGTCCATAGTTGGTGAGAAATTGTGTGGGTTATATAGTTAGGCCATAGAGATAGAGAGAGTCTATAAGGTATGTTGGGGATGAACATTTTGGTATGGAAGGCGTCATTTGATTTGGTATAAATTACATTCCAGATTGTTTCATAGTATTCTTTTAAATAACTGCTTGCCTCGTGTTATAGGGATGGAGTTGTAGTCGATAGTAGTTTTGTAGCTAGCGGCTATTTTAGCCAGATAGTTAGCTCTCTCATTCCCTCGAAGACCTGCGTGACCTTTAACCCAGTGGAGGTCAATCTTACTCGTCTTTTTGAGTACGATTACCTTTTCTCTGATTTGGATCGCCAAAGGGTTGGTTGGTTTTCTATTGGCTATGGCTAAAAGAGCGGCTTGTGAATCTACGTGGATAGCATATGTTGAAGTTACATCTTTTTGTAGTTCAATCCATTCAACTGCCATTTGGATTCCAAGGAGTTCTGCCTGGAAGACTGAGCATTCTATGTCAAGTCTTTTCATATTGGTAAATACCTCCTTTGAGTTTTTCTCGGCTACCATACCTGCTCCCACATGCTTAACCGTTTTGGACCCATCCGTGAATATTAAGTAGTCGGCATTCCCTACAGTTCCAGTTGAATCTATTTCTATATAGCTATCTTTGGGATGAATTCCTTTTATTAGTGTTGGCATTTTAGTTCGTTTCAGTATAGGGATTAAGAGCGACCAAATAATTAATAAACGGTTATAGGAATTAAAACCACGGATAAGTTAGCAAACTGTTAAGGGAAATAATTTCCGGATCTATGGTTTACCTATGCTCATTTTAATCGGGAAATCAAATGCAGATCGAAAAATAAACGGTTATAGGAATTAAAACCACGGATAAGTTAGCAAACTGTTAAGGGAAATAATTGCCGGATCTATGGTTTACCTATGCTCATTTTAATCGGGAAATCAAATGCAGATCGATAAGGGCATTATCAATCGAGAATAACGCGATACTGAGAAGTTGATAGGATGAGGAATAAATGATCAGTTATTAAAATATGCAAAATACATTTTGCTAGATACACATCATCGCTATTGTCGGATGACAGATACATGGAAGGGGTTCAATAGAGTTGGAACTCGGGGAAATGTATTGTCCCTACAGCTTACCGAGCATTTCTTTGTAGGCTAGAAATGCAACAATATTTGAACCGCACTTTTAGACAGTTCGAGTATAATGCCTGATATATGGCCAGGAAAAACTCAGCTCCACGTAAACGCGCTGTTAAGAGAGAGTAGACAAAGACGTTACTATGGGAAGGATGCGATTAGACGCGAAAGAGGGGTCATCGCATCAGAATAGATTCTAAACAATGCAGCTTGTATTATTCCCAAGTTCGAGCTTCGTAAACCTATGATGTAACTGTACCCGCTACAGAGAAGTTGGAAACAAATAAAACTTGGTGACGTCGCACCCTATGAGAAACCTGAAAGCCCTACTCCAACTCAAGGAATAGGTCCTTCACTAATTGAAATATGTTATTAAATGATGAGGTAGTTTTCTCAATATGTGCAATCGAAGGGGTAGGGGAACCAAAGTTTCCTCTGAGAAAGAGAGATGAACCCAAGTTAGTTCATCATGGCTCATCATAACTAAAAGTCCATTGTAGCTCGCCGATATCAACAGTTCATCGTAATTCGCCGACATGAATTGATACTTATATCAGGACACGCAAATACATAGTTGAATTTTGGACTTAAACTTTTTAGCAATATTGAGAATTTGTGTACTTATAAATATGGAATCGAAAATTAAGAGCGAGTTAAAGATAAATTGCGGTCAACTATCAAGTATAACATAATCGTCATTAATCTTGAGATCAATATCGACGAGAACATTAAATTAAATGTAACTTGTCTCATATTTTTTACTGTGCATTATTGAAAAATAAATAAGTGCCGGCAGAATTAGTCTCGCATAGTCTTATGCCCGCAAGATCTACTTGTTTATCCTGAAAGAAAGAACCTCAAGCCTGCCTTACCATTACCTAAGCACCGAGCATTCCAAATTCCTCAAGCAACGAGGAATCCTACATTATCCTGGCGCCCAACAAATTCTTTCTTTATCATTAACCTAAAAGATATGGAACCCACATTAAAACCCTTTGTTCCACTACTGGATGCTTTCCCTCTGGTTTTCCTACAAGGAATTTTCATGCAACTCTTTCATTCACCATTTGCGCCATATGTCATGTCCATTGCAGTCTACAAGATTTAATGTTCTTATTATATGTTTTCCCATAAAGATCATATAGTGCACTGTTATGTAGTCTTCTCCATTCAACTGTCGGCTCATCTCTCTTCAGTGTAAAAATGTTCCTAAGAACTTTATTATCAAATACTCATAATCTTTTCTCCTCCCTTAAAGAAAGAGTCCATGTTTTGCATCCATATAACTGGAAGGATAACAGTTTTATATATGATGTTTTTATTATTAATTTAACATTTCTCAATGAAAGATAAATTAAATTTGAAGAGAAAAATTTTCGCCTAGACCGGGACTCGAACCCGGGACCCTTGGCTTTCCGGGCCAAGTGCTCTACCAACTGAGCTACCGAGGCGAGTTACGATCTAGACGCAAATTTTTCTCTTATATACGTTGTAATTCCCTATCGCCAAATGCTTTGAAACCATTTGTTTCTATCTTTGCAAATGGCGGCTTCTTAGTTAAGAAGACATTTATTGGAAAATTTAACATTACTTTAAAAGCCAGTAAGGCCTCTAATGATGTGTTTTATTATTAATTTAACATTTCTCAATGAAAGATAAATTAAATTTGAAGAGAAAAATTTTCGCCTAGACCGGGACTCGAACCCGGGACCCTTGGCTTTCCGGGCCAAGTGCTCTACCAACTGAGCTACCGAGGCGAGTTACGATCTAGACGCAAATTTTTCTCTTATATACGTTGTAATTCCCTATCGCCAAATGCTTTGAAACCATTGTTTCATATCTTTGCAAATGTCGGCTTCTTAGTTAAGAAAGACATTTATTGGAAATTTAACATTACTTTAAAAGCCAGTAAGGCCTCTAATGATGTTTTTATTATTAATTTAACATTTCTCAATGAAAGATAAATTAAATTTTAAGATAGGGAATTACAACGTATATAAGAGAAAAATTTGCGTCTAGATCGTAACTCGCCTCGGTAGCTCAGTTGGTAGAGGCACTTGGCCCGGAAAGCCAAGGGTTCCCGGGTTCGAGTCCCGGTCTAGGCGAAAATTTTTCTCTTCAAATTTAATTTATCTTTCATTGAGAAATGTTAAATTAATAATAAAAACATCATTAGAGGCCTTACTGGCTTTTAAAGTAATGTTAAATTTCCAATAAATGTCTTCTTAACTAAAGAAGCCGCCATTTGCAAAGATAGAAACAATGGTTTCAAAGCATTTGGCGATAGGGAATTACAACGTATATAAGAGAAAAATTTGCGTCTAGATCGTAACTCGCCTCGGTAGCTCAGTTGGTAGAGCACTTGGCCCGGAAAGCCAAGGGTCCCGGGTTCGAGTCCCGGTCTAGGCGAAAATTTTTCTCTTCAAATTTAATTTATCTTTCATTGAGAAATGTTAAATTAATAATAAAAACATCATTAGAGGCCTTACTGGCTTTTAAAGTAATGTTAAATTTCCAATAAATGTCTTCTTAACTAAGAAGCCGCCATTTGCAAAGATAGAAACAATGGTTTCAAAGCATTTGGCGATAGGGAATTACAACGTATATAAGAGAAAAATTTGCGTCTAGATCGTAACTCGCCTCGGTAGCTCAGTTGGTAGAGCACTTGGCCCGGAAAGCCAAGGGTCCCGGGTTCGAGTCCCGGTCTAGGCGAAAATTTGTCTCTTCAAATTTAGTTTTATATATTTTCAGTTTAATGTTTTTGAGAGAAGTTGGGACAATAATCCCTGTAATGCATTATAGCATGCACATCCAGAATTCAGGCTTAATTAATTTCTTTATGTACATAATTCTTGTTCCTAAGTATTTTAATTTGGCCTCTTCTTCAAAATTTCCATCATTTTCCATTAACTGTCCATTTTCATTATATGTATTTCTATATGTGACCACATATTTAGCCCCAATTTCTTAGTGTTACTCAATAGAGTGTGTGTTGGCGCTTAGTATTTTCTCACTATCGCCTAATAATAATAAATCATCAGCATAAAAACTTAATAGTTTATTTATACAATTGAGTTTTATACCTTCTTCATTCTTTTAAAGATTTGATGGCATGCTGTAGCACAAAATTAATAGTAGTTTGAGTCTCCATGGGGAAGAAATTTTCTCAAGGAATTTCGGCCGGTATGGGACCAGTGCCCACTCAGCATCACAAGGAATTTGGGTAGCTACAATAAATAGTGGTTCCAGGTTGAGAAAACCAGCTATAACGGCTGGAGAATCCTACATGCTGACCACATGTCACCTACACTGGCAGGATGATTGTCTATCTCTGTGATTAACATACGTAGATGTGAGCCGACTGGTAGGCTTAGGCCTTCTAGATCTGCTGGCATCACGGAGCAAGTAAGAAGATAGAGTGCATCTCTTTGCTTTAAGCCATTATGAACTTCAAAAGAACCTTAAAACTTTTTGCCTACATGCACTCTAGTCTTGGAGCCATTTAGATACATTCAAAAAAATCTAACTTTTTAGGAATTCTAAAGTCCAGCAGGATACTATATAATTTCCCTCTCTTGATTGAATTTTATGCCTTTTTGAAGTCTACATATAGTTGACGCACAATGCCCAGTTATTTAAATTATATAAACAAATTTTTCCAAAACTGAAATTATGTGACCAATGGCTACACATTTACACCAGATGAATCCTCTAAAGACCTTAGCTTTGTGTAAACACAATTAACCCCTTGGTCACAGCAGGCTTTAAATTGACTCCCACTGCCATGAATTGAGGCCATTTAAACAATTAATGCTCTTTTTTACCAGATTATTTTCAAATTCTCACATCTCAGCTAAATTGCACAATATGATGAAATTTGAACTAAATTGTGCACAAAAACAAGAAGAAAAGGAATATCAATAATACATTACAATTGTGAAGAAATTGGAATTTTACTACAATTTTTAATAACAGTGGTAGTAGTAGTATTCAAATGTTCTGAAGCTCTTGATTTGTCATCATTCACTTGCGGGCTTCCCAATAATATTCAGCAATTTGGAATGGTGTTCCAACTATTTTCTGAAGATCAGCGCAGAATATCACTATCCCTGTTCATTATCGTATTTGTGTCCTTGCATACTATGCAGTGTGGAGAGTCTAGTAGCTTAATTCTATGTTGATGTGCTGCCAAGCAATCATGACCAGTTTCAAGACGAAATGATGCAACTGCAATTGATCGGGGGCTGTTTGGTATTTTTAATAACAGTTTACTATAATTTTTAAGCAGGTAATATAAATTCAATAATTTGTACAGTCATGTTATTAAAAATGCTAAATCATCATAGTTTGTTATGCAAGTGTTTGAAGGTCGCAGACAATATGCACACACTATTGAGTAACACTAAGAAATTAGGACTGGAAGTAAATATCAGTAAAACTAAATATATGGTCACACGTAGAAATGTATTATATAATGGAAATGGACAGCTAATGACAAATGAGGGAAATTTTGAGGAAGTGGCTGAATTCAAATACCTAGGAATAATAATCAGAATAGGAATGAGATGCACAAAGAAATTAAACATAGGCTCAATTCTGGAAATGCGTGCTATTATGCATTGCAGAGACTTTTGATGTCCCAACTCCTTTCAAAAAACGTTAAACTGAAAATATATAAAACTATTATTCTACCAGTTATATTATATGGGTGCGAAACGTGGACTCTTACTTTAAGGAAGGAAAGGAGATTACAAGTATTTGAGAATAAAGTACTTAGGAAAATTTTTGGACCAAAGAGAGATGAACAGACAGGTGAATGGAGAAGACTACATAACAAAGAACTACATGGTCTTTATAGGAAGCCAGATATAATAAGAACAGTTAAGTCTCGTAGACTGTGATGGGCAGGACATGTTGCACGTGTGGGGAATGAAAGTCTTGCATGGAAGCTTCTTGTAGGAAAGCCAGAGGGAAAATGCCCAGTTGGTAGACCAAGAATGAGGTGGGAGAGTAACATTAACTATGATTTGAGGCAAGTAGATTATACAGGGAATGATTGGAAAGCATTAGCTCAGGATAGGGATGTATGGAAAGCTTATGTCCGTGCGGCTATGAACCTACGGGTTCGATAGTGCTAGTGAGTAAGTAAGTAAGTATTGTAACTATCTCTGGATACCAATTAACTAAAAAATAGGCTAAACTTTACAACCTGTGATGCAATTTTTTAAAATTCCTTCATAAACTTCTGTCAAATTTAATTCTTAGGATCTCATTTTTCAAATTAATTTCCAGCATTTTCAATGACTTTTTACATTTTTTCTAATGATTATTTCAATATACTTTTCTATGATATTTAACTACATGAAGACATGGTAACTACATTGATTTTAAAGAATATTCTATGCAACAACAAAGTGTGTTTCAGTGCAGCCAACATAAGAGTATGTATTTAATTAACTGTATGCATATACTTCAGAATTGCAGAACTTACTATTTATTTTTGGGCGTTGCATACTTTCACAGGTCAGAGAGCTTAAATTATGTTATGTTAGCTTTCAGGCTGATCTTTCACAGGTTAGCTACTTAAATTGCGTTAGATTAGCTTTTAGGGTCATTAAATAGTATGTATTCCATAGTTTATACCACTTTTGCATTTTTTTATGCATGTGCATGGTATGTGACTTAGAACAATTTTTCGCGTCACATGTTGTAAAGTATTTCCATTAAATATATATTCATTCATTTTCATATTGACAGAAAATCTCAACAGTAGATTGAGAAAAAAAAACCTGCTGGTTATAAAGGTCTTCATGGAGGACAATTTTAAATAGCACAGAATGTGTTCCTCAAAATAACATCAGTCCCACAAAGTTAGCACTGTAGGTATAATGGTTTGAAATTAAGGAATGAGGCTGTATTTCTGAGGTAGTTCCTTTTTCAAGGAATTAAATGCAATGTCTTCTTTTATCAATTACTGAATAACATACATATTGATAATAGGTATGGTTACTGTTGTGTTTGATTTTACAAAAACAGTAACTAATAAATTATTAAATTTGAAATTATTTACGGTTTCATAGCCAGAACTTGATGTTGAGAGAGAGTTCCATGTTTCTGAGAATTGGTCAAGAGGCTTGTAAATCCCCAACATTTCAATAGAGCTGCATCTGGAATCCTGAAGAGTTGTCTTGAGCATTGACGAGAAAGGTCCCAAGCTAGACATAGCATCAGTTGAAATGATGGGAAGCCTCTTGACCATGGCTTGAATAATGAGAACGAGTCTCAAGCCAATCTTTAAGGATGCCAGACACAGATTCTGGTGTAATGTCAGGGAGTTATAAACCCCCTCATCAGGCCAGAATTTCATTCTATACTCAACCTAAACTTGAGGATACCAGACACAGTCTATTTTGAAACAATGGGGAATTACAAACCCCTTGACCATGAACTGAGAATTGAGAGGGAATCTCAAGCTAATCCTGAGGATACCAGATGCAGTCTCAGGTGAAATTTTGGGGAATTACAAGTCTCTTGACCATGACCCAGAAGACTCTCTTTCAATGTTGTAATTATTAAATTCAATAATAAAAAATATTATAAAACTGTTTAAATACAAATAGGTGAAGTACCATTTCATTAATTAAATTATTTTGAGTCTGTTGTTGTATCTTACCTCAATATTAATGTTGATTTGTTCTTAAACATGTTTCAATTAGCTTCTAATCATCCTCAGCGCATCTTGGCCAGACTGGTTGGATTTATTTGTTGTAAACCCTGGAAGAAAAATATACGCCTAGACTGGGGTTTGAACCCAGGACCTTTGACTTTCTATGACAATGCTCTATCCTCCAATCTAAACGTGTATTTTTCTTTTCAAATATAATTTGTCCATCATTAAGATATTTAAAAACGAATAATATCAACATTGAAAGAAGCACTACTGGCTTTATAAGTAATGTTTATATTCCCAATAAAAAGTCTTCTTAACAAAGGAGCTGCCATTTGCAAAAATCGTAGCAACGGCTCGTAGCATTTGGGGTTAGGGAATTAACTATGTAGAAGAGAAAAATACGCATTTAGATTGGAGACCTAGGTAGCTCACTTGGATAGAGCACAAATAGAAAGTCAAACGTCCCGGGTTCAAACTCCAGTCTAGGCGTATATTTTTCTTTTCAAATATAAGGCTGAATTTATTTATCGGTGCCAATGTAATATTGATTTTCTTGAAAATTTTTTGAAATTTGTTATGTATTTCAGGATGATAAGTAATTTTCTTAAATTGTTTTCCTTTCTTTGAATAAGATTGCTAGGTAGTGTATTCTTTTAATCTTTTTTGTTGTCTGAATTTCTTTAATTTATTTACAATTATTTGTTTTCCAAAACCATTTAAATTGGCTATGTTCAAAATGTGATTGCATTCTTTATTAAAATCTTCTTCATTTAATGGAACATTTAATAATCTATATATCAAACTGTTGAAAATTGCATGTTTATTCGCAATATGATTGAAACCTGAAGATTTTATGTAATTGTCTGTATGAGTATCCTTCTTATATATACTGAATTCAATTTTTTTCCTTGTAGTTCATTCCTTATTAAGTAAAGGTCCAGAAATGAGATTTGCTTATCCTTTTCCAATTCCATAGTGAATTTTACAGTTTCATCTTGAAGGTTGGGTAATTTTAATGCATCTTCAATATATTTAGAATTTATCACAGAGAAAATATCATCTACATATCTATACCAACATTTGAACATCCAGGGATAAGCATTGGTGATATGACACTCTAAATAACCCATAAATAAATTTGCCAAAAATGGTGAAAGTGGGTTATCAATAGCCAGATCTGAGATTTGTTTGTAAAATTTTCTATTGAAGGTGAAAACATTATTATCAATGCAAAGTTTTGTAAGATTTAAATATTCTTCTATTATTTCTCTTTTTAGTTTTAAGGAATTTAGCCACTTTTCTCAAATAGTTAACATCTTCCCAATTGGGATACTCGGAAATAAATGACGTCGAAAGAAACCAATCTGTCATTACAATCCAATGATACATTATTTAGTTCTTTTACTAATTCATAGAATTTTCAATGCTTTTGTTGTCGAAACTTGGTAATTCTTTAAATTTCTTGGTAAACCATTATGCTAAAATATAACACGGTGAGCCAATATTATTATTAATAATGGGTCTCATCTTTTTCCCCTCCTTGTGTATTTTTGGGTGTCCACACAGTTTTGGATTCTGTGGGTTTGAAACTTTTAACTTATATTTGTCTTGATCCTTGATGATGTATTTTATGTTTTTCAATTTACAAATATAAGTTAAAAGTTTCAAACCCATAGAATCCGAAACTGTATGGACTCCTAAAAATACAGAAGGAGGGGAAAAAGATGAGACCCATTATTAATAATATTGGCTCACCGTATTATATTTTAGCAAAATGGCTTACCAAGAAATTTAAAGAATTACCAAGTTTCAACAACAAAAGCATTGAAAATTCTATTGAATTAGTAAAAGAACTAAATAACATATCATTGGATTGTAATGACAGATTGGTTTCTTTCAACGTCATTTCTTTATTTCCAAGCATCCCAATTGGGAAGATGTTAACTATTTCAGAAAAATGGCTAAATTCCTTAGAACTAAAAAGAGAAATAATAGAAGAATATTATATTTGAAGAGGAAAATTTTCGCCTAGACCAAGACCTTTGGCTTTCCGGAAAGCCAAAGATCCCGGGTTCGAGTCTCGGTCTAGGCAAAAATTTTTCTCTTCAAATATAATTTATCCTTCAGTGAGAAGTGTTAAATTAATAATAAAAAAACATCAATAGAAGAATATTTAAATCTTACAAAGCTTTGCATTGATAATAATGTTTTTACCTTCAATGGAAAATTTTACAAACAAATCTCAGGTCTGGCTATGGATAACCCACTTTCACCATTTTTGGCAGATTTATTGATGGGTTATTTAGAGTCTCATATCACCAATGCTTATCCTTGGATGTTCAAATGTTGGTATAGATATGTAGATGATATTTTCTCTGTGATAAATTCTAAATATATTGAATATGCATTGAAATTACTCAATCTTCAAGATGAAACTGTAAAATTCACTATGGAATTGGAAAAGGATAAGCAAATCCCATTTCTGGACCTTTACTTAATAAGGAATGAACTACAAGGAAAAATTTAATTCAATATATATAGGAAGGATACTCATACAGACAATTACATAAAATCTTCAGGTTTCAATCATATTGTGTATAAACATGCAATTTTCAACAGTTTGATATATAGATTATTAAATGTTCCATTAAATGAAGAAGATTTTAATAAAGAATACAATCACATTTTGAACATAGCCAATTTAAATGATTTTGGAAAACAAATAATTGTAAATAAATTAAAGAAATTTAGACAACAACAAAAATTAAAAGAATACACTACCCTGCAATCTGATTCAAAGAAAGGAAAACAATTTAAGAAAATTACTTATCCTGAAATACATAACAAATTTCAAAAAATTTAATATTACATTGGCACCGATAAATAAATTTAGCCTTGCTAATCTCTTAATAACTACCGGTAATAAGAAATTGAACACCCCAGATAGCAAAAGATCTGGAATTTATCAAATTAATTGTAAGGACTGCAATAAAGTATACATAGGAAAAACAAAAAGGAATTTGGACACTCGCACTAAGGAACACTTCAGAAATATTAAAAATGATGAAACTGAAAAATCAGTTATTGCAGCACATAGTTTATTGGAGAATCACAAAATTGAAAAAGAAGCCCAACACTTAAAACATTTGGAAAAAGCTTTAGAATTGACAATTTGGGAGAAGATATATATTCAGAAGAACAAATTTAGATCCATGAATTTCGAGATTCCTGATGAACATGACCTCATCTCAAAGTTCATCAAATCAACACCAGATGGCAACGTTATTGACGGAGATTCCAACGAAAATCTGGTAGTCATAATGTCGGTTGAAAATGAGAGAGATCCTTCTCTTGAAAACTAGTTCCCGTGTTTAAAGAAACATAAAATATGAGGTCCGATCCGATTGAAGGTCTTTCCACTTTTCAGCGGTTGCTCTTTTACCAGCCAGCTGCTGGCCCCTCACATCCACAAGTGCCAATCACAGAGGTAGATGATCAACAGCCAGTGTAGGGGTGACGTGGTTAGCATGTCGAGTCCCTCAGCCGTTATAGCTGGTTCCTCAACCTGGAGCCGCTACTTATTGTAGCTACCCAATTGCCTCACGATGCTGGGTGGGCACCGGTCCCATACTGGCCGAAATACCATGAGAAAATTTCTTCTCCCATGGAGACTCAAACCAGCGCAAGTCCCGTAGCTCTGCGCCAAGGCTTCCTACCTTAACCGCTCGGCTACGGCGCGGTAAGATGTTAAAAATGAATCATTAATTTATGACTTTGGCATACTTGCATGCAAACCAGTTCTGACAAGTGTGGCAGAAGACACTCAATTGTATGAAAGTATACAACTGTGTGACAAATCAACTGCATGTAATAGTGATGTAATCGTCTTTCAAAATCGTCACCAGATATTGGAATCAACCCTCATATAGGAGAGCTATCATTTATCCTCTATGGAATCTCATATATTTTACAAGTTTATATATTTTAAATATTGTTAAATTCATCATCATCACCAACAAGGCCCAATGGCCTGTTCCGATCTCATTATAGGTCGAATTGGTCCTTCCATCTCTTCAATGGTATTCCCAACAATCTTCTCCCTTTTGGTTTATAATTATATATTCTTCTTGGTATGCGCTGTTCATTCATACGTAATACGTGCTGAAGGTAAGCATTTTGATAGTGTTTTATTCTTTCACAGAGATTAAATATATTAAGTGATTTTATGGGCATATTGTATATTATAAAACAAGTTAAATTTTTTAAAGATTGTATTTTCATGAATCACACTGTGCTTCCATAAAATTAAACTTAAAACTATTGTCTGAACTGTGAAATGAGAAATTAGTATTATTGGTTTGTACTATCTTTTCATTTGGTGCACTGGGTTCCACCTGGAAGTTAAATCTAAAACTGTTGTCAGTCTGTTCAGGCATGATGGCACAACTCCTCTTCACAAATCGTGATGTCGTATTTGGAGATGATGCAAAAATGGTCACCCTGTTCAAGGCTGAAATAGATTAAATATTTGATTTAATTGCAATCAAGGAGACAACAAAAACTTGGACTGACATCAAAAGTACTATCTCTAGAATCTGAACAATGATGGTGTTTTATATTCAATTTAAAAAAAAGTAATAGAAAATTTATTATAATTTCAACTTTAACTTTTAAACATTCTCATCTCAGTGCTCATTTAAAGAAGTTTTTAAATGGGCCTTTGGATCAACAGATCAAATAATGCATCTTTTTGACATTCAGAATTCACTAAACTACCTATCCCATGTTCGCTAGTTTTGTAATTAATAGTAATATTGAGTATATCCTGTTTCAATATTAATTGAATCATTTCATGTAGAAACAGCCTCAGTCCAATTTGTTTTTATAAAAATGAGATTTTGCACTCCAAGATCATGCTTTTTTGCAACAAAAGAGCTTCAGTCCAAATTCACTATTATGAACATAAGGGAAATCTATGAGGAGTATCCAAGCAAAAAACAAGTGTGTACAAATGCAAACTAAAACAAAAATCTCAATTTCATTAAAAAAATGAACAGAGGCTCTTTCTGTAAGAAGTGATATAATGATATGAAATGGAGGAGTGATTGTTTACCTTTGTTCATCTTTTTTTCTTCTTCTGCCATTTTAGCACGGTAGTCTCCAAATGAAGCCCTCATCACTTGACGCTTCTTTACCATTGGTGCATTTTTACTTTTGAGGACAGTTAGAGACCGAGTTGTGTCCTGAACTAAAAAAAAAAAAATCATATCAACCCTTCATCAGTGTGGCCTGAGTAGACCAAATAAGTTTTTAAGTTTCTCTTTAAAAAATGCAGGATTATAAAAAAAAGAAAAAAATTATGTGTGAGTGTGGATGTCGGAATAGTACAAATGATTAGTGCACCAGTGCACAAAATTTGAGGTCTTGGGTTCAAATCCCAATTCAGCCAAAAAATGTTCTCTTCGAAAAATGATTTAGACAATCAGCCTGAGTGTATAAACTTACATATTATTGAATATATGTGGGAAATAACACTATGAGGTTTATTTTAAAATTTTTGAAATTCCTGGTGAAAGGAAAAAAAGTTGATTTGGAAGTTCATTGGTCAGCCAATAGAGGGCGCAGAAATCAATTTGAAGGAGGGACAACCGCAAGAAAACAGTTATGATGCATCGAGAATGTTGCACAGATAGCACGAAACCGGTTTGCATAAAAATCAAGAAATATGAGGTGAGTCAAAAAACACAACTCAAATATAATTCCATATTATTGTCTGTCCAATGGATGTGCTCCCGTAAGGTATGCAAACTAAAGCCTACTTTCTTTTCTGCCTCGGCAAATCATTTCCCTCCCTGCATTCCTATCTCTCTCTCTCTTGCACTTGCACTCCAGTGTTGTCAACTCGACTAAAACCTTGCATTATTCAATATTCAAGAGCCATGACAGTGGAGAAAGTTTGGCAACATCCCTACTCGATAAGTTACTGTGACTGCTGTTTGACGTGGTGGGAGAGGAGTGCGGTGAAATGGTATGCGCATGTAGTGGGTGGGGAGTGCAGTGAAATGGCACGCAAATTGATGACATGTACTTTCCTAAGAATGATGCCAGTACTATAGGGGTACAGATTCATTGGTCTGAGTATAACAATATAAATATAGCTAGCATATGTAACTAAAACTGACAGTATTTTATCATACAACAATGTAAACTTAAAATTAGTATTTTGACATTAATATTCAGTTTTGTTTCAATAAGAAGTTGGACAATGATAAGAACCCTGTTTTATGTCTATGTGAATGATCATTTAGTAGGAAAAGCATCATCAAGCCTAGGAATTCGGTAGGTATTATGCAAGCATAAAACTTGTACAGTGCATTATGCCAAAACCACAACCAACAAAAACGCCAGACTGAATAAATCTAAAGTACGACATTGGGTTTCTTCAGAAGAAAAATGGGAAAAAGCAGTTTCAACAAGAAAATTGTTCAGGCAATCACATTGTGGCAAATATCTGGAACTAGAAGCTGGGATACTTCCCTATGGCAAATTTTTTCTTCCCACATGAAGCTTATTTTCGAGCCAACATTTTTTTTTTACCCTAGAATTTTAAGGGTGTGGCTTATACCCAGGGACAGGTTATTTTCGGGCCATTATGGTAATTGTATCATTGCTGGTTTAAGTTACAGTATACTATTAATATACAGGACTGACATATTTTACTTGACAAAATTACCTTGTCGAGAATTCATTTTATTTGCGGACAAAACTCCTTCCAACTGTTGAATACACCATTTTAACTCTAGTTCAAACTGTTGAGCTGCATTATCATCTGGTTCAGGTAGACAATTATTGGTTGTGTTTGACAGTGACTGATTTACAGGCTAAAAAAGAAAATCGAAATTAAGATTGTTTCCGGAGAATCATATGTTTCACTATAATTATTACAGTCCAGGTGCAATTTTTTTTAAATATAACCCACAATTATCTATGCCAAAATTAAAAAAAAAAAAAATATATATATATACTTCTCAATTACGAATAAAATATGTATATATGCAAAAACAACAGTAGTTCTGTTTGCTTTCTACAGTAAGTTTATAGTATACTGTTGCTAAGTGGCAGCACGATCAAAATAAATTCCCAAATGTTTATTAGAAATGGATAAACACTAACTTCTCTCTTCCTAACCTAAGAAAATAAATTGCATGCATATTATTTACTTAAGTGTACACTAACACTAACAAAAATAGTATTAACCTACAAAAATAATGTGATGGAGTTGTTGATGGTGGTAACACTGGAAGAGGAGGAAAAATATCTACGATAGTATCATTAATAGAAAATATCTACAATAGTATCACAATATCATCTAAATATGTCGTAATGTTACTGTGTTTCTCATAAATAAATTAATTTGTAAAAGAATATTATAACTTATTAGTATCGATGAAAAACATTTAAATATTACAAAATGTTAGTAAGACAGAAGAAGTAGCCTATGTAGAATATCAGTATTATAATAATACACTGGAAAATGAAGGGGAAGGTAATGTACTGTTGAGCCAGGATGTTAAAAGTTTTTCTCTACATTCTTGTAATATTGTCACACTATGTACTTTTTCTGTCTTTACTAATATTTCATACTACTTTAAATGTTTTAGTACACTAATTACAGATCTCTCTCAGGTAATTATTCAAATAATGCAGCAATAAAATGTGTCTTTTGGTTTTTTATAATTTATGTTCAGTCTGCAGAATTAAATATTTATCTATATACACAAATTGTCACATTAATATTTTTCAAAGTTCTAAAAACAATCATGGTGCGCATGCGCGAACGCTTAAAGAAACTTCGGCTCAACTGAACTTCTACTAGCGCTTGATTTTTCAGTTATATTCTTGTAAACTATAGCTCTTCTTCTGTATTTCCTAACATTATTTAATATTTTAAACTTTTTCAAACAATTTTTATTACATTATTAGACAATTTTAAAGTATTTATTTAAATATGCAAATCACAATATTATGACACTATTAGACAATATTGTGATGCTGCCATTTTCTCCACAGAGTATATTACTTAGTCTATGATTTTTCTATCACTGTTTTGGGTTATCGCTGGTTGGATCAGCGTTAGGGAGTGATAAGTAAGTGTACACCCTTTTTTAATAAACGTTTGGTAATTTTAACATTATTAATATATTTTTTAACACAGATTTGGGGATTTATTGCAAATATTGGTCATTTAAATTTCATAACGACGGAGAGTAATCGAGGATGATAATCGATATGTAGTTCGATTGAGGGTTATCGCTGGCTCTATAAACTCTGGCGCATGCACACTGTTGTTCTATAGGACTTTGAAAATATTTTACGCTAGTTTAAGTGCAGTTTTTCCAAAACTTCTGCTAGATGGACATATCTGTGAAATCGGAATGTTCGCAATTAATTTAAAAATATATTTTTCGAAATTAATGTACATTCACTTTATTTTCATTAGATTCCGATGTACACCAGATTAGATTATTAAATAATATGTAAATTATATCGTCGACAAGTGGACTCTTCCGTCGTTAGGTTATGATAGGGCAGGATAGGGAAAAAGTCCAGTATTTGGCGGACATGAATTCTTCTAAGTTTCACAGAATCGCAGTGCGCATGCGCGAGTTGCTGTAATGGTTAATGTAGCCTCTAGTAGATGTCTCTGCTGTCGGCATTACCAACTTTGGGAATAAATTCCCAAATGCTAAAAAAATGGATGTAAACTAACTTGCCATTTCCTAACCAAAGACAACAAGGATGTGGTCGGTTTTATGTCTCTCACATTTCTACACTTACATTCTTATGCCACTGATGCACTAAACACTTGTAAACACGTTTTGTACTGTTTTAAACATTTTGCAATGATCTTCAAGCTTTCTTCACAATATTTTATATATTTACGTAAAACATGATCGTGGATACATTACTTCCTTGCTACTTTCCCATGTTGTTCCAACGTTGCCACCATTTGAAAATAATTTAAACTATATTTAGTGTTAGTGTACGTAAAATTAGTTTATAGTTCATTAAATAGTACACATGTAAATTGCTTTGTTACGTTAGGAAATGGGAAGTTGGTTTACGTCCATTTTTAAGCATTTGGGAAGAAATAATATGCATGTAAATTGTTTTCTTTAGTTAGAAAATGGCAAGTTAGTTAACATCCATTTTTTTTTTGCATTTGGAAATTTATTCCCAAAGTTGGTAATGCCGACTACCTGAGTCTATATTAACCATTACAGCAACTCGCGCATGCGCGCTGCGATTCTGTGGAACTTAGAAGAATTCCTGAGAGACATAAAACCGACTTTTTCCGAAAACAATTTACATGCATATAATTTATTCCCAAATGCTAAAAAAATGGACATAAACCAACTTCCCATTTCCTAACCTAACAAAATAATTTAGATGCATATTATTTAATAAATTATAAACTAATTTTACGTACACTAACACTAAATATGGTTTGAAATTATTTTCAAATGTTGGTAACTCCGATTTGAGAGCCACCTAGTGGATGTTACATTAAGTATTTCCGCGTCTCTAGAACCCGATGCACAAATTTCGCGTAATTTATAAATCGTAAGAAATGTTTATAAAATGGTTCCAAAATGTTTAAAATAGTACGAAACGTGTTTACAAGTGATTAATGCATCAGTGACAAGAATGTATGTGTAGAATTGTGTCCGCCAAATAATGGACCTCAGCCGAGGTTAGTGTACAGCCAATCCATTTCTTACAAAAAATGTTTGGGAATTAATTGCAAATGTTGGTCATACCAATTTCACACGTATGTGCGCTCTTTTGCCGAACTTTCTTTAAACGTTCGCGCATGCGCAATTACGGTTCTAAAAAACTTAGAAAAATGCATTGGTCGAAGTAAGTTTTCCAAATCGATGTTAATTCTATTTTAGAATACATTCTCCAAATAAAGGAATTCAAAACTATTACCTTAGGTCTTTTAGGAGGCATTGCTAAAATCTGAAGAGTTCAGGAAACAATTAACAAAGAGAATGTAAAACTGTTCTTCTATATACTACTTTACATTACTTCACATCCGAACCAGTGAGTAGATCTATGACAATCTATGATCCGAACCGATCCGAACTACCCCAGGCCAACCATAGAGAACCCGAGAGGCCAACAGAGTTTCAGAGAAAAAAGTGGACAAATTTCGCGTACATGCCACAAGCGGCGCTAGTGTAGAACTAATAATAATTTTATTGCAGCCAAATAGCCAGGATTAAAATAGAATACATTTTAAATTTACATATTTGCATATTCACACATTATCTTTGTTCTTTTTGTGCATAGCTCAATGTGATATCGGTCACACGACTTTTCGCATAGCGTACATTTACAGTCTATATTTGCTTCATGAAATTTTGTGTTGTTGCATATCAGGTGGTGGAATCCATGGACTGCCAACCTAGTGATAACGTGTCTCATTTCGAAATTTTCTTTTGTCCACGCACGGTCCACCATTGCCCCGGTGCTGTAGAATTCTGGATGCATTTCTTCTCTTTTTCTGTTCAATGTTGCTAGCAGCTGCTCAGATGCGCTGGTGCTGGGTAAGAGTATGCTTGTTCTGAGGTCGTCGATGAGGAAAGTTTCCTTCGTCAGCAGGTATGCGAGTCTTGAATGTGTTACTTTTGACACTCCTAATACTGCCTTTATATATCTCGCTTTCACCCTTTCTAGAGAGGAAAGATTCTTCATTGTTAAATGTGTCCATATGATTTCTATGCCGTATGTCAGTATTTGGTAGAATTTTTGCTCTAAATAATAGCATTGCCGTCTCTAAGGTGAGGGATCTAATGTTTCTTATTTCGTGCATTGCCATTATCGCCTGGGTTGTCTTTTCTGTGATATGTTTTGTGAAGCATTTTGCGCTTGTTTGTAGCGTGATACGTAGGTATTTGAAGTCTGGTACTATTTTCAGTTTAGTTTCCCTTATGTATATCTCTTCATTTATGGCGGCTCTTCCTCCGTTTCTGAAGATCATTGTGTCCGTTTTTGATATATTAATGTCCAGCTTGTTCTTGGAGCACCATTTTTCCACTTCGTTTATTGTTTCCTGAAGTGTTGTTATGTCTCTGGAACCGATTACGATGTCGTCCACATATGCGCACGAGAAGATACCATCTTTTTGGGCAATTCTAAGGATTTCTTCGGTTGCTAGTATAAACAGTAAGGGGCTAAGTGGATCGCCCTGCAGTACTCCATTTGTTTGAATGATCGGTTTTGACATGACGATGTTATCTGAGACATATATTTCATTCCAGCTCAGCAGTGTATTGATGAGGTTCGTCCATATATTGTTATTTCCTAGTGTTTCCTTTAGTTTTTCTATCACTAGTTGCCTGTCTAGTAGATCGAATGCCTTCGTGAAGTCTATGAAGACGGTATAAAATTTCTCTCTGTCTTCTAATGCTTCCCAAATATGTTTCAACAAGAGTTCGATTGTGTTTAGAGTTGACTTTCCTTTTCTAAACCCGAATTGATTTTCTGGTAGATGCTCATCTATTTCCTCCCTTATTCGTCCTGTTATTAATTTGGTGAAAATTTTGAAGGGACAATTTTCCAGAGCGATACCTCTATATTTGTTGGGGTCTTTTGGGTTTCCTTTCCCTTTATATAATACCTTGACAATTGAATTTCTCCATTGTTCAGGTATGGAGGCTGTTTGTATGCATTTGTTGTATAATTTTGTCCAAACCTGGTCTAACAGATGTGCCGTGTCTTTTATGTATTCATTGTATATTCCCTCCGGGCCCGCTGCTTTCTTGTTTTTGGAGTTACATATTGCATATCCAACTTCTTCTGCGGTCAGGGGTATCCAGTTTGTGGGTATTGGTATTAAAATTTCTTGAGGGTTCCTTTTGCCGCAGATTGGTCCCTCTTTATTGAGTATGTTGTTGAAATGCGACTCCCATATTTCCATGTCAATGTAGTGTGTTTGCGCTTGTTTCTTTGGGCGGAGTGCTAAATGTGGGTCTTTCTTGGCCTCCTCCGCTAGCATCCTGACCTCTTCCTCCAAGAAGGCGCTTTTCTTTTCTTTTATTATTCTCTTGTAGTGTTTCCTCTTCTCGGCATATGTGAGTAGAAGAGCGTGGTTCTCGGTATTTTGTTTCAGTTGTTGTAAAGTATCTAAGGTATCTCTTCTTAGTCTGTAGCATTCATTATCGAACCAGGGTTTTGCTCTTCTTTTGATTCGGTGATTCGTGGCTTGTCTTAGTACTTCGGCTAACATTTGAGTAGCTTCCTCCAGTCTCTCATTTTCTATTAACGTTTCTATTTGCGTTTTTGTTTCTATCTTAGCTTCTACTTTTCCTATGTCTATCTTCCTTGATAGGTTTTGTCTCTTCCTGTGTCTTTTCCCATTTACCTTGAATATTTATTTCTCGTGGTATTTTTATGTTTCCTTAATGCCGAGTGGTTTGCATTCCATAATATAGTTATATTTCCTGTTATAGTACCTTTTGTGAGTGCGATATCTATTGCACTCTTGCCATTGTGAGAGATGTATGTAGGTATCTTAGGGTTGTTTAATAATGTGAATCCTTCCTCTTGTAGTTTTTCCAATACCAACTTTGTTTTATAGTTTTGGGAGTCTTGTCTGCAGTTTAGATCTCTCGCGATGATTATTGGTTTGTCCTGCTTGTACTGGGTGATGGTTTGGCCTAGTTCATCCATTATGTCAATTGCTGTCATGTTCGGTTTGAAATATGCTGCTATTATCACTAGGTAGTCCGTTTCGAGTAGTAGGGTGTTTTCCTGTTGTTTTGTTGCTATAATGGGTCTCAGATGTGGTTTTAGTAAGATAGTTATCCCTCCAGATGGTCTGCCTTTATCGCCTTGTCTAGCCATAAGGTGTGTTGCATAGAAATGTGGGTGTTGCCAGTTCTCTGTTAGAAAGGTTTCGGTCAGGATTGCTATGTCGTACTCTTTTAGTAAATTTTCCGGGCTCATGGTCATTGCACTTTTTATTCCTTCTATGCTCCATAATAAGATTTTTAAATTTCCTAGTGCGTCTTTTATGTTTTGGCTGCTTCTTTTTATGAGTTTATTTTGCTCGTTATTCGAGGCCGTAACCTTCATATACCCTTTGGGGGCGAAAGGCGCGAAATTTGAATCGCCTGACGACTATTCCTGTTGGCCAGAAATCCTCTTCATTAACCCTGGTTAGGTAGTCGTAGGGGATACCCACTTTGAATGCTTTGTGTTATAGTTATTTGTGATTTCTTCGCAGGTCACATTTTCTTTGATTCCTCTTTTAGTTAGGAATTTCTTCATGACTTCCGGTGTTGTCTGTGGCTTCAGGCGTACCACGAAGAGCCAGGCTTTCCTGTCTGCAGCATGTAGGTCTTCATCTCTTGGTCCAGAGCCGCTCACTGAATTTTGTTGTCTTGTTTGCCTTCTTGTTCTCTTGCCAGTTACTTGTGTCCATTCCCCCTCCTCGTTAATATCCGATTCTGGGTTGTAGTCGTGTTCACGCGATTCCTTACGAGATGGAGGTGGCTGTTCTTTATTTGTTTTTCTGTTGTAGGTCTCTGTTATTACTGTTTGTATGTGATCTTGGTCTACTGTCGGCGTTTGTTGTTGGTAGTTGCCTTCAATTTCTGCCTTTATCATGTTCCTTATATTGTTAGTAAACATATCGATCATTTCATTCATCTTCATTGCAACACTATTCATGATTTTCTCCTCTAGCGGAGTGCTAGTTGAGATCTGGCTGCTGTTGTGGTTTCCAGTCTCGCCGCAAGTTGTCGGTACTGGTTGGTGCCAAGCTGTCCTCTCCCTCTGCCGACACATTTGCTTCGCTCATGTATACATTTTCTGATTAATTTGATAGGTTATTGTTCTCGGGATTTACCCTATTCTGCTTTTCTCTTATAATAATAATAATAATAATAATAATAATAATAATAATAATAATAATAATAATAATAATAATAATAATAATAATAATAATAATAATAATAATAAGAAATGTGCACTCAGATTGAGCATTAGTGGTGGTTTAGTCTTTACTGTAGTCTGTAATGGTTTTTGTCCTTTTCGCACATGTTATGTTGTGGTATTTGCTACATCTTTGTCCACATAACACACACTTGCATTCTTCGGTCGGCTCGTGGAATTTCTTGTTTGTACATATTTTGTTGTGAAATCCGTGTACTGCGAGTCGTGTTGTGACGTGTCTCTGGGGGTTGCACTCTCTGGTCCATCTGTCGTCCAGCATGGCAGTTGTGGTGTAGAAATCTATGTCTATTTCCTTCTTCTTCCTATTTCTGATGCTTATGAATTTCTGGTATGGTTCTGTGGATTGTAGATAGAATTGGGTTCTTATGTCCTCTATGAAGTAGGAGGGAAGACCAGCAGCAGGGGGAGTCACATGTTTCATAAAAGGGAGAACAGGAGATATTGAAGGAATTACCAAGGAGGAAAACATGATCATAGTACAAACCTCCACAGTAACAATAATAGGAATATACATACAACCAAGTGCTCCCATCGAAAACATAATAGATAAAATATCAACAGCCATCGAAGAAACAAAAACAGATAAAAATGTAATACTCGCCGGAGACTTTAACTGCAGGCTCGATAAGGAAACTGCCAAAACACACATTCTGCTAGAGACTCTAGAAGAGGAAGGGTTCAAAATAGCGAATAAAAAGGAGACCCCAACTTATTTCGCACAGAACGGCCACAGCACGATCGATCTAGTATTCTTTAAAGGAGAAAATCTAAAACTAATCAAACAAAACGGGCTATGAAACTCCGCAGCGGCACCCATACGGAAACACATCCCGATAATGACAAGTTTCCATATGAAAATACCACAAACGAGGAAAGAAGCGAATGGACCAAATATATACACCAGGCAAATACAACAGGAAGTAATAAAACTCAACGAAGAAAACATCGAGAAAGCAAGGGATCTAATAGAAGAAGGCAAACTCGAAGAAGCCCTAGAATATCCACCGAAGTGATGAAGAAAGCTATAAAAGTAAGAAAAAGAAGACATGCACAAATATGGTTCGACCAAGAATGCTACAAGGAAAGGAAAGAAACATTGCATGCACTACACATAGCAAAAACCTACAAACGACAGGAAGACCTAACCAAGTACGCAGAAAAGAGAAGGAACTACAAAGGAATACTAAAAAGGAAAAGAGAAGAATATACAGAAAGACAAGGAAGAAAGCTAGCGGAGGACGCAAAATCAAATCCGTTTATAGCATTGAAAAAGAGAATCTCATCCACAACAGGAGAAATTCACATACAAAAATGGGAAAGCCACTTCTCAGACCTATTGAATAAGCAGGACTTGGACCGAGCATATGACTTGGACAAAACGAAACTCACACAGATCCAAGAACCGATAACATCACAAGAACTCAGAAAGGCAATAAATGGAGGGAATAACAAAAAATCTGCAGGCCCAGACATGGAACACCTCAAAGAATCGCTCGACAACTTAGAGGAACTATGGAAAGACTTGATGAACAAATTCATACAGAAAGGAGAAATACCAGAGAGATGGAACAGAGCGACCCTAAAGATACTATATAAAGGAAAAGGGGACAGAGCATCATCACCTGATTCATTCAGAGGAGTAGCGCTAGAAAACGCCTCCTTTAAAGTGTTCACAAAGATCCTCAATGAAAGACTCCTAGAAGCGACCAAGGGACACATCCCGGAAAACCAATTTGGATTTACGAAAGGCAGAAGTGTGCGGGCGGGGTGAGGGAGAATAACCCAAACCACGCTACTGCGCAACCATTTGTGCGGGCGGGTGAGGGAGAATAGTTTAACCTCTCTAATAAACCACGGTTACTGCTACCATTTGTGGCGTTTATTAACCACGCTACTACTACCATTTGTGCGGGTTAGAAACCACGCTGTTACTACCATTTGTGGCGTTTATTAACCGCGCTACTACTACCATTAATCCGGGATCGGGTTTTGTTACTGCTGTCTCTATTAACGTGGATCTGCTTTCCTGCAAGGTTATCAATCACGAAGTTGCTTGCCTTGGGCCCATAGAAGGCAGCAATCGATTCATCTTTCTCTCTCAGATATATTGACATAAATAAATAATGATTCTCAAATACATAGAGTGAGTGAAAATGATAATAATTGTCATTCAAGAAAGCTAAACAGCATAATAGCAAGGGAGCTGGAAATAATTTCCTACGTGAGTGAATTTCCGTATAGGATTGAAAACAACTACGTGCACTTCAATGAAGCAGATAAATAGTATAAAAGATGACCTTTAATAGAAACAAGTTGTCTGAATTAAAAACAAATTAACAAAAAAACCATTTTGATCATTCAATGAAAAACAAAAATATAAACAAATAAATAACGATATTCTTACAATAGAAATAACCACACCATACCTCACGCCACACTCATGCTATCGTCCGAACCAGGAGCCACTTCTTCCCTGGTCTGCCGGACCAACTAAACCACGCCGCTTCTCGGCTTCAGACCAGCTTGTCCATTAGAGCTTCAATCGCATCGCGAACTGGATGCTGATTCAAACTTTGAATCTGCTCAAAGAACTAAACGATGGACGCTTGAATGATTGAATGATAACGTTCTGCTAGTGCACCACGTATATGAAGGTTCTGAGGTAGAGGGGAGATGCGCCGTAGACATTGCGCAGCGGGAAGGGTAAAGAGTAGAGAGAAGGGGTAAATACAAGGAGAAAGGGATATTGGCATAGTTCATAAATATTCCAGTCTAGGGAGGAGAACGACGTTACAATTATGAGCCGAAAAACACACTTTCGGTTCAGAGATGGAACAGAGCGACCCTAAAGATACTATATAAAGGAAAAGGGGACAGAGCATCACCTGATTCATTCAGAGGAGTAGCGCTAGAAAACGCCTCCTTTAAAGTGTTCACAAAGATCCTCAATGAAAGACTCCTAGAAGCGACCAAGGGACACATCCCGGAAAACCAATTGGGATTTACGAAAGGCAGAAGCACTGTACAAGCAGTGAAATATCTAATGCTTTTCTCTTATTCTACTGAAATATTCATCCAAGATACTCACCACATTTAATAAATCTTCCTTCACATCTTTCTTCAGATATCCATTTATTTCTGCTATACTTTTCAATTTTTGCAGAGCGCTTTCTACATGCGTATTTACTGCGATCGCCATTTTGAAATTTTAGTGTAGAACTAACGACATTAAATCTTTTCGATTTTTTTCTGGTACTAATATGAAATTCAGCACCGCCTGGTGGTAAAATTATGAATTACAGTTATATAACGCCATCTGGTATCTGGTGAATAATAATGGAATTGAATTTTTATAGAAATAAATATATTAATTAATCTTAAATTATGGAATTATTTGTACCCAGCCTCACAGACCTAAATATTTTCTTTAATTATAACAGGAGGGAAGAATAGAAATAAATAAAACATGTTAATTTATTTTCGTTTATTAAAATTTAAAAACGTGATTTATGAGCTCTTTTAATAAATATTTACAATTGACCTACCCCCTTATTCTCACATACATATTTTATACAATATTTATTAAAGAACCTTAGCCATGTCGTATATCTGAAATCCACTATAAAGTCACATTTTTAAAATGTTTATTAGAAATGGCTGTACACTAACATCACTCTTCCTAACCTAACAAATCTTAGAACTTTTATCATTTCTAGTAGGTTTGTCTTTGAAAATTGATTCACATTAAACACGTAAACAAGCTTGAATTTACTTACAAATTAGAGTAAAATAAAATCTAAGTAATGATTTTAACTTTCGATAGTATATAATTTTTACAGTACCGTCTACATAGAACGAAAGGATAGCAGCTAAAAATTTAAATTTACAAAATGGCTAATTTCCCATAATCCCGAGTGAACACGCCGTGTGCCTTGCATTTGTTTTATTTAGCTACATATTCTGTTACTACGAAACAGTCCTACCATTGTAGTTTGCTCATTGTAGTTCATCGTAAATGACTGACATGTTTTAGATGTCACTGTACTCAGTTTTCCCTCTATTCGAAGTTTCTCTCAGGGATCTATGGTATTTCTGTACGTAACCATATATTTAGTTTTATTGATATTTACTTCCAGCCCCAATTTCTTAGTATTACTCAATAGTGTGTGCATGTTCGCCTTTAGTATCTCTTCGCTATCGCCCAATAGTACTATATCATCAGCATAAACTAACAGTTTATTAATACCATTGAGTTGTAGGCCTTCTTCATCATCAAGAGATCTGATGGCATGCTCTAGTACAAAATTAAATAGTAGAGGAGATAGTGCATCTCCTTGCTTTAAAGCAGGATTTAATATCATAAGAAGTATGGAAGTTAAAGTTAATAATTTTATATTTTAAAATTCTTTTAATATTTAAATATAACTTAAAGAAATAAATCTAAATAATTCATTGTTGAATAAAAATGTTTCAGCAACAATTAAAGACATTGTATTATATAACAGTCTTTCTAAATAATGCTTTTAAAATTGTTTTAAGTCATTGTTGTCGGAATTATAAAGCTTTCTGTTATAACTGTAATAAGAACACCTGCTTAACTTAATATTTTTAAATAAGAATATACTAAACTCTGATTGGATGTTAAAACAATTAACTTTTTGATTTAACAAATCAAATTTAAACATTATATTAACCAATAGAATTTAAAATATATCATGTGATGTAATAATGTTCTTTAAAATTATAAAAGAATTACACTAGTCATTCAGCATACAACTTTCATCAAGGATAGAAGCAATAACAGCTCTCCTGATAAAATGTGATATTTAATACAAGAAGAATAGTTGATTCAAGAAAAGAAAATATTTTAATTTTAATTGACGGTGAAGAATAATACCACCCATATTTACTTGATCTGCTGGGAAATTAAATAGTAAATAAATTAACAATTATTCTACAAGAAACAGTTTTCAGTGATTTTAAAGTGTTTTCCTATCCAGTGTACCAACTTCCGACCTTAGGAAGAGATTCCAGCTCTACCTATAATTAAACCCAACCTGAACCAGTAATTCTTTTTGGGACACCAATCCTTCAAAATGTTACTACAACATCGGGCATGAAGAGAGTTAGCTGCTTCAAGATGTCACCACAACATGGGAAAAGAATTACTTCTTCAAAATGACGCTTCCAATGCGGGATCTGAATCATCATACAACCTGAATCACCATCATTCAACTAGATTCATCATACATTCTGGAAATTTTAGAATCTAATACATCAAGGAACCAGAAACATCATGGGAGAATCTAACCAAGTTGCCTATACACAAGATCTGAGTTAGTACACAGCGACGAATGTAAGTAAATATACATTTTAATAGTGAAATATTTAAAGTGCATTTGTATGTTTTTAAGAAATAGGAAAAGTTTAGGTAGAAATATCGAAATGGCAAGCAACGGAGAAAATAATGTAAATAGTGACAGTGATATGCTGACAAGTGAATCTGTTAATACGGGACAGAGTGTTGAGATTTCTAACGGTAGTGATATTAATAATGATGATAATAATCAACCTTTAAATGATATTATGATAATGATGAAGAACATGTTTGTGGAACTTAATCAGAAAATGGATAGTAATAATAGAGAACTTAAAGAATTAAAAAGTGATAATTCTAAACTTAGGGAAGAATTAAAAAGTGAAAATCTAAAATTAATCAGAAAATGGAAGAATTAAAAAGTGATAATTCTAAACTTAGGGAAGAATTAAAGATAAATTTGAAATATTTGGTGTTAGGGTAGAAGAAAGATTTGAACAATTAAAAATTGAATGTAATCTAAATCAAATCAGGGTAGAACAAAATATACTAGATTTGAAAGATAAACATGATAGTGAAAGTAAACGAGTAGATGATAAAGTAAATGATGTAATAAAATATATCGTGCAAATCGATGATGCATGTAAAAATAGCTTCATAAATTTAGGAAGTACAGTTGAAAATTTGGGAAGTACAATTGAAAATTTAGAAAGCAAGGTTGAAAAAGAATTAAAAAATTCAAAAAGTGAAGTAGTAGGAAAACTAGAAGAAGTGGTTAATGAAAAGATGGGAAATTGGACTGAAAAAAGTTACAGATTTAGAAAATAAATATAAATTAATTGTGAATAAGAATAAAGAGTCAACTAGTGGGAGTGAAAATAAGTTTGACAAATCAAAAGAATGTAGTATGGACAGTCAATCTCAAAATTTTGTGGAAAACTCTAAAATTCCGGCAAATTTACTGTCGGAAATAAATTTACCATGTTTTTCAGATCACTCGAGCCAAAGTCCTCTTGACTTCATAACAGAGTTGGAGGAATATTTCAAATTAAAATGTATTAGTGAACAGTATAAAATGATGTTTGTGAAAAGGTCGTTAAAAGATTCGGCTGAATCTTGGTTTAAAATAGCATGTCATGACTCAATGGATTATAATACATTTAAAAGTGCTTTTATGAATTACTATTGGGGTCATGAAAGACAAAATAAAGCCAGGTTAGATATTACTAGTGGTAAATATAACCCTAAAACAGATCATAGTTACCTTGGGTATTTTCTAGAAAAAGCAAGGATGGCTGCACTTCTCCAACCACCTATTGATGAAAAATCTTTATTGTCATTAATATCTCATCATTACCCAGAAGAAATTAAATATCACTTGATTATTGCTAGACCTCAGAACATTTCAGACATGTTAGAGTTGTTATCTTTATTAGAAAACAAAACGGAGGGTGAGGTCAGAAACAAGAGAGCTAACTGGAATGGACAAGAAAATTCCAACAAAAATTGTCTTGGGGTAGGGGCAGAGAATAATGAAATGAAAAATTATGATGACCATAATAAAGATGTGAAAAAACAATTTAATGATACTTATACTAGGAGTAGGAACACCCAAGCAAATAGAGGCATGCCATATGGAAATAATTATAGGAATAGACCTTATAATGACAGAACTGTAAATAATTGTGGGAATTTTCAGAATAGAAATGATAGGAGAGAAATTAACTTTATGAACGTAGAAAATTCTGGTGAAAGTAATGATAGAAATTGGACATCACCCCATAGAAGGAAACATAGACGTAATAGTTATTCTAACAGATACTCTTACAATAACGAAAGAGAAGGATATTTTGGTAGGCAAGAATGTATAAATAATACATGCACTCAAAGTGAAAATGGCGTCAGACGTCATGATACTGGAATAAATCCTAATACAATTAATAATCATGGGCTTGTCTTAACTAATGGTAGCAACAGGGTTGAAGATGAGGTGAATAGAATACATCAGAATTTAAATGCCAATTAGATACGTCAGGGACTCCGTTGCGTATCTCAACTTGTATAAAATTAGGGGTCAACAATAGCTTCGATCGTGTAGAAGTTTTATCAAAATTTAAACCGACAGATATGGTTAGCATAAATAATGATAATGGTAATAAAGGAGGAATTATTAATAATATAAATATTTCCAAGGATAATGAAGAATTAGATAGACCGGATACTAGAGAAATGAATATTATTGGTCGTCCACCTAAACTAAAATTAATTATTTGCGGATTGGAGATTATTGGTATTGCAGACAGCGGATGCTCTAACACAATAATTGATCAGAAATATTACAATACCCTAATTTCTAGAGGAAATAAGATCAATACAGTAAAATTTTGTGGAGTATATTGCACCCTAGCTATTGGAAAGAGGAAGTTACCTATTAGACTTCAATGTTTATTAGAAGTAAATATCTGTTCGACTAAATTTAAAGTTATTTGTTTAATATCACCTTACTTATCATGTGATATGTTAATTGGATGCGACATGTTAGATCAGTATAGAGCTATAATTGATTTTGAGAATTATAATGTGTCTTTAAGTAACGAGACAAATAATAGAATTATAGTGCCATTTGCCAGAGAATTTGAGGAGATTCAGAATATTAGTAGACAAGAAAATTTGATAAAAGATGAGCAAATTTTCATTGAAAACATAAATGTAGAAGAATGTGATAGAAATAATGAAGCTGGGGATATGACCCAAGAAACCATGAATGAAGATATTCATGTGTATAATAATGAATACCTGTGTGATAATTCCACAGTTGAATATTTTTTAAATAATATTGATGTATATATGTGTGTAGATGATGAATGTGCCGACTGTATAGAAAACAAAGAAATTCCTCTTCTCATGTGCATGGTAGATGTTGAGGAAGACGATTTTTGCCAACTGATAAGAGATAAGGTAACCAATACACATGGAACTTCAGAACAACAGAATGGTAAACTATATGATGTTTTGATGAAGAATAAATACTCATTTTCAAAGAAGCCTGGATTGTGCAATTATTTTGAATACTCGAACATGAACCGATTAAGATCAAAAGCAGACCAATTCCGCTGAGCATTAGAAAACAAGCAGACGACTTGATTCTAAAGTTTGTACCCCTGATAAAGGAAAAATTGAGATGTGTAGCGTGAGATCCAATGAAAAAGAAGTTGAGATATGTTGCGTGAATAAGTTGAGATGTAGCGTGAGATCCAATAAAAATAAAGGAAAAGTTGAGTTAAGTAGCTTGAAAAAAAAAAAAAGAACTTGAGATCTAATAGAGAAAAGGTTGAGATATGTAAAGTAAAATACAAGTTGATATTTGCTATTAAGAGAAAAAAGCTAAAATGTGTTGCTTAAAAATAAAACATTATACGAATATAACAGAGATATGTTGAAGCAGAATATTGTAAGTCATAGAAAGGAGGTAATAAGATTTTAGTTAGGATTATCTTTAACAAGATGCAATTATAATAATTAGAAGATAGAAAAAAAAATGTATATGAATATATCTGAATAAAAGAAAATGCAGTGTTGCTAACATAATGTTAAGTTTAAAATGATTGATTGCGGTAATAATTTAGTGTTCTATAATGAAAAATGTATGACGTTGTCAATGTAATGTATTTCTCTTTCAGGAAAAATTAAAATATTTAAAGTGTTAATTTCATTGTATGTATAGTAAATGTATATATATTCCAAGCAGATAAGTTAATTTAAAAATTAATTAATTAATTTAATTAATATATCTTGGGGAAGGATCATTTTCTTTTGTTCTTCCTAGCGGAACAAAATAAAAATAATCAGGGGCATTTTAAAGCAGGACTTTAATATCATAAGAAGTATGGAAGCTAACGTTAATAATTTTATATTTTAAAATTCTTTTAATATTTAAATATAACTTAAATAAAGAAAAAATCTAAATAATTCATTGTTGAATAAAAATGTCTCAGTAACAATTAAAGAAATTGTATTACATAACAGTCTTTCTAAATAATGCTTTTAAAATGGTTATAAAAGCGCGAAATGCTTCACAAAACATATCACAGAAAAGACAACCCAGGCAATAATGGCAATGCATGAAATAAGAAATATTAGATCCCTCACCTTAGAGACGGCAATACTGTTATTTAGAGCAAAAATTCTACCAATACTGACATACGGCATAGAACTCATATGGACACATTTAACAATGAAGAATCTTTCCTCTCTAGAAAGGGTGAAAGCGAGATATATAAAGGCAGTATTAGGAGTGTCAAAAGTAACACATTCAAGACTCGCATACCTACTGGCGAAGGAAACTTTCCTCATCGACGACCTCAGAACAAGCATACTCTTACCCAGCACCAGCGCATCTGAGCAGCTGTTAGCAACATTGAACAGAAAAAGAGAAGAAATACATCCAGAATTCTACAGCACCGGGGCAATGGTGGACCGTGCGTGGACAAAAGAAAATTTCGAAATGAGACACGTTATCACTAGGTTGGCAGTCCATGGATTCCACCACCTGATATGCAACAACACAAAATTTCATGAAGCAAATAAAGACTGTCAATGTACGCTATGCGAAAAATCGTGTGACCGATATCACATTGAGCTATGCACAAAAAGAACAAAAACAATGTGTGAATATGCAAATATGTAAATTAAAAATGTATTCTATTTTCATCCTGGCTATTTGGCTGCAATAAAATTATTATTAAAATGGTTATAAGTCATTGTTGTCAGAATTATAAAGCTTTCTGTTATAACTGTAATAAGAACACCTTAACTTAATATTTTTAAATAAGAGTATACTAAACTCTGATTGGATGTTAAAACAATAAACATTTGATTTAACAAATCAAATTTAAACATTATATTAACCAATAGAATTAAAAATATAACATCATGTGATGTAATAATGTACTTTAAAATTATAAAAGAATTACCTAGTCATTCTGCATACAACTTTCAACAAAGATAGAAGCAAATTGAACACTACTGATAAAATGTGATATTTAATAGAAGAAGAATAGTTGACTCAAGAAAAGAAAATAATTTAAGTTTAATTGACGGCGAAGAATAATACCACCTAAATTTACTTGATCTGCTGGGAAATTGAGTAGTAAATAAATTTACAATCATTTCTTCAAGAAACAGTTTTCAGTGATTTTAAAGTGTTTTCCTATCCAGTGTACCAACTTCCGAACCTAAGAAGAGATTCCAGCTCTACCGAAAATCAAACCCAACCTGAACCAGTAATTCTTTTGGGACATAAATCCTTCTTCAAAATGTTACTACGACATCGGGCATGAAGAGAGTTAGCTACTTCAAAACATCGCCACAACGTGGGAAAATAATTACTTCTTCAGGATCTATGGTATTTCTAAACGTGACCATATATTTAGTTTTATTGATATTTACTTCCAAGCCGCAATTTCTTAGTGTTACTCAATAGTGTGTGCATGTTGGCCTTTAGTATCTCTTCGCAATCGCCCAATAGTACTATATCATCAGCATAAACTAACAGCTTATTAATACCATTGAGTTGTAGGCCTTCTTCATCATTTAGAGATCCGATGGCATGCTCAAGTACAAAATTAAATAGTAGAGGAGGTAGTGCATCCCCTTGCTTCAACCAATTGTGGACTTCAAAAGTAACCAAAAACTGTTTGCCTTCATGTACCCTACTCTTTGTGCCATTTAGACACACTCGTATATTTCTAACTTTTTAGCAATTCTGAACTCCAGCAAGATACTATATAACCTGTCCCTATTAATTGATTTTTTGCCTTTTTGAAGTCTACGTATAGTTGCTATACAGCTATTACTATGATTGAAATTAATTTACACTGCTCATCAGAACAACACTCCTTGCAGGACACCGCAGGCAATAAAAGTGAACTATTATATATTCTTCAATTTGATAGGAGGAGGAATGGTGGTTCGTCCACCGTAGATCCTCTGGAAACACCGCAGACAATAAAAGTAAACTATTATATATTCTTCAGTTTGATTGAAGGATGATGGTGGTACGTCCGCCGTAGATTCTTTGCGAACACCGCAGGCAATAAAAGTAAACTGTTACATATTCTTCACTTCGATTGAAGGATGAATGGTGGTACGTCCACCGAAGATCCTCTGCAAACACCGCAGGCAATAAAAGTAAATATTATATATTCTTCAGTTTGATCGAAGGATGAATGGTGGTACGTCCGCCGCAGATCCTCTGGAAACACAGCAGGCAATAAAAGTAAACTATTATATATTCTTCAGTTTGATTGAAGGATGAATGATGGTACGTCCGCCGTAGATCCTCTGGAAACACCCCAGGCAATAAAAGTAAACCATTATATATTCTTCAGTTTGATTCAAGGATGAACGGTGGCACGTCCGCCGCAGATCCTCTGGAAACACAGCAGGCAATAAAAGTAAACTATTATATATTCTTCAGTTTGATTGAAGGATGAATGATGGTACGTCCGCCGTAGATCCTCTGGAAACACCCCAGGCAATAAAAGTAAACCATTATATATTCTTCAGTTTGATTCAAGGATGAACGGTGGCACGTCCGCCGCAGATCCTCTGGAAACACAGCAGGCAATAAAAGTAAACTATTATATATTCTTCTGTTTAATTGAAGGATGATTGGTGGTAAGTCCGCCGTCGATACTCTCGAAACACCGCAAGCAATAAAAGTAAACTATTATACATTTTTCAAATTTGATTGAAGGCTGAATGGTGGTACGTCCGCCGTAGATTCTTTGCGAACACTGCAGACAATAAAAGTAAGCTATTATACATTCTTCAGTTTGATTGAAGGATGAATGGTGGTACGTCCGGCGTAGATCCTCTGGTAACACCGCAGGCAATAAAAATAAACTATTATATATTCTTCAGTTTGATTGAAGGATGAATGGTTGTACGTCCGCGCGTAGATTCTTTGCGAACACCGCAGGCAATAAAAGTATACTATTACATACTCTTCAGTTCGATTGCAGGATGAATGTTGGTACGTCCGCCGTAGATACTCTGGAAAAACCGCAGGCAATAAAAGTAACCGATTATATACTCTTCAGTTTGATTGAAGGATGAATGGTGGTACGTCCGCCTTAGATCCTCTGGAAACACAGCATGCAAAAAAAAGTAAACTATTATATATACTTCAGTTTGATTGAAGGATGAATGGTGGTACGTCTCTCGTAGTTTCTTTGCGAAAACCGCAGGCAATAAAAGTAAACTATTATATATTCTTCAGTTTGATTGAAGGATGAACGGTGGTACGTCTGTCGTAGTTTCTTTGCGAACACCGCAGGCAATAAAAGTAAACTATTATATATTCTTCAATTTGATTGGAGGATGAACGGTGGTACGTCGGCCGTAGATCCTTTGGAAACACCGCAGGCAATAAAAGTAAACTATTATATATTCTTCAGTTTGATTCAAGGATGAACGGTGGCACGTCTGTCGCAGTTTCTTTGCGAACATCGCAGGCAATAAAAGTAAACTATTATATATTCTTCAGTTTGATTGAAGGATGGACGGTGGTACGTCCGTCGTAGATCATCTGCAAACACCGCAGGCAATAAAAGTAAACGATTATATATTGTTCAGTCTGATTGAAGGATGAATGGTGGTACGTCTGTCGTAGTTTCTTTGCGCACACCGCAGGCAATAAAAGTAAACTATTATATATTCTTCAGTTTGATTCAAGGATGAACGGTGGCACGTCTGTCGTAGTTTTTTTGCGAACATCGCAGGCAATAAAAGTAAACTATTATATATTCTTCAGTTTGATTGAAGGATGAACGGTGGTACGCGGGCCGTATATCCTTTGGAAACACCGCAGCCAATAAAAGTAAACTATTATATATTCTTCAGTTTGATTCAAGGATGAATGGTCGTCCGCCCGCCGTAGACTCTTTGCAAACACCGCAGGCAATAATAGTAAACTATTATATATTTTCTGTTTGATTGAAGGATAAATGATTGTACGTCCGCCGTAGATTCTTTGCGAACACCGCAGGCAATAAAAGTAAACTATTCTATATTCTTCAGTTTGATTGAAGAATAAATGGTGGTCAGCCCGCCATAGATTCTTTGCGAACACCGCAGACAATAAAAGTAAACTATTATATATTCTTCAGTTTGATTGAAGGAACAATGGTGGTACGTCCGCCGTAGATTCTTTGCGAACACCGGAGGCAAAAAGTAAACTATTATATATTCATCAGTTTGATTGAAGTATGAATGGTGGTACGTCCGCCGTAGATTGTTTGCGAACACCGCAGGCATTTAAAGTAAACAATTAAGTTTTGATCATAAAATTTAAAAAATCGTCAAAAACTAAAATAAATTAACGTATGTGTGTATAAATTTGTCGTTCTTGAAAACGGGTGACGCTTCATAAAATCGACTTTCAACAATTATATATTCTTCAGTTTGATTGAAGGTTGAAGGTACACCCTCCGTAGATTCTTTGCGAACACCGCAGGCAATAAATGTAAACAGTTACATATTCTTCAGTTTGATTGAAGGTTGAATGTTGGTACGTCCGCCGTAGATTCTTTGCGAACACTGCAGGCAATAAAATTAAACTATTATATATTCTTCAGTCTGATTGAAGGATGAATGGTGGTAGGTTCGCCGTAGATGCTTTGCGAACACCGCAGGCAATAAAAATAAACTATTATATATTCTTCAGATTGATTGTGGGATAAGTGGTGGTACATCCGCAGTAGATTTTTTGCGAACACCGCAGGAAAAAAAGTAAACCATTATATATTCTTCATTTTGATTGAATAATGAATGGTGGCACGTCCGACGTAGATTCTATGCGAATACCGCAGGCTACAAAAGTAAACTATTATGTATTCTTCAGCTTGATTGAAGGATAAATGGTGGACCGTCCGCCGCAGATTCTTTGCGAACACCTCAGGTAATAAAAGTGAACTATTATATAACCTTCACTTTGATTGAAGGAGAATGGTGGTACGTCCGCGCGTAGATTCTTTGCGAACACCGCAGGCAATAAAAGTTAACTATTATATATTCTTCAGTTTGATTGAAGGATGAATGGTGGTACGTCCGCCGTAGATACTATGGAAACACCACAGACAATAAAAGTAACCGATTACATATTATTCAGTTTGATTGAAGGATGAATGGTAGTTCGTCCGCCTTAGATCCACTGGAAACACCGCAGGCAAAAAAGTAAACTGTTATATATACTTCAGTTTGATTGAACGATGAATGGTGGTATGTCCCTCGTAGTTTCATTGCAAACACAGCAGGCAATAAAAGTAAACTATTATATATTCTTCAGTTTGATTGAAGGATGAACGGTGTTACGTCTGACGTAGATCCTCTGGGAACACCGCAGGCAATAAAAGTAAAGAATTATATACTCTTCAGCTTGATTCAAGGATGAATGGTGGTCCGTTCGCCTTATACTCTTTACGAACACCGCAGGCAATAATAGTAAACTATTATATATTTTCTGTTTGATTGAAGGATGAACGGTGGTCCGCCCGTCGTAGATTCTTTGCGAACACCGCAGGCAATGAAAGTAAACTATTATATATTTTCCGTTTGATTGAAGGATAAATGGTGGTACGTCCGCCGTAGATTCTTTACGAAAACCGCAGGCAATAAAAGTAAACTATTCTATATTCTTCAGATTGATTGAAGGATGAATGGTGGTCCGCCCGCCGTAGATTCTTTGCGAACACCGCAGGCAATAAAAGTAAACTATTACATATTCTTCAGTTCGATTGAAGGATGAATAGTGTTACGTCCGCCGTAGATTCTTTGCGAACACCGCAGGCAATAAAAGTAAACTATTACATATTTTTCAGTTTGATTGAAGGATGAATGGTGGTACGTCCGCAGTAGATCCTCTGGAAACAACGCAGGCAATAAAAGTAAACTATTATATATTCTTCAGTTTGATTGAAGGATGAATGGTGGTACGTCCGCCGTAGATCCTCTGGAAACACCGCAGGCAATAAATGTAAACTATTATATATTCTTCAGTTTGATTGAAAGATGAATGGTGGTAAGTCCGCCGTAGATCCTCTGGAAACACAGCAGGCAATAAAAGATAACTATTATATATTCTTCAGTTTGATTGAAGGACGAATGGTGGTACGTCCGCCGTAGATTCATTGCGAAAACTGCAGGCAATAAAAGTAAACTATTATATATTCTTCAGTTGGACTGAAGGATAAATGGTGGTACGTCTCACGTAGTTTCTTTGCGAACACCGCAGGCAATAAAAGTAAACTATTATATATTCTTCAGTTTGGTTGAAGGATGAACGGTGGTACGTCTGTCGTAGTTTCTTTGCGAACACCGCAGGCAATAAAAGTAAACTATTATATATTCTTCAGTTTGATTCAAGGATGAACGGTGGCACGTCTGTCGCAGTTTCTTTGCGAACATCGCAGGCAATAAAAGTAAACTATTATATATTCTTCAGTTTGATTGAAGGATGGACGGTGGTACGTCCGCCGTAGATCCTCTGGAAACACCGCAGGCAATAAAAGTAAACTATTATATATTCTTCAGTCTGATTGAAGGATGAATGGTGGTACGTCTGTCGTAGTTTCTTTGCGCACACCGCAGGCAATAAAAGTAAACTATTATGTATTCTTCAGTTTGATTCAAGGATGAACGGTGGCACGTCTGTCGTAGTTTTTTTGCGAACATCGCAGGCAATAAAAGTAAACTATTATATATTCTTCAGTTTGATTGAAGGATGAACGGTGGTACGCGGGCCGTATATCCTTTGGAAACACCGCAGCCAATAAAAGTAAACTATTATATATTCTTCAGTTTGATTCAAGGATGAATGGTCGTCCGCCCGCCGTAGACTCTTTGCAAACACCGCAGGCAATAATAGTAAACTATTATATATTTTCTGTTTGATTGAAGGATAAATGATTGTACGTCCGCCGTAGATTCTTTGCGAACACCGCAGGCAATAAAAGTAAACTATTCTATATTCTTCAGTTTGATTGAAGAATAAATGGTGGTCAGCCCGCCATAGATTCTTTGCGAACACCGCAGACAATAAAAGTAAACTATTATATATTCTTCAGTTTGATTGAAGGAACAATGGTGGTACGTCCGCCGTAGATTCTTTGCGAACACCGGAGGCAAAAAGTAAACTATTATATATTCATCAGTTTGATTGAAGTATGAATGGTGGTACGTCCGCCGTAGATTGTTTGCGAACACCGCAGGCATTTAAAGTAAACAATTAAGTTTTGATCATAAAATTTAAAAAATCGTCAAAAACTAAAATAAATTAACGTATGTGTGTATAAATTTGTCGTTCTTGAAAACGGGTGACGCTTCATAAAATCGACTTTCAACAATTATATATTCTTCAGTTTGATTGAAGGTTGAAGGTACACCCTCCGTAGATTCTTTGCGAACACCGCAGGCAATAAATGTAAACAGTTACATATTCTTCAGTTTGATTGAAGGTTGAATGTTGGTACGTCCGCCGTAGATTCTTTGCGAACACTGCAGGCAATAAAATTAAACTATTATATATTCTTCAGTCTGATTGAAGGATGAATGGTGGTAGGTTCGCCGTAGATGCTTTGCGAACACCGCAGGCAATAAAAATAAACTATTATATATTCTTCAGATTGATTGTGGGATAAGTGGTGGTACATCCGCAGTAGATTTTTTGCGAACACCGCAGGAAAAAAAGTAAACCATTATATATTCTTCATTTTGATTGAATAATGAATGGTGGCACGTCCGACGTAGATTCTATGCGAATACCGCAGGCTACAAAAGTAAACTATTATGTATTCTTCAGCTTGATTGAAGGATAAATGGTGGACCGTCCGCCGCAGATTCTTTGCGAACACCTCAGGTAATAAAAGTGAACTATTATATAATCTTCACTTTGATTGAAGGATGAATGGTGGTACGTCCGCGCGTAGATTCTTTGCGAACACCGCAGGCAATAAAAGTTAACTATTATATATTCTTCAGTTTGATTGAAGGATGAATGGTGGTACGTCCGCCGTAGATACTATTGAAACACCACAGACAATAAAAGTAACCGATTACATATTATTCAGTTTGATTGAAGGATGAATGGTAGTTCGTCAGCCTTAGATCCACTGGAAACACCGCAGGCAAAAAAGTAAACTGTTATATATACTTCAGTTTGATTGAACGATGAATGGTGGTATGTCCCTCGTAGTTTCATTGCAAACACAGCAGGCAATAAAAGTAAACTATTATATATTCTTCAGTTTGATTGAAGGATGAACGGTGTTACGTCTGACGTAGATCCTCTGGGAACACCGCAGGCAATAAAAGTAAAGGATTATATACTCTTCAGCTTGATTCAAGGATGAATGGTGGTCCGTCCGCCTTATACTCTTTGCGAACACCGCAGGCAATAATAGTAAACTATTATATATTTTCTGTTTGATTGAAGGATAAATGGTGGTACGTCCGTCGTAGATTCTTTACGAAAACCGCAGGCAATAAAAGTAAACTATTCTATATTTTTCAGTTTGATTGAAGGATGAACGGTGGTCCGCCCGCCGTAGATTCTTTGCGAACACCGCAGGCAATGAAAGTAAACTATTATATATATTCTGTTCGATTGAAGGATAAATGGTGGTACGTCCGCCGTAGATTCTTTACGAAAACCGCAGGCAATAAAAGTAAACTATTCTATATTCTTCAGTTTGATTGAAGGATGAATGGTGGTCCGCCCGCCGTAGATTCTTTGCGAACACCGCAGGCAATGAAAGTAAACTATTATATATTCTTTAGTTTGATTGAAGGATGAATGATGGTACGTCCGCAGTAGATTCTTTGCGAAGACCGGAGGCAAAATGTAAACTATTATGTATTCATCAGTTTGATTGAAGGATGAATGGTGATGCGTCAGACGTAGATTCTTTGCGAACACCGCAGGCATTAAAAGTAAACTATTATATATTCTTCAGTTTGATTGAAGGATGAATGGTGGTACGTCCGCCGTAGATCCTTTTGAAACACTGCAGGCAATAAAAGTAAACAATTCAGATATCATCATAAAATTTAAACAAGTCGTCAAAAACTAAAATAAATTAGCGTATGTGTGTATAAATTTGTCGTTTTTGAAAACGGGTGCCCCTTCATAAAATCGACTTTCAAAAATTATATATTCTTCAGCTTCATTGAAGGATGAAGGTACGTCCACCTTAGATTCTTTGCGAACACCGCAGGCAATAAAAGTAAACTATTATATATTCTTCAGTCAGATTGAAGGATGAATGGTGGTAGGTCCGCCGTAGATGCTTTGCGAACACCGCAGGAAAAAAGCAAACTATTATATATTCTCATTTTGATTGAAGGATGAATGGTGGTACGTCAGCCGTATATTGTATGCGAACACTGCAGGCAATAAAAGTAATTTATTACATACTCTTCAGTTCGGTTGAAGGATGAATGGTGGTACGTCCGCCGTAGATCCTCTGGAAACACCTCAGGCAATAAAAGTAAACTATTAAATATTCTTCAGTTTGATTAAAGGATACGTCGTACGTCTGCCTTAGATCTTCTGGAAACACCGCAGGCAATAAAAGTAAACTATTAGATATTCTTCAGTTTGATTGAAGGATGAATGGTGGTACGTCCGCCGTAGAATCTTTGCGAACACCGCAGGCAATAAAAGTAAACTATTACATATTCTTCAGTTTGATTGAAGGATGAATGGTGGTACGTCCGACGTAGATTCTTTGTGAACACCGTAAGCGATAAAAGTATACTATTATATATTCTTCAGTTTGATTGAAGGATGAATGGTGGTACGTCTGCCGTAGATTCTTTGGGAACACCGCAGGCAATAAAAGTTAACTATTTTATATTCTTCAGTTTGATTGAAAGGTGAATGGTGGTACGTCCGCCGTAGATCCTCTGGAAACACAGCAGGCAATAAAAGATAACTATTATATATTATTCACTTTGATTGAAGGATGAATTTTGGTACGTCCGCCGTAGATTCTTTGCAAACACCGCAGGCAATAAAAGAAAACTATTATATATTTTTGACTTTGATTGAAGGATGAATGTTGGTACGTCCGCCGTAGATTCTTTGCGAACACCGCAGGCAATAAAAGTAAACTATTACATATTCTTCAGTTCGATTGAAGGATGAATAGTGTTACGTCCGCCGTAGATTCTTTGCGAACACCGCAGGCAATAAAAGTAAACTATTACATATTCTTCAGTTTGATTGAAGGATGAATGGTGGTACGTCCGCAGTAGATCCTCTGGAAACAACGCAGGCAATAAAAGTAAACTATTATATATTCTTCAGTTTGATTGAAGGATGAATGGTGGTACGTCCGTCGTAGATCCTCTGGAAACACCGCAGGCAATAAATGTAAACTATTATATATTCTTCAGTTTGATTGAAAGATGAATGGTGGTAAGTCCGCCGTAGATCCTCTGGAAACACAGCAGGCAATAAAAGATAACTATTATATATTCTTCAGTTTGATTGAAGGACGAATGGTGGTACGTCCGCCGTAGATTCATTGCGAAAACTGCAGGCAATAAAAGTAAACTATTATATATTCTTCAGTTGGACTGAAGGATGAATGGTGGTACGTCCGGCGTAGATTCTTTGTGAACACCGCAGGCAATATAAGTAAACTATTACATATTCTTCAGTTCGATTAAAGGTGAATGGTGGTACGTCCGCCGTATATCCTCTGGAAACACAGCAGGCAACAAAAGTAAACTATTAAATATTCTTCAGTTTGATTGAAGGATGAATTTTGGTACGTCCGCCGTAGATTCTTTGCGAACACCGCGGGCAATAAAAGTAAACTATTATATATTTTTGACTTTGATTGAAGGATGAATGTTGGTACGTTCGCCGTAGATTCTTTGCGAAAACCGCAGGCAATAAAAGTAAACTATTACATATTCTTCAGTTCGATTGAAGGATGAATGTTGGTACGTCCGCCGTAGATTCTTTGCGAATACCGCAGGCAATAAAAGTAAACTATTACATATACTTTAGTTTGATTGAAGGATGAATGGTGGTACGTCCGCCGTAGATTCTTTGCGAACATCGCAGGCAATAAAAGTAAACTATTACATATTCTCAGTGCGATTGTTAGATGAATGGTGGTACGTCCGCCTTAGATCCTCTGGAAACACCGCAGGCAATAAAAGTAAACTATTATATATTCTTCAGTTTGATTGAAAGATGAATGGTGGTACGCCAACTGTAGATCCTCTGGAAATACCGCAGCCAATAAAAGTAAACTATTATATATTCTTCAGTTTGAAAAGTGAAGTACACTAAAAGCTACTGATTAGCGGTTTAAAAATTGCGACACAGTTCCTGTATTCGACTGCTACAAATTTCTTTATTCGCGGATCCAGTCCATATATTAGAAGGATTAGTGTCCTTTATTAACCATCAGTAGATTTTTTTAACTGCAGGCAGGTGCCAAGGCGGCTTTTACAAATAGTGATTTAAACAAATGTATAAATAAGTATAAAACATAACAAACTTTACTAAATTTTGACAATGGGGATCAAATGTACAGCTGGTAGCGCACTAACGTATGAAGCTAGAGGTATCGGGTTAAAATCCCGGTTCAGGCGTTTATTTTTCTTTTCATGTGATAAAACGAGAATATTTTTCAATATTGTCACATGCAGTTTAAAATTGCTAATTCGAGTTTTTCGGCGACTATATTTTTGGACAATATTAACACGCAGTTTATAGTACTACACTGTAAAAATTCTCAGAGGCGATATGGCCTAGATGTTAAAGCGTCTATAAAAAAGAATTAAGTGAAAGTGACGAAGATATAATTAATTTATCTTAACTCTTGTAAAATTTGACTTCGGTTCTACGTGTTTTTCTTTAAACGAAGAGAGCGATACGGATCCTGCTAACGTACGTTCAGTTCACAGAATTGTCTACGATAAACCTAAATCTAATTAATTTGACTTAAATAGTAAAAGAAAAATCCTATGCCAGGGGTGAGTGTTCGAATTTTGCGACGGAGAACAAGTCACGGCTAGCGTCATGTTGGCCAACATGGTAATAACGTTTCCGCTATTAGATCTTTTACATATGCATATTTAATCCCTCATTACTAAGTCTTTAATATTCTGTACTCAATTAATTTTGTTAGATGAGAAAATGATAAAGCTAGTATACACCGGTTTAGATTGGAAAATATAGCGCTCCATAAGGCTGAATTAGCTAATCTGTTTCAACAATGATTAATACATATTTTCTATTGTAAATATGGCGATTTTAGATTAATAATACCTCAAATTCTCATTTAATTTTCAAAGTATCTCTCACATTTTTTTAAAAATAAATCAAAATGCATATTCCTAAAGTAATTAATCATATACTGCTACAATAATTTGTAAGCTTTTTCGTTTTTTTTTATTTCAACTTATTTAAACACACGTCTAGTATAGAATCCCCAAACCTACGTAGATGATGCAATTATACCTACAAACTTAATACTAGTTAAAAAAGAAAGCAGACTACGTTATTTTTTTAATGCCCCCAGTTTGCCCTTTTAGACATTTATGGTGTTCTGTCCTGGCAATGGCGTAATTGGAACCCACTTCTGAGGTTGGGGCGCCTGGAAGGAGGGGTTACGTTGCCTCGATGATATGTTGGGTGATGACAAAACAAAATTTCCGCCTTCAGTGTATTAATTGTTATAAGATAGGATACTGCTAACAACAATGTTTCTAAAACAATGGTTTTAAACCAGACTGTTGGATTGTCATGTTTCTTTTGCTGTCGTCGTGCAAACAATATAAGAATGTTTCCATGGTTTTCCATCAGACTTTTCTTTTGCAGCGTAAATATTATGTTACCTAAAATAAATTATAAAATTAGTGCAAACGATAAACAGTGTATTGACTGTCAAAGTTATCAACATATATTTTTTATACAATTTAAAAATAAATAAAAAGTTAAGAAGAAAGAAATCGATGGTGAGTTAAAAAATTAACTAACATTGAAGTCAAATGACAATTTTGAGGGGGAAAATTACAGGATATCTAGCGGTAAAAAAATAAAAGAAAATGGTTTGTAGCCTTGACGAAGTCAGCATTTAGGTAACAATTTTGTATAAGTTATTTGAGAAATATCTATTTTAAAATGGCAGCATAGACCTCTTACAAGTCCCCGTGAAGCAGTGGATCTACATATTTGCAGGTACGACTCTTGGTTATTTAATATTTTAATACTGTAATTGTATAAATATTTTAATTTCGATTCAAGCAGCAATAACAGGATTTAAACGTGATTTTATAATATCTTAATATTGTTGTTTTATAAGTTTTAATTAATTTAATACAAAACGAAACAGATATGACCGGAATAAGAATTTGCTTTCATAATATGATGATAGTGTAACTTTATAATGTAATACATATTTTAATATTGAATCAAGTAGCAAGAAAAGGATTTGATCGCAATTTTATAATAACGGGATATAACTTTATAAATTTTTACTTATTTTAGTACAGAACGAAGCACAATAATCTGATTTGAGTGGGTTTTTATTATTTCGTGGTGTTGTGATTTAATTTTTTAAAATTTAGAACCAAGTTGGAATAACATGACTTGACCGCGTTTTTATAAAATTGTAATAATATGATAATATAATTTGTAGTTATTTTAATATAGAACCAAGCAGCAATAACCGAATTGGAACGCGTTTTTATAATAGCCTATTGTGATACTGTGATTTTATAATCACTTCAGAAGGCCCTAAAGATCTAAGTAAGAATGACAGGAATTGAACGAGAATTTATGGTATCGTGATTTTGTGAATTAATTAATTATTTTCTTATTTTAATGTAGAATAACAGGAATCGAACGTGTTCTTAAAAATGTGATACCGTGATTTTATAATTTTTAATCATTTTAACAGAGAACCAAGTATCAATAACAGTAATTAACGCGATTTCATAGTATCAGTATTTTATGGTTTTTACCCATGTTTTGCTTACTTTATTACAGAATCAAACAGCAATAACAGGATTTGAAAGCGTTTCTATAATACCGATATTCCATGATTTCTAAATTATATAAATATAGAGCCAAGTAGCAATAATATCAATTTAAAGCTTTTTTTAGAATCGTGATTTTGTAATTGTAATAATTAGTTTACTTATTTTAATGTAAAACCAAACAGCAAATTACCCGATTTTTACGCATTTTTATAGAATTGTATCTTTAAGATTAAATTTATATAATTTTACTTTTATTATTGTAATAACGAAAACAATAATCGGACTTGAACACTTCTTTATAAAATCGCGTTGCTATCTATGATTTTATAATTATTTTAATAGTGAACCAAATATTGATAACACAGTTTAATAGTATCGAGATTGTTTTACTTTATTAATTATCTATCTCTTTTATATAGAGTAAAAAGCAATAAACGAATTTTAATGTACACTTCGTACGTTATGATATTATAATTTTTTTAAATTGCAATATATTAATATCGAACAAAGAAGAAATAGCCGGATTTGATCGCGTTTTAATAATATCCATGGCGATTTTATAATTTCCAAGTTATTTTAATATAGAGTGTTAATATAAAAAACAGTATTTGACCGCGTTTTTATAATATCGTAAATTTTTCATTCAAGTTACATTGTTTTATTTACATTAATGTAGAATCGAACATTACTAACTAGATTTGAACGCGTTTTTAAAATTGAGATACTGCGATTTTATAATTATTTTAATCATTTTGAAATAGAAGCAACAAGAATAAAGTGGATTTGAACGCGTTTTTATAATTTCGTCATATTGCGATTTTATAATTTTCTTTATTTAAATTAACGAAGAAGGCGCCAATAAGAAAATTTGAACGCGTTTTTATAATTTCGTTATCTTGCGATTATATAATTTTTAACTATTTTAAATAAGAAGAAGGCACCAATAACAAGGTTTGAAAGCGTTTTTATAATTTCGTTATTTTGCGATGATATAATTTCTGCAATAATTTTTATTATGAAGAAGGCACCAATAACAAGATATGAAAGCGTTTTTATAATTTCGTTATATTGCAATTATATAATTTTTAATTATTTTAATTAAGAAGAAGGCACCAATAACAAGATTTGAACGCGTTTTTATAATTTCGTTATATTGCGATTATATAATTTTTAATTATTTTAATTAAGAAGAAGGCACCAATAAGAAGATTTGAACGCGTTTTTATAATTTCGTTATATTGCGATTATATATTTTTAAAATTATTTTAATTAAGAAGAGGGCACCAATAACAAGATTTGAACGCGTTTCTCTAATTACGTTATATTGCGATTATATAATTTTTAATTATTTTAATTAAGAAGAAGGCACGAATAAGAAAATTTGAACGCGTTTTTATAATTTAGTTATATTGCGATTATATGACTTTTAACTATTTTAATTAAGAAGAAGGCACCAATAAGAAGATTTGAACGCGTTTTTATAATTTCGTTATATTGCGATTATATAATTTTTAACTATTTTAATTAAGAAGAAGGCACCAATAAGAAGATTTGAACGCGTTTTTATAATTTCGTTATATTGCGATTATATAATTTCTAATTATTTTAATTAAAAAGAAGTCACCAATAAGAAGATTTGAACGCGTTTTTATAATTTCTTTATATTAATAATAATAATTTTATTGCAGCCAAATAGCCAGGATTAAAGTAGAATAATTTTAAATTTACATATTTGCATATTCACACATTGTCTTTGTTCTTTTTGTGCATAGCTCAATGTGATATCGGTCACACGATTTTTCGCACAGCGTACATTTACAGTCTATATTTGCTTCATGAAATTTTGTGTTGTTGCATATCAGGTGGTGGAATCCATGGACTGCCAACTTAGTGAATTGCGATTATATAATTTTTAATTATTTTAATTAAGAAGAAGGCACCAATAAGAAGATTTGAAAGCGTTTTTATAATTTCGTTATATTGCAATTATATAATTTTTATCTATTTTAATTAAGAAGAAGGCACCAATAAGAAGATATGCACGCGTTTTTATAATTTAGTTATATTGCGATTATATAATTTCTAATTATTTTAATTAAGAAGAAGGCACCAATAACAAGATATGAACGCGTTTTTATAATTTCGTTATATTGCGATTATATAATTTTTAATTATTTTAATTAAGAAGAAGGCACCAATAAGAAGATTTGAAAGCGTTTTTATAATTTCGTTATATTGCGATTATATAATTTTTAATTATTTTAATTAAGAAGAAGGCACCAATAAGTAGATTTGAACGCGTTTTTATAATTTCGTTATATTGCGATTATATAATTTTTAACTATTTTAATTAAGAAGAAGGCACCAATAAGAAGATTTGAACGCGTTTTTATTATTTCGTTATATTGCGATTATATATTTTTAATTATTTTAATTAAGAAGAAGGCACCAATAAGAAGATTTGAACGCGTTTTTATAATTTCGTTATATTGCGATTATATAATTTTTAACTATTTTAATTAAGAAGAAGGCACCAATAAGAAGATTTGAACGCGTTTTTATAATTTCGTTATATTGCGATTATATAATTTTTAATTATTTTAATTAAGAAGAAGGCACCAATAAGAAGATTTGAACGCGTTTTTTTTATAATTTCGTTATATTGTGATTATACAATTTTTAATTATTTTAATTAAGAAGAAGGACCAATAATATTTGAACGTGTTTTTTTATAATTTCGTTATAATGCGATTATATAATTTTTAAATTATTTTAATTAACAAGAAGGCACCAATAACAAGATTTGAACGGGTTTTTTTAATTTCGTTATATTGTGATTATATAATTTTTAATTATTTGAATTAAGAAGAAGGCACCAATAAGAAGGTTTGAACGCGTTTTTTATAATTTCGTTATAATGCGATTATATAATTTTTTAATTATTTCAATTAAGAAGAAGGCACCAATAACAAGATTTGAACGCGTTTTTTTTAATTTCGTTATATTGTGATTATATAATTTTTAATTATTATTATGAAGAAGGCACCAATAAGAAGATTTGTACGCATTTTTTTATAATTTCGTTATATGCGATTATATAATTTTTTAATTATTTTAATTAAGAAGAAGGCACCAATAACAAGATTTGAATGCGTTTTTTATAATTTCGTTATATTGCGATTATATAACTTTTAATTGTTTTAATTATGAAGAAGGCACCAATAAGAATATTTGAACGCGTTTTTTTAATTTGGTTATATTGCGATTATATAATTTTTAATTAAGAAGAAGGCACCAGTAGCAAGATTTGAACGCGTTTTTTTTAATTTCGTTATATTGCGATTATATAATTCTTAATTAAGAAGAAGGCACCAATAACAAGATTTGAACGCGTTTTTATAATTTCGTTACATTGCGATTATATAATTTTTAAATTATTTTCATTAACAAGAAGACACCAATAACAAGATTTGAACGCGTTTTTATAATTTCGTTATATTACGATTATATAATTTTTAATTATTTTAATTAAGAAGAAGGCACCAATAAGAAGATTTGAACGCGTTTTTATAATTTCGTTATATTGCGATTATATATTTTTTAAATTATTTTAATTAAGAAGAGGGCACCAATAACAAGATTTGAACGCGTTTCTCTAATTACGTTATATTGCGATTATATAATTTTTAATTATTTTAATTAAGAAGAAGGCACGAATAAGAAAATTTGAACGCGTTTTTATAATTTAGTTATATTGCGATTATATAATTTTTAACTATTTTAATTAAGAAGAAGGCACCAATAAGAAGATTTGAACGCGTTTTTATAATTTCGTTATATTGCGATTATATAATTTTTAACTATTTTAATTAAGAAGAAGGCACCAATAAGAAGATTTGAACGCGTTTTTATAATTTCGTTATATTGCGATTATATAATTCTTAACTATTTTAATTAAGAAGAAGGCACCAATAAGAAGATTTGAACGCGTTTTTATAATTTCGCTATATTGCGATTATATAATTCCTAATTATTTTAATTAAAAAGAAGTCACCAATAAGAAGATTTGAACGCGTTTTTATAATTTCTTTTTATTAATAATAATAATTTTATTGCAGCCAAATAGCCAGGATTAAAGTAGAATACATTTTAAATTTACATATTTGCATATTCACACATTGTCTTTGTTCTTTTTGTGCATAGCTCAATGTGATATCGGTCACACGATTTTTCGCACAGCGTACATTTACAGTCTATATTTGCTTCATGAAATTTTGTGTTGTTGCATATCAGGTGGTGGAATCCATGGACTGCCAACTTAGTGAATTGCGATTATATAATTTTTAATTATTTTAATTAAGAAGAAGGCACCAATAAGAAGATTTGAAAGCGTTTTTATAATTTCGTTATATTGCGATTATATAATTTTATCTATTTAATTAAGAAGAAGGCACCAATAAGAAGATATGCACGCGTTTTTATAATTTAGTTATATTGCGATTATATAATTTCTAATTATTTTAATTAAGAAGAAGGCACCAATAACAAGATATGAACGCGTTTTTATAATTTCGTTATATTGCGATTATATAATTTTTAATTATTTTAATTAAGAAGAAGGCACCAATAAGAAGATTTGAACGCGTTTTTATAATTTCGTTATATTGCGATTATATAATTTTTAATTATTTTAATTAAGAAGAAGGAATCAATAAGTAGATTTGAACGTGTTTTTATAATTTCGTTATATTGCGATTATATATTTTTAAAATTATTTTAATTAAGAAGAGGGCACCAATAACAAGATTTGAACGCGTTTCTCTAATTACGTTATATTGCGATTATATAATTTTTAATTATTTTAATTAAGAAGAAGGAAAGAATAAGAAAATTTGAATGCGTTTTTATAATTTCGTTATATTGCGATTATATAATTTTTAACTATTTTAATTAAGATGAAGGCACCAATAAGAAGATTTGAACGCGTTTTTATACTTTCGTTATATTGCGATTATATAATTTTTAACTATTTTAATTAAGAAGAAGGCACCAATAAGAAGATTTGAACGCGTTTTTATTATTTCGTTATATTGCGATTATATATTTTTAATTATTTTAATTAAGAAGAAGGCACCAATAAGAAGATTTGAACGCGTTTTTATAATTTCGTTATATTGCGATTATATAATTTTTAACTATTTTAATTAAGAAGAAGGCACCAATAAGAAGATTTGAACGCGTTTTTATAATTTCGTTATATTGCGATTATATCATTTTTAATTATTTTGATTAAGAAGAAGGCACCAATAAGAAGATTTGAACGCGTTTTTTTATAATTTCGTTATATTGTGATTATATAATATTTAATTACTTTAATTAAGAAGAAGGAACCAATAAGATTTGAACGCGTTTTTTATAATTTCGTTATAATGCGATTATATAATTTTTAAATTATTTTTATTAACAAGAAGGCACCAATAACAAGATTTGAACGCGTTTTTTTAATTTCGTTATATTGTGATTATATAATTTTTAATTATTTGAATTAAGAAGAAGGCACCAATAAGAAGATTTGAACGCGTTTTTTATAATTTCGTTATAATGCGATTATATAATTTTTTAATTATTTCAATTAAGAAGAAGGCACCAATAACAAGATTTGAACGCGTTTTTTTTAATTTCGTTATATTGTGATTATATAATTTTTAATTATTATTATGAAGAAGGCACCAATAAGAAGATTTGTACGCATTTTTTTATAATTTCGTTATATGCGATTATATAATTTTTTAATTATTTTAGTTAAGAAGAAGGCACCAATAACAAGATTTGAATGCGTTTTTTATAATTTCGTTATATTGCGATTATATAACTTTTAATTGTTTTAATTATGAAGAAGGCACCAATAAGAATATTTGAACGCGTTTTTTTAATTTGGTTATATTGCGATTATATAATTTTTAATTAAGAAGAAGGCACCAGTAGCAAGATTTGAACGCGTTTTTTTTAATTTCGTTATATTGCGATTATATAATTCTTAATTAAGAAGAAGGCACCAATAACAAGATTTGAACGCGTTTTTATAATTTCGTTACATTGCGATTATATAATTTTTAAATTATTTTAATTAACAAGAAGACACCAATAACAAGATTTGAACGCGTTTTTATAATTTCGTTATATTACGATTTAATAATTTTTAATTATTTTAATTATGAAGAAGGCACCAATAAGAAGATTTGAACGCGTTTTTATAATTTCGTTATATTGCGATATAATTTTTTAATTATTCTAATTAACAAGAAGGCACCAATAACAAGATTTGAACGCGTTTTTATAATTTCGTTATATTACGATTGTATAATTTGTAATTGTTTTTATTAAGAAGAAGGCACCAATTAGAAGATTTGAACGCGTTCTTATAATTTCGTTTTATTGCGATTATATAATTTTTTTAATTATTTTAATTAACAAGAAGGTACCATTAACAAGATTTCAACGCGTTTTTATAATTCATATTAATAATAAATTGGTAAGAGGCACTCAAAAGAGCATTAAGTTATAAGTTTATGATTTGTCTTTTATGAGTTCGTTCAGTGATCCTGTCCATATTCTGCATTGTTTGTAATGGTATCGCTCACACTTTTGGTCGCATATCTTGCATTCACACGAATCACTCGGTTGGTGGAATTTTGCATTTTTGCACATTTTGTGATGATATCCGTGTGTTGCTAAACCTATGATTCTGTGCCTTTGTGGTTGGTTACTTCCAGTCCACTCTCTGTTTACCATGGCATCTGAGGCGTAGAAATCTTCGTCGATCTCTTTTTCTCTCTGTTTCTTTTTTTCGATGACTTTCTTATATGGCTCCGTTGCTGGCAGTAGTATCCTTTGCCTCAGGTCCTCTAGGAAGAAGGTTTCTCTGGCTAGCATATAGGCCATTCTATTTGGTGTGTATTTGCTTGCACCTAATGCCTTTTTGATGAATCTTGGTTTTACTTTTTCTAACCTCTCCATATCGCTGGTCGATAGTTTCTCCCATATCAGTTCTATTTGTAGGTGACGATCGGGATGATCACTGATGCGAATAATTTCATGGCTGTGACTAATTTTAACGATGTGATGTCTTTGATACTGCACATAGCTCTTATAGCTGCTGTTGCTCTCTCCTGCACATGTGCGCTGAAAGACTTTGTTGTTGGCTGCAGTGTTATGCCTAAATATCTGAATTTGTTGACCATTCTTATCGGTTCTTCTCCTAGTTTTAGATTATCACTTGCCGCTGTTCTTCCTCCTTTCTTGAAAACCATTTGTTCGGTCTTGTTGCTGTTTATCTTGAACTCATTTTCCATAGCCCATCGTTGTATCCCATCTATGCCTTTTTGCAATTCTTCTTTGTTTTCTGCCCCAATAGCCATGTCGTCCGCATACATTACCAGTGTGGTCCCGTTCGTTGCTTTCCCAATGTCAGCCGTCATTATGTTAAATAGTAGCGGGCTGATGGGGTCTCCTTGTAGTATCCCATTAGTTTGCATAACCTCGTCTGATGCCGCAACCTCATCTGTTATTTGTAACCAGTTTCGCCTCATTATAATTCATATTGCGATTATATAATTTTTAATTATTTTAATTAAGAAGAAGGTACCAATAAGATTTGAACGCGTTTTTATAATATCGTTACATTGCAATTATATATTTTTAATAATTTTAATTAAGAAGAAGGCACCAATAACAAGATTTGAACGCGTTTTTATAATTTCGTTACATTACGATTATGTAATTTTTAATTATTGTAATTAATAAGAAAGCACCAATAAGAAGATTTGAACGCGTTTTTATAATTTCGTTATATTGCGATTATATAATTTTTAATTATTTTAATTAATAAGAAGGCACCAATAACAAGATTTGAACGCGTTTTTATAATTTCGTTATATTACGGTTATATAAGTTTTAATTATATTAATTAAGAAGAAGGCACCAATAACAAGATTTGAACGCGTTTTTTATAATTTCGTTATATTGCGATTATATAATTTTTTAATTATTTTAATTATGAAGAAGGCACCAATAACAAGATTTGAACGCGTTTTTATAATTTCGTTATATTGCGATTATATAATTTTTAATTATTTGAATTAAGAAGAAGGCACCAATAAGAAGATTTGAACGCGTTTTTATAATTTCGTTATATTACGATTATATAATTTTTTAATTAGTTTAATTAACAAGAAGGCACCAATAACAAGATTTGAACGCGTTTTTATAATTTCGTTATATTGCGATTATATAATTTTTAATTATTTGAATTAAGAAGAAGGCACCAATAAGAAGATTTGAACGCGTTTTTATAATTTCGTTATATTACGATTATATAATTTTTTAATTAGTTTAATTAACAAGAAGGCACCAATAACAAGATTTGAACGCGTTTTTATAATTTCGTTACATTACGATTATGTAATTTTTAATTATTTTAATCAAGAAGAAAGCACCAATAAGAAGATTTGAACGCGTTTTTGTAATTTCGTTATGTTGCGATTATATATTTTTTTATTATTTTAATTAAGAAGAAGGCACCAATAACAAGATTTGAATGCGTTTTTATAATTTCGTTACATTGCGATTATATAATGTTTTTAATTATTTTAATTATGAAGAAGGCACCAATAACAAGATTTGAACGCGTTCTTATAATTTCGTTTTATTGCGATTATATAATTTTTTAATTATTTTAATTAACAAGAAGGCACCATTAACAAGATTTCAACGCGTTTTTATAATTTCGTTATATTACGATTATATAATTTTTAATTATTTTAATTAAGAAGAAAGTACCAATAAGATTTGAACGCATTTTTATAATATCGTTACATTGCAATCATATATTTTTAATAATTTTAATTAAGAAGAAGGCACCAATAACAAGATTTGAACGCGTTTTTATAATTTCGTTACTTTACGATTATGTAATTTTTAATTATTGTAATTAATAAGAAAGCACCAATAAGAAGATTTGAACGCGTTTTTATAATTTCGTTATATTGCGATTATATAATTTTTAATTATTTTAATTAATAAGAAGGCACCAATAACAAGATTTGAACGCGTTTTTATAATTTCGTTATATTGCGATTATATAATTTTTAATTATTTGAATTAAGAAGAAGGCACCAATAAGAAGATTTGAACGCGTTTTTATAATTTCGTTATATTACGATTATATAATTTTTTAATTAGTTTAATTAACAAGAAGGCACCAATAACAAGATTTGAACGCGTTTTTAGAATTTCGTTATATTACGATTATGTAATTTTTAATTATTTTAATCAAGAAGAAAGCACCAATAAGAAGATTTGAACGCGTTTTTATAATTTCGTTATATTGCGATTATATATTTTTTTATTATTTTAATTAAGAAGAAGGCACCAATAACAAGATTTGAATGCGTTTTTATAATTTCGTTACATTGCGATTATATAATTTTTAAAATTATTTTAATTATGAAGAAGGCACCAATAACAAGATTTGAACGCGTTTTTATAATTTCGTTATATGCGATTATATAATTTTTAATTATTTTAATTAAGAAGAAGGCACCAATAAGAAGATTTGAACGCGTTTTTATAATTTCGTTATATTACGATTATATAATTTTTTAATTAGTTTAATTAACAAGAAGGCACCAATAACAAGATTTGAACGCGTTTTTATAATTTCGTTATATTACGATTATATAATTTTTAATTATTTTAATAAAAAGAAGTCACCAATAAGAAGATTTGAACGCGTTTTTTTTATTTCGTTATATTGCGATTATATAATTTTTAATTATTTGAATTAAGAAGAAGGCACCAATAAGAAGATTTGAACGCGTTTTTATAATTTCGTTATATTACGATTATATAATTTTTTAATTAGTTTAATTAACAAGAAGGCACCAATAACAAGATTTGAACGCGTTTTTAGAATTTCGTTATATTACGATTATGTAATTTTTAATTATTTTAATCAAGAAGAAAGCACCAATAAGAAGATTTGAACGCGTTTTTATAATTTCGTTATATTGCGATTATATATTTTTTTATTATTTTAATTAAGAAGAATGCACCAATAACAAGATTTGAATGCGTTTTTATAATTTCGTTACATTGCGATTATATAATTTTTAAAATTATTTTAATTATGAAGAAGGCACCAATAACAAGATTTGAACGCGTTTTTATAATTTCGTTATATTGCGATTATATAATTTTTAATTATTTTAATTAAGAAGAAGGCACCAATAAGAAGATTTGAACGCGTTTTTATAATTTCGTTATATTACGATTATATAATTTTTTAATTAGTTTAATTAACAAGAAGGCACCAATAACAAGATTTGAACGCGTTTTTATAATTTCGTTATATTACGATTATATAATTTTTAATTATTTTAATAAAAAGAAGTCACCAATAAGAAGATTTGAACGCGTTTTTTTTATTTCGTTATATTGGGATTATATAATTTTTTAATTATTTTAATTAACAAGAAGGCAGCAATAACAAGATATGAACGCGTTTTTATAATTTCGTTATATAGCGATTATATAATTTTTAATTAATTTAATTAAGAAGAAGGCACCAATAAGAAGATTTGAACGCGTTTTTATAATTTCGTTGCATTGCGATTATATAATTTTTAAATTATTTTAATTAACAAGAAGACACCAATAACAAGATTTGAACGCGTGTTTATAATTTCGTTATATTACGATTATATAATTTTTAATTAATTCCGTACAGGCCACATGGCCTAAAACGAATTTGTTAATGATGATGATGATGAATTATTTTAATTAAGTAGAAGGTACCAATAAGAAGATTTGAACGCGTTTTTATAATTTCGTTACATTACAATTATATATTTTTAATAATTTTAATTAAGGAGAAGGCACCAATAACAAGATTTGAACGTGTTTTTATAATTTCGTTATATTGCGATTATATAATTTCTGTAATTATTTTTATTACGAAGAAGGCACCAATAAAAATGTTTGGACGTGTTTTTATAATTTCGTCATATTTCGATTATATTATTTTTGTAGAACTAAGTGATCTCGAGCGAAGAACGTTTTATGAGTGAGGACGCATGCGAATGTGAAGAATAGTCTGCAAGTAAATAGTGATATTGCAGGACTCTTTATAGCAGAAACATATACGTGATTGTACAGTGAAGTACTGTGAATAAAATAAAGGAGACCTAGATTTGGAATTTTGTAGAAACTGGTATATGTGAACATAAATAAATTAGTCCAGTTCTCGCGCAAGCTACATATGATTTGGTACACACTATGACGAGGATCGCAGTACATGGTTTCCATCACCGTATTTGTGAGACGAAAAACTACCACGAGCCGGATAAAAAACGCAAGTGTCAGGTCTGTGACTCAAAATGTGGCCAATATCATTTAATATGGGTAAAAAAAAAAGTATATTCAGTTACAAATTTACTGTAAATCTTGGTGAGAAGAAGACACATGAACATTGTGCGATATCTTCTTTATTATTATAATAATTTGATTTTATAATTATTAATTATTTTTATATTAGGCAAAATTGTAAATAACAGTAATTGAATGTGTTTTTATAGTATTGTATAGTATAGTATAGTATTGTAAATTGTGATTTTGCTTACATAAACATTTTGTCATACATAGGACCAAGTAGCAAGTAACAGGATTTGAATGTGCTTCCCTCCCACTTACTTTTGGTTGCGCGAATAATGTTTACCTAAAGATCGATGAAAATTCTAAAACTTGTGTGATACTTGCTCTTGGTGAAACGTTTTTATGTAATAACCTAATAATAACAGATTTTACATAAAAACGTTAACGGGACCAAATACCTGTCGTTCCTTCAATATGTTCAAGATGCATTCAACTGTAGACGTAATTTAATGCAGGGAGGGAATTTTGTTTACTAAAAGTTAAGATTGAAACATACTGTATTGAGTAGGACTATTAGGGTTTATTTCTTAAATGGATTAAAATAAATTGTTCAGATTTTTATAAATATAACTTTAAAAAACTTTACAAACATTTTCTTTACAAACATTATTAACCTAGATATTATTAGTCTACAAAAGCCGGATTAGGATAAAAGGATAACGCACGCAATAAAATCATGTTTGATTTACATAAACATTATACTAATATTTGTCCACTCTTAACTTTAGTGCGTGAAAATCCTCTCGCTAGAATGCATACATTAAGTATATATGAAGGGACAACAGGAATATCCTATCCCTCACGTCCTCGGCGTGGTCCTGGAAATGCAGCAAATTCTAAACAAAGTTTTTAGAAAGTTTAAAATTAGCTGCAGCTAAGAGGGAAGGTGTTTATCTTTATAGAACAGGCCTGTTAATAAGTGCTCACTAGATGTGAAAAGACGACCCGCCCCATTCAACCCTACGTCGGATAGGCTGACAAGGTGAGACACTGCAACTCGTCAAAATGTGTTGTTTCATTGGGAGTGCACCTGTATGCGAATAGGTGGTGTAGTTGCCTTTTCATACCCAGTGAGCATAATTAAGAGCCCTGATATTGAATATTAAACTTCATAAACTATTATATTGTATACCTGTTCCATTACTTGGATAAGCCAAAACATTAATATAGGCCTAGTTATTTCCGGTTTGTTTCATTCCATAAGACTAGTACATTAGCAATCAAATAGAAATGGAAAAGACTTGCAACTCCCTTTGAATTAGACCGTGTCATTTGTTAACTAAATACTGGAGGACATAAATTGAATGATATGAATATTAAACAGATAAGAGGAGTAAAAAAAGAATAATTGTTAAGAATTCAATTATTTTACTTTTAGATTAACTTACTATTTTTTTGTGCTAATGTTAATTAAAATATAATGACTATTACAAAAATTGATTAATTTGAGTGTTTCTTGTCTTGATTCATCTCTCTTATTGATACCTCTGGTTTTAATCCGACACATTTTCATTTCTGAATAATTGTGACTCTTCTAGCGAAATTACTGCAAAGGTAAATTATTTTACTTTATTTTGTCATCATCATCTGCCTTTCAAATATTAGGCCCAGTGGCCCGTTACTGTCTCCCGCAATCTCCGAAAAGGTCGACCCACAGATCTTCTGCCTCGAGGAATGTAGTTAATAATTTGTTTTGGTATTCTGTGACGATCCATGCGCTGAATATGGGCTAGCCAATTGTTTCTATATTCTTGGAGGTATTCAGATATAGGTACGATGTTTAACTCTCTGGCTATTGTTGAATTTCTTTGGTGGTCTAGAAGGCTATAACCTGCAGTTAGTCGCAGAAATTTCATCTCCGTGGCTGTAATATGACGGTCATCCTGAGTTCTGATGGTCCAAGCTTCACTGTCATAACAGATTATGGGTCTAGCGAGAACTTTATAGATTTTCATTCTTGTGTGTCTCTGCACTTTTTATGGTTTAAAAACTTGGTTGATAATTCTTAAAGCTTTATTATAGTTTTGTATTTTAAAGGATATATCACATTCCTCATTATAAGTTAGATTATACCCTTAGTATTTAAATGAATTTACTTGCTCTAATATTGAATTCTGAATACAAATTTTACTTCTTACTGGGAATTTCCTTTGAAAGGCCATAACTTTTAGATTTTGTTGTTGATATTTCCATGTTAAATCGCTGGGCTATTATATTAAGATGATGAGTGGAATATTGTAATTCATCTTCATTACTGCCGAAAAGAGCCTAATCATCTGCATATAAGAGTGTGTCTAAAATTGTGTGTCTTGAGAGAGGAATATTACCATGAACTGTTAATCTCCAGTGTCTGATGATAGCATTAATGTATACATTAAATAGAAGTGGTGATAAAGGGCATCCTTGTCTGACTCCGCAATTTATATGTTTCCAATCTGACAATTCTGTTCCTATTTGTACTGCTATGATGTTATTTTTATACAGATAAAAAATTGTTTGGATCAGTTGATTTGGTGTTCCATCATCAGTTAAAATATCTAAACGTTTTTGTCTGTCAACTCGATCAAATGCTTTAATAAAATCTATAAACGCTATATGTAGTTCTTTATTGAATTCTTTGTGCTTTTCGATAAGAAGTTTTAAGGTGAAATAACCATCGGCACAGGATCTTCCCTTACGAAAACCATTTTGTTCTTCCCCTAATAAGTTTTCATAGTGTTTTTGTAATTTAGATGCTAGAATTTTTGTAAAAAACTTTATATCCACTGTTGAGAAGGCTAATACCTCGATAATTATTACAATCTTTGAGGTTACCTTTTTTAAAAATTGGTATGATAATGGCTTTCTACCAAGATGAAGGTAGGTCTTCTCCCAAGATTATTTTGTTTAGTAAGTGAAGAAAATTTTGTTTAAGAGTTTTGTCAGAATATTTAAACAATTCTATATGAAGTCCATCCTCACCAGGTGCTTTATTATTTTTACAGGACTCTAAAGCTGTGTCAAGTTCTGCTTCAGTGATATATAGAAATTCTGAGATGTGGGTAAATCAAAATTAGTCTGGGAGATGGACCATAAATTTTGAAAATATGTAACCCAAGTGGTTTTATCAATCAAATTTAATTTTACACTCTCTTTACACTCTTGGCTAAGATTATTTAAAACTTTGTAAGTTTTTGGGTTAAGTTTGGTGAGATCTCTCTCTAGATTAGCGACGAAAGTGTCCCAATTTTCTCTGTGTCTTCTTCTGATTTCTCCTTTTGCAATAGCTCTTTTATGATGACTATTTAACTCATGCCCCAAATGGGAGTCAATGACCAATCACGTTTCAATGATTTCTGTATTACAACCAATCAGAGACGTGTTTCACGAAATAATTATCAACGTTAGGATTATCATATATTAAGCAAAGCTCCTCCTTTTTAATATTCTGAACAGGTCTGACCGTTATTTTGCAGTGACTGAGCCTATAACAAATACGGCTACCAGATTGTATATAATAGTGCTTACATGTCAACATTTGTAGCAATTGATTATACCACCAAAAAAAGAAACCACTGTTTGCACTTTCTTAAATGTATACGACATCAAAAATGAATTAATATACAGATTGATGTGTTTCATTTTTTCTCCACTAGAGAGCATTCTTACAATATTGCGTTCCTTTGGCAATAAATAGTATGATCTGGTTGCAGTGATAAACAAAAGAAGCAGTAGAAGCGTAGGCTACCTATCGTTTCTCATTAGTTTTCAAACATCACCGTTTACTTTAAATATAAAAATATTTTTTAAATAACTGTAGTTAAATAATGATTTGTGAGTAAACAGCTTTATTTTATTCGTTAAATAGTCCTAACAAATGCCACTCTTGATTTCCAAATTCTCTAGATAAATTCACTCCTCACTTCGTGAGTCGTGAATTTATCGATAATTTGGAAATCACTCGTGGCATTACTTATGACTATTTAACTCATGCCCCAAATGGGAGTCAATGACCAATCACGTTTCAATGATTTCTGTATTACAACCAATCAGAGACGTGTTTCACGAAATAATTATCAACGTTAGGATTATCATATATTAAGCAAAGCTCCTCCTTTTTAATATTCTGAACAGGTCTGACCGTTATTTTGCAGTGACTGAGCCTATAACAAATACGGCTACCAGATTGTATATAATAGTGCTTACATTTCAACATTTGTAGCAATTGATTATACCACCAAAAAAAGAAACCACTGTTTGCACTTTCTTAAATGTATACGACATCAAAAATGAATTAATATACAGATTGATGTGTTTCATTTTTTCTCCACTAGAGAGCATTCTTACAATATTGCGTTCCTTTGGCAATAAATAGTATGATCTGGTTGCAGTGATAAACAAAAGAAGCAGTAGAAGCGTAGGCTACCTATCGTTTCTCATTAGTTTTCAAACATCACCGTTTACTTTAAATATAAAAATATTTTTAAATAACTGTAGTTAAATAATGATTTGTGAGTAAACAGCTTTATTTTATTCGTTAAATAGTCCTAACAAATGCCACTCTTGATTTCCAAATTCTCTAGATAAATTCACTCCTCACTTCGTGAGTCGTGAATTTATCGATAATTTGGAAATCACTCGTGGCATTACTTATGATAATCAATTTTATCATTCAACAAGCCAGCTGCTATATATTGTTTAAATGCTTGTCTTTTTTCAGCAATAATTTTTGCTATATCATCATCCCATTTTCTGAGACTTCTTTTCCTGTGCCATTTTAGTTTTGTCCCTAAACTTTCTAGAGCTGCTTTTCGTAATATGTTACAGATGTTATTCCATTCTTCTTCTACGGAATTTAAGGTATCAGAATTAATTGTGTGTGATTTTGTTCTTTGTTGGTATAACCACCGAATACTATCTTGCTGTAAAAGGCTAACTTTAAAGATGTGTTTTTCCTGATAACGTGGTTTACATTTTGAATGTTTTATATAACAGAGGGAAGCGACAGGTGGAGACAAGCAGAAAATGATCTGTTTCCAGTTCAAGACTCCTAAAAACTCTGGTATCCAGAACATAATTAAAAAGTTTACGATTAGTTAGTACATAATCTATAATTGACTGAGAATTCCGAGCAGATCATGTATATTTATGGCAGTCTTTATGTTGAAAAAATGTGTTTGTAATTGGAAAGTTATTATAGGTAGCAAAGTCAATTAATCTTCCACCATTTTGATTGATGGTTTGTTCACCATAAGTACTAACAATAGAATGTATGTTAGTTATACCTACTCTAGCGTTGAGATCTCCCATCAAAACTATAAAATCATTTGGATTAACTTTGTCTGTGACATCCTGTAGCATTGAGTAAAAATTATCACTTTCCGTCTGTTCACCATTTACTGGCGCATAAATTCCAATTACTGTCAAATATCCACGATTTATTTTTAATCTAATTTGAATAATTCTTTCATTCCAGAAAGCGTAGTTACTCGTGTCAATCTTACGTTCAAGAGATTTATGTACCATTAGGGCTACTCCTCTTTTTTGCTCTTTCATTACGGTACACCACAATAGATTTGTAAATAATTATTAATCATTCGGGTCCCTCTTAATTTCTTTTTAGTTTCTGTTATGGCGGCTATCTTTATTGACATTTGATTAAGAATTTCATCCAATTCTAAGTCTTTATGTCCTATTCCTTGAACATTCCATGTTGCGAGTTTACATATGTTTTCCTTTTTCCATTTCTTGTCCTTGAGTATTGCTTGGTTGTCAACGTGTATATCCTTCCGGATTTGAATCTTTGGAGACTTGAAAGCAAGTTAATTTCCTACCAGTCGGTTGCTAGCCGAAAAGTAGTAAGTCCAGTGGTGGGGCTGTCACCTAAAGCCTCTGGACAGGCATGAAGGAGGATTAGCACTTACTCTAATCCTGATGTAACAGTTATACCGCTGTGACTCGGTCCCCCAGAGCCTTGTTTGTTATAAACAGGTTGCACCACGTGAAGCTGAGGTTGGGATTTAAGTAGGAGAGGTTATTGAATGCACTTCACTACTCTTTTACACACTTTATATTAGCTTGACCTGTATCGATCTATCGATCTATCTATCTATCGATCGATCTATCTATCTATCGATCTATCTATCGATCTATCTATCGATCTATCTATCGATCTATCTATCGATCTATCTATCGATCCACCTATCGATCTACCTATCGATCTATCTATCGATCTACCTACCGATCTACCTATCGATCTATCTATCGATCTATCTATCGATCTATCTATCGATCTATCTATCGATCTATCGACCTATCGATCGATCTATCGATCTATCGATCTAATCTAATCTATCTAATCTATCTAATCTAATCTATCTAATCTATCTAATCTAATCTATCTAATCTAATCATCTATCTAATCTATCTATCTAATCTATCTAATCTAATCTATCTAATCTAATCTATCTAATCTAATCTATCTATCTATCTATCTAATCTAATCTATCTAATCTAATCTTTCTATCTAATCTAATCTATCTAATCTAATCTAATCTATCTAATTTATCTGTCTAATCTAATCTATCTAATCTAATCTATCTAATCTAATCTATCTATCTATCTAATCTATCTATCTAATCTAATCTATCTATCTAATCTAATCTATCTATCTAATCTATCTAATCTATCTATCTATCTAATCTAATCTATCTATCTAATCTATCTATCTAATCTATTCTATCTATCTAATCTAATCTATCTATCTAATCTAATCTATCTATCTAATCTAATCTATCTATCTAATCTAATCTATCTATCTAATCTAATCTATCTGTCTAATCTAATCTATCTGTCTAATCTAATCTATCTGTCTAATCTAATCTATCTGTCTAATCTAATCTATCTGTCTAATCTAATCTATCTGTCTAATCTAATCTAATCTATCTACCCTAATCTAATCTATCTGTCTAATCTAATCTATCTGTCTAATCTAATCTATCTATCTACCCTAATCTATCTATCTGTCTAATCTAATCTATCTGTCTAATCTAATCTGATCTATCTACCCTAATCTTCTATCGACCCAAATCTGATCTATTCTATCGAACCTGATCTATCTATCTATCTATCTCTACCTGATCTATCGTAGGGCTATCTATCTACCATGTGTGCTATCTATGCGATATCTATCTAACCTGGTCTAGTCTATCTATCTATCTAACACTGATCTATCTAATTATCTATCTAACCTGATCCTTCTATCTATCTATCTAATCGTATCTAGCTATCTATCCTCATCTAATCTATCTTACTATCTGTCTATCTATCTATCTATCTAATCGTCTATCTATCTAGCTATCTATCTAACCTGATCTATCTATCTATCTATCTAACCTGATCTATCTATCTATCTATCTAACCTGATCTATCTATCTATCTATCTAATCTGATCTATCTATCTATCTATCTAATCTGATCTATCTATCTATCTATCTATCTATCTATCTATCTAATCTGATCTATCTATCTATCTATCTATCTATCTAATCTGATCTATCTATCTATCTATCTATCTAATCTGATCTATCTATCTATCTATCTATCTAAGCTGATCTATCTATCTATCTATCTATCCTAATCTGCTCGGATCTATCCTATCGATCTAGCTATCTAATCTGCTCTATCTATCTATCTATCTATCTACTCTGATCTATCTATCTATCTATCTATCTAATCTGATCTATCTATCTATCTATCTATCTATCTATCTATCTATCTCATCTGATATATCTATCTCTCTTATCTATCTCACATCTGATCTATCTATCTATCTATCTATCTAATCTGATCTATCTATCTATCTATCTATCTAATCTGATCTATCTATCTATCTATCTATCTAATCTGATCTATCTATCTATCTATCTATCTAATCTGATCTATCTATCTATCTATCTATCTATCTATCTATCTATCTATCTATCTATCTATCTATCTATCAATCTGATCTATCTATCTATCTATCTATCTATCTATCTATCTAATCTGATCTATCTATCTATCTATCTAATCTGATCTATCTATCTATCTATCTATCTGATCTATCTATCTATCTATCTATCTATCTATCTATCTAATCTGATCTATCTATCTATCTAATCTGATCTATCTATCTATCTAATCTGATCTATCTATCTATCTAATCTGATCTATCTATCTATCTAATCTGATCTATCTATCTATCTAATCTGATCTATCTATCTATCTATCTATCTATCTATCTATCTATCTATCTATCTATCTATCTATCTATCTATCTATCTATCTATCTATCTATCTATCTATCTATCTATCTATCTATCTATCTATCTATCTATCTATCTATCTGATCTATCTATCTATCTATCTATCTAATCTGATCTATCTATCTATCTATCTATCTATCTAATCTGATCTATCTATCTAATCTGATCTATCTATCTATCTAATCTACTAACTGATCTATCGATCAATCTATCGATCTATCTAATCCTGAATCTATCTATCTACTCTGATCTATCTTTTTTATCTAAGCTCACTCTGATCGATCTATCTAATCTGATCTATCTACCTCTCTAATCTGATCTATCTATCCATCCATCTATCTATCTATCTAATCTGATCTATCTATCCATCTATCTATCTATCTATCTAATCTGATCTATCTATCTATCTATCTATCTATCTAATCTGATCTATCTATCCATCCATCTATCTATCATCTAATCTGATCTATCTATCTATCTAATCTATCTATCTATCTATCTATCTATCTATCTATCTATCTATCTAATCTATCTATCTATCTATCTATCTATCTAGATCTATCCATCCATCCATCTATCTAATCTATCCATCCATCCATCTATCTAATCTATCCATCCATCCATCCATCTATCTAATCTATCCATCCATCCATCTATCTGATCTATCCATCCATCCATCTATCTGATCTATCCATCCATCCATCTGATCTGATCTATCCATCCATCCATCTGATCTGATCTATCCATCCATCTATCTGATCTGATCTATCTATCTATCTATCTGATCTGATCTATCTATCTATCTATCTGATCTGATCTATCTATCTATCTATCTGATCTGATCTATCTATCTATCTATCTGATCTGATCTATCTATCTATCTATCTGATCTGATCTATCTATCTATCTATCTGATCTGATCTATCTATCTATCTATCTGATCTGATCTATCTATCTATCTATCTGATCTGATCTATCTATCTATCTATCTGATCTGATCTATCTATCTATCTATCTGATCTGATCTATCTATCTATCTATCTGATCTGATCTATCTATCTATCTATCTGATCTGATCTATCTATCTATCTATCTGATCTGATCTATCTATCTATCTATCTGATCTGATCTATCTATCTATCTATCTGATCTGATCTATCTATCTATCTATCTCATCTGATCTATCTATCTATCTATCTGATCTGATCTATCTATCCATCTATCTGATCTGATCTATCCATCCATCTATCTGATCTGATCTATCCATCCATCCATCTGATCTGATCTATCCATCCATCCATCTGATCTGATCTATCCATCCATCCATCTGATCTGATCTATCCATCCATCCATCTGATCTGATCTATCCATCCATCCATCTGATCTGATCTATCCATCCATCCATCTGATCTGATCTATCCATCCATCCATCTGATCTGATCTATCCATCCATCTATCTGATCTGATCTATCCATCCATCCGTCTGATCTGATCTATCCATCCATCCATCTGATCTGATCTATCCATCCATCCGTCTGATCTGATCTATCCATCCATCCGTCTGATCTGATCTATCCATCCATCCGTCTGATCTGATCTATCCATCCATCCGTCTGATCTGATCTATCCATCCATCCGTCTGATCTGATCTATCCATCCATCCGTCTGATCTGATCTATCCATCCATCCGTCTGATCTGATCTATCCATCCATCCGTCTGATCTGATCTATCCATCCATCCGTCTGATCTGATCTATCCATCCATCCGTCTGATCTGATCTATCCATCCATCGTCTGATCTGATCTATCCATCCATCCGTCTGATCTGATCTATCCATCCTCCATCTGATCTGATCTATCCATCCATCCGTCTGATCTGATCTATCCATCCATCTCTGATCTGATCTATCCATCCATCCGTCTGATCTGATCTATCCATCCATCCGTCTGATCTGATCTATCCATCCATCCGTCTGATCTGATCTATCCATCCATCCGTCTGATCTGATCTATCCATCCATCCGTCTGATCTGATCTATCCATCCATCCGTCTGATCTGATCTATCCATCCATCCGTCTGATCTGATCTATCCATCCATCTGTCTGATCTGATCTATCCATCCATCTGTCTGATCTGATCTATCCATCCATCTATCTGATCTGATCTATCCATCCATCCGTCTGATCTGATCTATCCATCCATCCGTCTAATCTGATCTATCCATCCATCCGTCTGATCTGATCTATCCATCCATCCGTCTAATCTGATCTATCCATCCATCCGTCTAATCTGATCTATCCATCCATCCGTCTAATCTGATCTATCCATCCATCTGTCTAATCTGATCTATCCATCCATCTGTCTAATCTGATCTATCCATCCATCTGTCTAATCTGATCTATCCATCCATCTGTCTAATCTGATCTATCCATCCATCTGTCTAATCTGATCTATCCATCCATCTGTCTAATCTGATCTATCCATCCATCTGTCTAATCTGATCTATCCATCCATCTGTCTAATCTGATCTATCCATCCATCTGTCTAATCTGATCTATCCATCCATCTGTCTAATCTGATCTATCCATCCATCTGTCTAATCTGATCTATCCATCCATCTGTCTAATCTGATCTATCCATCCATCTGTCTAATCTGATCTATCCATCCATCTGTCTAATCTGATCTATCCATCCATCTGTCTAATCTGATCTATCCATCCATCTGTCTAATCTGATCTATCCATCCATCTGTCTAATCTGATCTATCCATCCATCTGTCTAATCTGATCTATCCATCCATCTGTCTAATCTAATCTAATCTATCCATCTTCTATCTATCTAATCCATCTATCTATCTACATCTGATCTATATCTATCTATCTAGATCTAATCTATCTATCTATCTATCTAGATCTATCTATCTATCCTATCTATCCTAGTTCATCTATCTATCTATCTATCTCATCTATATCTATCTATCTATCTATCTAGATCTATCTATCTATCTATCTATCTAGATCTATCTATCTATCTAAATCTATCTAGATCTATCTATCTATCTATCTATCTAGATCTATCTATCTATCTATCTAGATCTATCTATCTATCTATCTAGATCTATCTATCTATCTATCTATCTAGATCTATCTATCTATCTATCTATCTAGATCTATCTATCTATCTATCTATCTAGATCTATCTATCTATCTATCTATCTATATCTATCTATCTATCTATCTATCTATCTATCTAGATCTATCTGTCTATCTATCTATCTATCTAGATCTATCTGTCTATCTATCTATCTATCTAGATCTATCTGATCTAACTCTATCTAGTCTATCTAGATCTGTCCGTCTAGATCTGCCCGTCTAGATCTATCCCCGTCTAGATCTGCCCGTCTAGATCTGCCCTCTAGATCTGCCCGTCTAGATCTGCCCGTCTAGATCTGCCCGTCTAGATCTGCCCGTCTAGATCTGCCCGTCTAGATCTGCCCGTCTAGATCTGCCCGTCTAGATCTGCCCGTCTAGATCTGCCCGTCTAGATCTGCCCGTCTAGATCTGCCCGTCTAGATCTGCCCGTCTAGATCTGCCCCGTCTAGATCTGCCCGTCTAGATCTGCCCGTCTAGATCTGCCCGTCTAGATCTGCCCGTCTAGATCTCCCGTCTAGATCTGCCCGTCTAGATCTGCCCGTCTAGAATCTGCCCGTCTAGATCTGCCGTCTAGATCTGCCCGTTCTAGATCTGCCCGTCTAGATCTGCCCGTCTAGATCTGCCCGTCTAGATCTGCCCGTCTAGATCTGCCCGTCTAGATCTGCCCGTCTAGATCTGCCCGTCTAGATCTGCCCGTCTAGATCTGCCCGTCTAGATCTGCCCGTCTAGATCTGCCCGTCTAGATCTGGCCCGTCTAGATCTGCCCGTCTAGATCTGCCCGTCTAGATCTGCCCCGTCTAGATCTGCCCGTCTAGATCTGCCCGTCTAGATCTGCCCGTCTAGATCTGCCGTCTAGATCTGCCCGTCTAGATCTGCCCGTCTAGATCTGCCCGTCTAGATCTGCCCGTCTAGATCTGCCCGTCTAGATCTGCCCGTCTAGATCTGCCCGTCTAGATCTGCGCCCGTCTAGATCTGCCGCCCGTCTAGATCTGCGCCCGTCTAGATCTGCCCGTCTAGATCTGCCCGTCTAGATCTGCCCCGTCTAGATCTGCCCGTCGAGATCCTGCCCGTCTAGATCTTGCCCGTCTAGAATCTGCCCGTCTAGATCGGCCGTCTAGATCTGGCCGTCTAGATCTGGCCGTCTAGATCTGCCCTCTAGATCTGCCCGTCTAGATCTGCCCGTCTAGATCTGCCCGTCTAGATCTGCCCGTCTAGATCTGCCCGTCTAGATCTCCCGTCTAGATTCCCGTCTAGACTTCCGTCTAGATCTCCCGTCTAGATCTGCCCGCTAATCTGCCCGCTAATAGGCCCG